>JBBBDQ010000436.1:3232500-3832500 GCA_037127315.1 Ascarosepion bandense
TATATATATATATATATATATCAGCATGCAGTGTGGGTATAGAAGAATCCAAAGAAGTATCCTGTACATACAGTGGTAGGATAACTCTCTAAGAGAGCTCTAAATATATATGTATATAAATACATATAGAGCAAATATAAGAAAAATTAAAGCAGACATGTTATTCATGGTAAATTGGAAGTATGGGCCTATTTCAGGCGAACCATCATCAGCTTCCGTCTTTATTTCATAAAAGATTTTACACGAATTCGTGTAAAATCCTTTGTAAAATAAAGACGGAAGCTGATGGTGGTTCGCTTGAAATAGGCCTATACTTCCGATTTACTA
Organism: Ascarosepion bandense; assembly: GCA_037127315.1. NCBI lineage: Eukaryota > Metazoa > Mollusca > Cephalopoda > Sepiida > Sepiidae > Ascarosepion > Ascarosepion bandense. The sequence goes on from JBBBDQ010000436.1 coordinate 3,232,828, forward strand.
TGAAATAACGTGTCTGCCTTATTTTTTCTTATATATATATATATATATATATATATATATATATATATATGGTTAAATAAAATAGAGACAAGAGGAACGCCTACGCGTTTCGTCCTGTGATGGACTTTATCAAGGCAAAAAGACGAAATGAGCTTTATTCTAAATTACGTATCTATAAACAAACAGTGTTGGCAACCACAAAGACGCTCACAAATCATTTCAAAAGATTAACAGAATATTTTAGTTTTTAGAATTTCTTCATGTGTAGTGCAAAGTCACGAGATATTAAAATGAAGGGAATTCAACCGTTTTCTTTGAACTTTTTATTATGTATGTTAGTCTGTTTTAGTATAATTTCCATAAGTAAAGGTGAGCTTGGGGAAAATCCGGGGCGCAAATTGATGTTTTGGTAGTACTGGATGGCAGCGCTCTCGAGAAATTTTCTTCTGAATAAATTGTTTACTCTTGTTATAAGTGTGGCATTTTTAAAATCGAAATTGTGGTTGAATTTAATACTGTGAATGACTAATGCATTTGTTAGATTATTATTAGTGATGTCTCTTTTGTGTTCATATATACGTTTTTTTAGATTTCTACTTGTTTCTCCGATGGAGAGGGAGGAACAATCCCGGCAATTTATTCTGTATACACCTGCTTGTTCGTCATTTTGATTTCGGTTATTTTTAGATCTGATAATGTCCATAATAGTTTTCAAGGTAGTTGTTACTGTGTGTGTGTGTTTTTTTTATGAGATAGATTGTTTTGGATATTAGATGCAATGGAGTTTGTCGGTAGGATGATGTATTTGTCATTGTTTAGATTATTATTGTTAACATTGTTTCTTTTGTTGTGGTTGTATATATTTTTACACACACACACACACACAGATATATATATATATATATATATATATAAAAGAGTGAACATTGAAGTCATCACTCAAGGGCGACAAACGGTTTCATGCTAAGCGCAATCATCAGGTGGCCTGATGATTGCGCTTAGCATGAAACCGTTTGTTGCCCTTGAGTGATGACTTCAATGTTCACTCTTTTATATTTACATCTCTGATATTGAGCACTTTATCCTATAAATATAGTTGTCTATATATATATATATATATATATATATATATATATATATATATATATATATTAATACAGGTTTCATTGAATAATATAGACAAGTTCTGTCTATTTATTTTGTATAAGATCCGTTCGTATGATCTGATTAGCTTGATAGTGTTGTCATGGAAAGACGACAAGAAATCGCAATAATTGTTGATTTTTTTTATCAGGTCTGAGCTTTCGGCTTACACAAGCCATTATCAAAGGATGAACATTTAATGTTCAGTGAACATAGAACATTTAAATTATTATTAACAGAATTGAGTTATACAGAGAAAATTAGACAGGTCCATTTTTTGTGTCGCACATGGCTGTAGGCCGAGAAGGAATGGTGATAGTGGGTTTTTTGTTCAATTGAGTGTATAGTGGCATGAGGGATTGGTCTGGGAACTGCTGCTACTATGGTGTAGGGGGTAAGTATAATAACTATGACCTCTCCCGTCGATTATAGGCATTGAAGTATGTTAGTAGAGGTGTCGAAATTTATTTTATTTAGGTTAGGTTTAAACTGTTTGATGTAGATAGCTTCTAGAATTTTAAGTTTTCGTTTATTATTTTCTTGTCTAAGTATATATGTATTTTCAACAAGTGTTTTCCTAAGAAGTGTGTGTTGATAGCCGTGGTGTTTTAAATGTCGGAATATATTAGAATTTTCATTTAAGTGCAATGTAAGTCTCCGCGAAAGCGAGTTAGTATTATGTCCCATGTAGGTATTATTTAGTTTGTTAGAGATACATATCTATACACTTTATTATCTGACTCAATTCAATGACCTTACAAGAATATTTTCTTTTCGTCGCGAATTAATGGCATTGGAAAAAATTGTATTCTTAAATCCGCTGTAAGAATTGCGTGTGAATATAAATAGTTCGGTTATAATTATGTATCCAGAGGAAACCCTAAATATGTAAGGACGATAAAGTTTATATTTTTTAATTTTCTGACGTCCGACGTGTCTAGACGCAAACGCTCAGCCGATTTAATATAGTTTCTCAACGCTTTTGTTTTTATTTTCATCACAATTGTGTTTTGAATATCCCACAATGTGAAAACGGAAAATTTTGTTAAGAAAGGTGAGAGGTTACAAGAAGCTGGACACAAATGCACTTTCTATACAGTTTCGCTTTAGTGATTTATTTTCCATTTTAATTAAAGCAGTATTTTAAGTTCAAATTATGGTAAGATTTATTAAGATGTGCAACTAATACACTGAGTGTGGTGTTTGGTAAAAGATCTTCTTATTTCTGTTCATATAATGATTTTTTTTATTTTCTCGATGTATTTTTCCTGGGTTCTATTTCAATCTATAATGCAAATTCTTGCTTCAGAATATTCCTGTAAATGGTTCAAGATAATTATATTAGATGCTAATATTGAAAAATAGGGAGGTAATCAATGCAGAAAATCATTTGCCCGAAAACTGGCTTCGTTAAATGATTCGTTTTACCGAAAAGTTAGAAAATCCAAGGGAGATAACTTCTATATCAATCCGTTTCCGACTATTCGGTCAGTCAGTTAAGTGCCATACGTGATACACGCTTTGCGCGATCATTTCTCAAAAGAGACATGACTGACTGGGCAGAAGATTATCCCACATTAAGTTGCCATTACTTTCTGCGGTAGACTGGTTGCCAACCAAGGATATAGAACCCAAGCTGTCCTATTATTTAACCCATAACTAGAGGGAAGGGACGAATTAATACCTTTCCCAAGGGTATTTGTGCGTAAGTGAATGGAATTCGAACTCGGCTCCCTGATTTGTTATTCCGAATCGATATCCACTACACCACAACGCGCATCCAACGTCTATATATTTTTTTTAATTTGTATCATTTAAAAACAATGAAAAATGAAGTAACAGAAATTGTGGTTCTACAGAAACATGCTCAGAATATTATGAACTGCTGTGAATACTGAGAAAGTTTTAAGGAAAGTAGAAATTATAGAGGGAGAAAAGTTGGATTTATACATTTCCTAAGTGAACATAATTAACTCGAGTGGCTCACCGATTCCTAAATTTGAGCCGCTAACCATTACTCTACATTTAGAATATAATATCAGAATCATTTAAAAGTTTAATTTTTTATTTATAATAATGAATATCTTTTTCTACATGAATTCAAAACTAAAGTCTTAATTCAAGTAATAATGTCGCTTAATATTTTGGCTTTATTCTAGCAATATTTAAAACAGTTAAAAAACCAAAAGTATTTAAATATTTGACCAAAATTCACGAATAAATTATACATCTAAAAAAAGGTTTCTGTATTAATTCATACACATCTTATATAAATTTATTTTATTATTTATATATTAATAGTCTTTACGTATATTTTTATTTTCTCAAAAAAGATAGTTTTCTGATTAACCGATTTCTCAACTATTCATTATCGCAAATAAGCAATAACCAAAATGGCGGGTGTAAAAGACTCCATGCGTCTATAACAGTTATCTCCTTTTAATTATCTATGTTAACGATTCATTTAGGACTAATGATATCCAGTTATAAAATGAATCTAACAATTGTCATTTATAAGGATGCAATGGAAATTAAATCATAGAAATGTTCTTGTTTTTTATCTTTATTCACTTAATTATTTCTTGTGCAATCAATCAACTGTTCTACGTAGTTTTAAGATAGGTACCTTCAATAAATCGCTGAAAAAACACTATATGAAGCAAAAAGGCCACAAATTTAATAAAAACGAACTTTTTCCATCAAAATATTTATTAAAAAGAAACAGTAAAGTATATTTTAATTATTTTTTTTTTATTTTTTAATCACTTCTTCTGACACGTTCGAAATTTTGGTAAAAATCTTGTTTTGATTTTAGTTAGTGGATAACCAAATTGTTACGAGAGTTTACAATGGAAAACGTAATATTACATAACACAGTTTTTTTTTTGTTTTTTTGTTTTTTTTGTTTTTGTTTTGTTTTGTTTTTTGTTTTTGTTTTTGGTAACAAACACATTAATTTTGTAATAATTGTCCGATTTTAATGAAACTTTCAGGACTTATTCAGAAATAATTTAAAGTATTTTTGAAATTATTACTTTTGAAAAAATCTTGGTCATTTTTTTTTTTTACATCTGTTACCCCGCTTCACATAAACTAATAAAATTTTAAGAAATTAAATTTTGTTGCGGGAATTAGATTTATTAGCTAAACGCAGGACTCATTGGGGAATGCAAATCATCTATTATTCTTTCCAATATTTTGCCTTTAGTTTCAAAAATCTGCTCCCAATAGTAAAAATAAAAATGCAATATAACTATGACATTATTTAATTTGATAGGATTCTATTTTAAATAATATAAATTAAGAAAATTATAGTCTGAAAAACATTTTTCGATTATTAACGAAATGTTTAATGAATTGTTGTCATTTCTTTTTAATTATTATAATTTATAAAGTTTCAAAAGTATTTTAATATACTTCAAAGATTTGTTGAGGTTAGTTTATAAACTTATTTAGTGAAGATTATACTTACTAAATGAACATTAAAAAAGTTTAATACAATCATCATGCCTTCGTATTTAAACATTTTTTTAAAGTTTTTTTTTTCACATTTTTTGTATGGTAATTTCTATTTTCTATGTGCAAATTAAAAATTCATGTATTTCAGTGTTTCTTTCTCTCACAGGAAAAAAAGTTGTACAATTATGTCACTTGTGATCGCTATACACCTATCTTAGATAAGATCTGTCAACTTGTCAACACATTTGAAATACGGCGGACTGGTAAAAAAAAATTCAACTCTGTGATTAAGAAATAGTTTTATTCAAAATTTCATGCTATAAAAAAGTGACATTAGATTAATTTAACATAAAAGTGCTAATTTTTCAAAAATAAAATATCACAGATGTATATTTTATTTTTGCAAGATTTTTAAAACCGAGAATTAACTTTTGTTTACAAATGTGTCGATCGCTCAAAAATGGCCGAAAATTGAAAATTTTTTAAAATCTCAAAATGAAATACACCAGAGTATTTTGCTTGCTGAAACTAGTAAATTTAATCATTTAGCTTTCAATTAAAACTAAAATAAAAGTTTCAAGAACACTTTTTATTTTTTAAAATTCAATTTAAAAGTTAGTCATCGAAAATGAGTGAAGATACCTACTTTAAGAATAAACCTGAAACCAGAGAAAAGTTGAAACCAGAGAACTCACGGAACGCTTCCCTTTCTCTTTGAAGATATGATAGTCACTGTCAATGATAAATGGATTTGTGAAAAATGTTAAAAAAAAAAAGAAAAGAAAATTCAAACTTAATGCTAAATATTAGTTGCCTCAACTCATTTTCGATACTTTAGTTTTAAACTGAATATTTATAAATAAATAAAAACCCTGAAGCTTTAATTTTATCTTTAATTGATAGCTAAATGATTAAATTTATTTATTTCCAGTAGACAATATATTCTGGTGGGTTTCAAACAAAAGTTACATTGATTGAAATGTAAAATTTTGAATATTTTTTTCTTGAATTTTCGGACATTTTTGAGGGACCGATAAATTTACAAACAGAAGTTAATTCACGAGTTTTTTAACTTGCAAAAATAGAATATACATTTGTGACATTATTTTTCAAAAAACAGATAAGTTTAATTAATCTGATTTTAAACAAATATTACTTGTTTGTGGCTTGGAATTAAAATATATAAATTTCTTAATCACAGAAGTCTCATTTTTCTGATCTTTCAAGTAGGTGATGACAGCCTACCATCAATTATTTAACGACTCTGAATAAGTATGGTTGACCAGAATTGACATAAATTTAATAAATGTAAGTGAGCGTTTCGTAAGTGGAACAAGCCTTGAAACACGTGACCTTTTAATAATATGGTATTTTGTGGCCTACCATAAAAACAATATATCTGCATAAAAAATATTTTATTTTAAAACTTGCTGCGTGAAGATTTGTATTATCCTTTTCAATTTTCGATTAGGAAATATAGTCTTCACTTATTAACTGAGTAACCTAATTTTGACGATATCTGGAAAAAAATCTTAAAAGATTAAAAATTAAAACAATTTCTGTAAAAATTCATTATTCACTGAAAAACTTTCATAAGACTATGATATCCTTAATATATATTGTTTGTAAAAGCTATTAAAGTTTATCTAAATAAAAAAAAATGGCATAGATTTATTGAATTTTTGTTTTCACTATTCGGGCAAATTTTCTGAAAAGGAGTAACTGAAAAGGATTTTAAAAAAATAGGTGATTAATATTCCCCAAGGGGTCCTGCATTTAATTAATAAAACAATTTTCCATGACAGTAGTCAGTTGTGCTTAGTATAATTTATAACGGAAATAAATGTAATGTGAAAAAAGCAAGTGCTGATAAGATTGCTAGGCTTCACAAAGCACTTCCCGGGGCCCACAGTCAGACTTGCACTCATCCGATCAAGTACACACCGGCACTGCCTACTGGAAACGCCGAACGCAATATAACACACATTACCCTTTCATATATCGTATGTGGTGCATTTCTTTGTTGCATATGAGTTCATGTTGTAGATTCTCTTGAGAACAACGGTTTTTGAGAGTACTTCTTTAGTTTAGGTAAATATTTATAACTTAAATTGACTCTCATTACAAGAATCTTTTAATGTATAGCAGGAAAATCAGGCCATATGTGGAAGCAATATTCAAAGTATGGACGAATGGTAAATTTATAAATATGTAAGATATAATTCTGGAGATAAAAATTGTCCATCACGACATAGTGATCCAACTTTTTTAGCAGCAGGCCAAGCAATTGATTCAATATCATTTTTTCAGTATTTGACTATACTTCTGTTATGTCGCCAAGTATAAATGAATAACTCAACAACAGAATCAGAATATAAGTTGTATTCCGCGGAAAGACGGTTAGTATGTACAGAAGTGATTAGTAATATTTACAATAGAAAGATACAAGAGTCCAATCCATCGTAAGACGTGTGTATACGTGATTACTTCCGGTACGCCACCGGAAATGTGACTAACTCTTCACTGACTCGCACTGACTCTTCAGTAACTCATTAGAGACTCTCAAGTGACTCTCTACGACTCCCTTGTAGGGAATCCACCATTGCTATATATAGCAATGGAAACAGTCCATTTGTAGTCAAATAGGAGCGGCGCCCTAACAACTCCTGAGAAGAAGTACTCTTTACATTATTTACATTGTTCGGAATGTTATACTCATCTTTATTATCATATTCACAACGCTTCGGTTGTTGTACGCTCCAGCCTTCTTCAGGGGCTTGGAATTTGGAACCGAACCCTTTATTTCGATCACTGAGGTATAATATTCTTGTTCCATGTGACATACCACTTTTATCCACTAGGCCATAAAAGCGTTGGCGAGATCCAGTGACTTGACCCAAAGAGTTGTGAGTTCAATACCTTGCTACAGCAGTGATAAACAAATAACTTAGAGAGTTGAGTTAAAGGGAGATAACTACATGACATCCGGAAGTGGCATGGCACATGGAACGAGAAGAATACACCTCAGTGCTCAAAATAAAGGGTTCGGTTCGAAATTCCAAGAACCTGAAGAAGCCCGGAGCGTACAACGGTCGAAACAGCAGTCAGAACAATGTAATAATATTTCCACTTCATGTCAGCGGAAAATGTATTTCCATTTCAGGCATATTAAATTCTCAACGCATTTTAAAATATCGCCATGAAAAATGAATCTCAAGTGTCTAGTGTCATATTTTGTAATCTGATTCATTCAAAGAAACATTATGTCTGCATTGCCTGAGTTCAATTGACTCCCATTAATATGTTTGTTAACCATTGCACCACCACGATTCGTCCAAGGACGTAACGATACAAGACTGCATGGATAGCGTACACAATGAAGATCGAACTCATTACATAAGTAATAGTCTGATTCAATTTATGTTAGTTTAATGTAGGTACGTACAAAATATCGCTAAAAAAAACAGCATGAAACAGTACAGTATGAATAAAAAAGTTCATAAACTTAATAAAACTAACTTTTTCCATCAAAATATTTATATTTTTATTAAGAGAAAAGATCAAAGCAATTTTTAATTATTTTAATTACGCCTTTATTACAATAGGTTACGTGGTAATGATGACACAACCCACTTTTTTCACGGTAACAAATACATTAATTTGAAAATTCTCGCAAAAATCAAATAACACTCAGATTTGAATAAAACTTTCAGTACTCATTCACAAATGAATGAAATTATTTTTGAAATTATTATTTTTTTAAATTTCTTGGTGAAAATATTTTTTTAACTCTGTTACACCCCTCTACGTAAATCCATGAAATTTTAATAAATTTTAATTAGCTGTATAAATTTTTTTTATTAGTTAAATGCAGGACTCATTGGGGCATATAAATCAACTATGTTTTTTATTCTAAAGTGGACAACCTGGCCGAAAATCTTCTCCGAAGAGTAAGATAAAAATGCAATAAATCTCTGATATAATTTAATTTGATAAACTTTTAATTGCTGGAATAAATAATAATTATTAAGGACATTATACTCTGAAGAAAAAATATTTTTTCGTTTACTAATAAAATTTTGAAATAATTGTTTTTATTTTTTTATTTTTTATTATAATAATTCATAAAAGTGTTAAAAATATTTTAAAAACCTTTTATTAAAACATTGTTGAATTTCTTCTTACTTAAGAATTGATTATCACATTGCCTATCGAAAATTGAAAAGTTTAATAAAAATCATTCACCAATTTTACTTTTAAAATAATTAAAAATAATTAAATTTTGGAAATTTTTATTAAGTACGGTGTTCCATAGGGATTGAAACAAGTTTCCGTAGAGGTCGTATTGTTAACAAGTGTTTGGATGAATTCCCCTTACATCGAAAACTAAACAAACCAAACTTTGATTCTAATTTCATTCTTTTTTTATTAAATTAAAATTATTCTAAAAGAAATTTAATTTTTTCAGAAAGCATATTAATAATGTAGGATAAATATGTAATATCTAAACATAAAAATATTTAATATTTCAGAAAAATATTAATAAATAACATAACTTAGTTCGGTTATTTTAATTTAATTCTTTCTTTTAAAAGAAATTTAAATTTTTATTCATTCAGAAAGCATATTTTTATTTATTCAGAAAGCATATTTTTATTTATTCAGAAAGCACATTTTATTTTTATTTATTCAGAAAGCACATTTTATTTTTATTTATTCAGAAAGCACATTTTATTTTTATTTATTCAGAAAGCATAGTCTGACTATAAATCTAAACTAAAATTCTATAAAATGTTATACTTGTTGAAAATATTATGTTAAATTTTTAATTTTACTATTTAGTTAAAAAACAACAAAAAAAAATTTTAATTTCCAAATATTACGTTTTAAGCTACACGATTTTTTTGTCATTTTCGGTCGCCATCCAAACGTCATTCACACCTGCTACTTGTCAACACGTAATTTATCGCCTAGATAAGCGCTGACAAGAGGGCTACTGTTTTTAAAGAGTGATTTATTTCGTAAATATCAAGTCAGTAAGCACTTAATACTTGTTTGAAATCAGATAAAGGTAGGTTTCAATTATAAAATCGACTTAAATAACGTGTCAAGGAGGTATATATATATATTTTTTTTTTTTGCAAGATTTTTAAATCAGAAATTTAGCTACTGTTTACATAATCTGTCGATTCGTCAATAATGGCGGTAAATTTTTTAAAAAAATTTTTCTGCAGTTAAATTTTTGATTCCGAGCAATATAATTTCGGTTTGAACTAAACCAGGGTATTTTGCTTATGGTAATTAGTAAATTTAATCTCTTGGCTTTCAATTAAAGGTAAAATTAAAGCTTCAAGAAAACGTTTTTATTTTTAAAAATTAAATTTAAATTGAGGTATCGAAAATGAGCAGTGATTTTTGGTACATACCTAGTTTAATGATGACATGCCATGGGTAAAACAACAGAACAGATCAGATCAGATCAGATCCTATAGCCTTGGGTGAAAAACGGTGTAAGAAAAGGACAACTCTTAAATTCAAACCCTGAAGAGGTTGGAGGAGAGAAAACCTGCTGAAATGACGAAGAAGAATCAAAGTCTAGTTCTTCTGCCGTCAGGTCTACTTCCACAGCTTTCCTTTAAGCAGTCAATGATAAAGAAAAAGAAAAATGGAGAAAGAAAGATAAACAAATCTAAGGGAAATAACTCAATTGCATTTTCGTTATATGATCTAAGGGAGGTAATTTTTTCAAACCTTTATTTCATTTAATTATCAAAATCTTCCCTGAAACACCGCGAGCAACTTTTCTCGGAGTCATTAGACTAGGTCTACCCAGTTTTTTACAAGTCTTGTAATTAATTATAATAATATCAGACCCAGTATCCAACTGTAATTTTATTTTGATACTGTTAACCGTGATAAAAAATAAATTTTCTCTTTGGAGATGTTTCGTTTGAAGTCTTGCCATTTTTTCTTTCCGTTTGTCGACTTTACAATGTATTTACTTTGTTGACATACTTTTTGTTTCTCTTCAACTTTTTGGATTTGCAACAAGTATTCTTATGCTATCTTCTTATACTATTATCTTCTTACTCTCTTATCTTCGACATTGGTAGCATTTTTTAGTTTCTAAAAAAACAATCACTTATAAAATGCTTACCACCACAACCATGGCAAGTATTAGGTATTTTATCGTATTTTTTACTGTTTCGCTAGGAGTTGAAAAACTTTTTTTTCTTTAGACAGTCTGACGCTATGTATTTGTGAAATATCTCTCTCCTCAGTCCTTACAGTATCAAGTTTTATATTCACCATAGGCTGACACTCTTCAGCTATTTTTGAAGAGATACATGGAGATCCGTGTTCGATCATACGTGGCAGTATTGACACTTTCTTCTCATATAACAAAAATCCTTACATTTGTCTTAAAAAAGTTCATCCGAGAACGACACTCATCAGCTAAGATAAATTTGTCTTTTTTGTTTTCATTGATATATATATATAATAATAATAATAACTAAATAGACTCTGTAAGTATGCAGGCCGTAAATTTATACTAAAATAAACCTCCGAAAAAACCATTAACAAACAGAACCTAAATCCGTTACAATCTGGTGTACTAAGACGTCGGATAAATGGGGAGAAAAAAAAGAAACCCGCGGAACCAGAATAAAACATTCAATACTCCGCAGTAAAGAAAAAACCCCAAACGGAACCAAACACAAGAAAAAGTGCTCAATACAAAGTACGAAAGAAAAGATACAATAGTAGAGCAAAAACACACAAAAATCTAGAGTGAGCCAAAACCTACCGCGGTTTCACACTACGGATCGTCAGGGCAAAGGCTGAAACACTAAAGATAAAAGCAAATAAATAGATATACACCAAGGTAGGGGGGAACCATACCAAGACAAGAAGGGGGGGGTAAGAACAAATAAAGCAAAACAAACTATATTAGGAATAACTTTTATTAGACATATTACCAAAAATAAAAAAAAAAGGAGTTAACAATTACTAAGCTCTCACACAATATATATATATATATATATATATATATATATATTATTTCAATAATACATTCAATAACAATATTCTCGAAGACGTTGTTTGCTCAATCGTCAGTTCGGCCGTCTCATTGGGCCCCGAATCCGCTAATTTTGTCCTCCACCTCGGTTTTATTAGAAAATCACAAACCCGAAGTGGTAACGGGTAGTTACGGGGGATTCAATTTTCCCTCACAGTATAACACCTACCAGCTCGAATTTGAAATAATATCAGTAATTCATGTCGACTGAGTCTCCGAGCCCTTCACTGATGAGGGTGGGGGGTTCACTTTCTGTTATCGCTTACTTGTCCGTCTCAAAAGTTCGGTAGCCCAAGACAGGAAATTCTCACAGTCAAATTTTGACCTAGGGTCACAATTAACCAAAACAGGATGACAATATTATGACTATAATTGTTTTACTCAGATGCAATCAATTCAGTTACTCTTCCCAACAAACATAACTGTGTTCTCCAATTTGTTTAGAAATGTTTTCTTATCTGTAAAATCAATAAAGAAAGTAATACCAGCTATCTAAAAATAGAAAAAAAAGTAATACCAGCCATATATATATATATATATATATATATATATATATATATATATATATATATATATATGTTGTTAAATATATGGATCAGAATTCGACAAAATACTAGAATAAAGAAAAAAGAACAAATTTGAAATTTTGTTTCAGTGTTTATTTCAACAAAACAATAAAAGAAAATATTAAAGCATGAAAATAAATCTTAGTCTAGCTTAATAGAGTATCAACCATTTATACCCACATTTTATGCCTTAACCAAATCACATACACCTGACATACCCATCGGGCTCATTATCTATATGTACTCCACAAGTTAGCTAAAATCCTAACAACGTTCCTAGGCACCTTCAGCACAACACATATCAAACACTTGGGTGACTTACTCCAAAGAATAGAAAACATGATGTCGGAAATTTACAGATGTAACGGGTCTTCTGATTGGCTGATTTAACCCGAACCTCGTTTTGAACTTTAGGCGGGCTTTACCAGAGGTTTTATGTTTTTTTTCTGATGGTTTTGTTCTCTCCTTTTTTCAGCTAGCACGAACAGTATCGGACGTATTTGTGCCGCTCCGGATTTTTGTTGCAGCAGGGCCTAAATTGGCGCCCACTTGTCTCGCTATATCGAGACCATCTTACCAATTCTTTGTAATCTTTTAGGCTAATGCCACAACTTTGTAACAGAGAAAATCTCTTGTTACCCTTCTTACCTTAAAAAGGATACCCTATGGGCAAAGCCTTGCCTTCCTAGAGAAAAATTCTCTAAGCACTATCATCTTATACCAAGATAAGAAACTGTGAAAGAAGCTGACCCAGAAGAAAGTTCCTGTACGTCGCGGATCGCAGTTCCTTGTGTCTTTCATCCCACTCCTAGACGGAGGATACTATACCAAGCTAAGCAGAGAAAAGAGACTATACCAAGCTACACTGTAGCAGCAAAATTCAGCATATTTTTGCAAGACAAATAAATTGTTTTTCTATACCAGGTACGTCTTGTTATGTTTGATAATTTCCTTTCACTGCTTAAGCGCTAAGCTATGTGAATATATTTCTCACATAGCTTTTATTGCAAAAATATGAGCGTTACATATTTTATTGTAAATTTTTCCCTTCCAGAATTGTTATTTGTGTGATTTTTTTTGGTGCTTCTTGTCTGCTACCTAAAAAAAAAAAAAATTTTTTTCAAAATTTGTCGGAGAGGGGGTTAGTTTGACTGGATAAGCCTTGATATTTCCTTATTTTCTCTCTCTCTTCGCATGTTATCCTGGTATGCTTGAGGGCGGCATATGGCGGGAGAGCGGCAAAATTTAAAACCTGTCTCTCTTCAACCTTTAAAATTACAATTGGAGTGTCCTGACTTCAGTGGGTCTCCTTCAGCGGATAAATTTGAATTTCGGACATTTCTCAGAAGGTTCGAATTCTGCACAGCCGACTTGGGAAGATATAACATTTGGTGCTTGTTGTAGTGACGTTTAGTGCTTGTTAATATAACATTTAGTGCTTGTTAATATGGCATTTAGTGCTTGTTATGGTGACATTTGGTGCTTGTTAGTATGACATTTAGTGCTTGTTATGATGACATTTAGTGCTTGTTAATATAACATTTAGTGCTTGTTAATATAACATTTAGTGCTTGTTATGGTGACATTTAGTGCTTGTTAGTGTAACATTTAGTACTTGTTAGTGTAACATTTAGTGCTTGTTAGTGTAACATTTAGTACTTGTTAATATGACATTTAGTGCTTGTTAGTATAACATTTAGTACTTGTTAGGTCTCTCCTTTCTGTGAATAGTACTGTACGTAACAGGTTGAAGGACGCAGGATTCGATCTTCAGTCCTGTAACTCCAACTGTGCGGATTTGCAAAAGAAAATGTCAGAGGATGGATCAATTACCTCCCCCTTCCCTCCTATGAAAAGGTACTGGGGTATCATTATTCCCCTCGACAAGATACAATCAGACTTGCGCCCACTGAGATTAACATTAACGTAGACACTAAACGTGGAATTCTGTCTCAGACTTCCAGCATCTATGATCCGCTTTCCTTACTTCTCCCAGTTACTATTCAGGGCAAGACATTCGTTAGCCAACTATGGAAAAACAACTTGTCCTGGGATCAACAGATCCCTGAAAATTTTACTATCCCTTGGCAAACTCTTGCTAAGGAACTTAATGAATTAAGCGAATTTGAGTTCCCCAGACGTGTGTTGCAGGAGAGCTTCCCGGTGGAATTTATTTGTTTCTGCGACGCATCTAAGCTCGCATACGGGTTTTCTTTATATGTTAAACAAGGAAATCGATGTTCCTTGTTGTTCGCTAAAGCTAAGGTGGCTCCCATTAAACAGAAAACCCTACCTACTTTGGAACTAATGGCGATCTATCTCGCTCTCAAAGTTGTTCCTAAGGTTATTGAAGCCTTGAAGCCTATCAACGTACTTTCTATTTTCCTTGTGACAGATGCACAAGTAGCCTTATCTTGGGTTTTAAATGGAAAGGGGTCTAAAAGAAATATTTTTGTGGAAAATCGTGTCCTGAACATAAAAAAAATGTTGGAGGACGTTAACATCAGATTTGGCGTCACCCCCTTGTTCAAGTATGTCCCTTCGTCGGAAAATCCTGCGGATTTGTTGACTAGAGGCCTTTCAGCCTCCAAGTTTAAACAATTGTTCGATTTTTGGGTATACGGACCCGATTGGCTAAATCAACATAACATCGACTGGCCAGTATCTCCATTACCTTGCCTTAATGACACCAACCGGAAGATTGTATCCTGTATGTTAACCGAGGATTCTCGCGCAGACGAATCCAGTCTTCCTTTAAATATTTCTAAATTTTCAACATTGTCTAGAGCGATCAACGTTCTTGAAAAGGTTTTAAGGTTCGGTGATAAGTTGATGCATCGACACACTGATACCTACCATAAAGCCAAATTGTTGCTTTTTTCTGATATGCAAAGGGAGGCATTTCCCTTTGAGTTGGAATATTTGACTCAACCTTCTAATAAGGTGGTACCTCCTAGAATAACTGCCCTTGGGTTGTTTATTGATAGGGATGGTCTGTTGCGGACTAAAGGACGCATCCAGAATTCCAGTATACTCCACTTCGGAGTCAAATTCCCTATACTTTTGGGTAAACATCACCCCTTAACTGAATTGGTTATCAAAGAGGCGCATTTGAATTGTTGCCACATGGGAACCAATTCAACTCTTTCCAAGTTGAGATTATCCGGATTTTGGATTCCCCAGGGAAGACAATCGGTAAAGAAAACACTTCGTAGCTGTATTACTTGTAAGAAAATTAATTCTTTACCGTATAAAGCTCCCTCGGGCTCTCAACTACCCACCCATCGGGCAAATTTTGTTCACCCCTTTCAACAAGTGGGTATAGATTTTACCGGCCATTTCTTGGTAAAGTACAAGGATGATGAAATAAAGATGTACATCCTGCTATTTACCTGCATGAGTCTTCGCGCAGTGCATCTGGAGCTTTTGCCTGACATGAGCTCCAGATCCTTCCTGTTAGCCTTCGTCAGATTTACCAATCTTTTTGGCGTTCCCTCTCATGTCTATTCGGATAATGCTAAAACCTTTCTAGCATCCGGCATTATGCTGTCTGAAATTTTCGTTTCCGACGAATTCAGGGAACATTTTAGGTCCGCTTCCATTAGTCATCACACCATTCCCCTTTATTCCGCCTGGTATGGGGGCGCATGGGAGAGAATGATCAAAACCATGAAGCAATGCTTGAAAAAATTAATAGGTAGGAGGAAAATTCAGTATTTTGAATTTTTAACGATAATTTCTGACGTGCAGAAAGCGATCAACGATCGACCGCTGACTTATTTTACCGCTTCAGAAGGGGGCCTAGATATTTTAACCCCCAATCACTTTCTACAAACTGGCTACAATCCACGTTTGTTAATTAGTAACTATGGATCGGAAGATCTGTGCCCCGATCCCCCTAGTAGAATAAAGCTGGTGCAATCTTTGGAGTTAAGACATAAATATGTCGAAAAATTTAGGAAGATGTGGCACAATGATTATCTGTTGTCTCTGAGAGAGAGGGATACGAATTTGAAGGGAGATTGCCCTCTAAAGGTGTCAGTTGGAGAAATTGTATTAATCAAATCTCCTAATAAGACTAGACCTTTTTGGAGTCTAGGTAAGGTGCTTAGACTCATTACCGGGAACGATGGTAAAGTTCGCTCGGCCTGTGTGTTGAGGAACGGTTGCGAACAGGTTCATTCCTTAAAACATTTATTTCCCCTGGAATTAAAGGCAGACAGAAGCACATTTAGTTCCCCTTGATCTTATTCTATGAAAAAAAAAAGTAATGGATAACCATTACTTTTTTCGTTCTCCGTTGGCAGTGTGTCGGAAATTTACAGATGTAACGGGTCTCCTGATTGGCTGATTTAACCCGAACCTCGTTTTGAACTTTAGGCGGGCTTTACCAGAGGTTTTATGTTTTTTTTCTGATGGTTTTGTTCTCTCCTTTTTTCAGCTAGCACGAACAGTATCGGACGTATTTGTGCCGCTCCGGATTTTTGTTGCAGCAGGGCCTAAATTGGCGCCCACTTGTCTCGCTATATCGAGACCATCTTACCAATTCTTTGTAATCTTTTAGGCTAATGCCACAACTTTGTAACAGAGAAAATCTCTTGTTACCCTTCTTACCTTAAAAAGGATACCCTATGGGCAAAGCCTTGCCTTCCTAGAGAAAAATTCTCTAAGCACTATCATCTTATACCAAGATAAGAAACTGTGAAAGAAGCTGACCCAGAAGAAAGTTCCTGTACGTCGCGGATCGCAGTTCCTTGTGTCTTTCATCCCACTCCTAGACGGAGGATACTATACCAAGCTAAGCAGAGAAAAGAGACTATACCAAGCTACACTGTAGCAGCAAAATTCAGCATATTTTTGCAAGACAAATAAATTGTTTTTCTATACCAGGTACGTCTTGTTATGTTTGATAATTTCCTTTCACTGCTTAAGCGCTAAGCTATGTGAATATATTTCTCACATGGCTAAAATGTCTTTAGCGAGTTTAGACATCAACTCGCCATACACAAATAGACCCATCAAAAATGTCTTTACATACTAAGATATCACCTCATGAAGTCCAAGGAAAATCTTTCTCTACCCGTTCACAAAATTATAATGATATGCAAATTAATAATGATATACAAACTAACTACTGTTTCTTCTCTTTCAATAAATTTCTTCAGAGATCAAGAGAAAAAGAACAAAGAGACAAAATACTGGTATGTTATGATTTTAGGTTCGTTCTTATTGGTCAGATACATGTCACGTGTATTAAAGCAACAGGTAATTTTAAATGTATCCATATTTGTGTAGAAACAGTGGATAATTTTTAAATATTTGTGCGAAGAATATTTTGGACGACAGTGTGTAAATAATGTATGTGTGTGTTTATCAGAAACGTTTGTATGTCTAGGTGTATGTTAAACGGTAACATTATTTAATATAAGTGTATATGTGTATGTGTGCGAAGAAAAGTCTGTAGAGGTCATTCGCGTATAGATCGTTGAAATGTGGCGATGAAACGCAGTGAGATGTTGTGATGATCACAAAATGCCTTAACAGTCTAAGAAATCACCTCATGAAGTCCAAGGAAAATCTTTCTCTACTCGCCCACAAAATTATACAGATAGGAAAATTAATTAATAACTACTGTTTCTTCTCTTTCAATAACGTATCCTACAAACAAAACTCCGGCTTAGTCGTGGGGTCACCTATCAGTGGTGTTCTAGTTTGTCTCTCTTTCTGGAATTCTTAGAAACGCTCCATTCAAACACATCATATATAACATCTCTACTTACCTAAGATACAGAGATGACGTCCTCTTATTTTACCTCCATGACCAGTCAGTTAAGTGCCATACGTGATACACGCTTGGGCGATCATGTCTCGAAAGAGACATGACTGACTGGGCAGAAGATTATCCCGCAGTAGGTTGCCATTGCTTTCTGCGGTAAACTGATTGACAGCCAAGGCTATAGCACCCAATCTGTCCTGTTATTTAACCCATAACTGGAAGGAAGAGACGGGTTAATATCTTTCCCAAGGGCATTTGCGCGTCAGTGAATGTAGGGTATTCAACTGGAATTCGAACTCGGCTCGCCGATTTCTCGTTCCGAGCCGATATCTACTGCACCACAACGCACCTCCATGATACCAACCTATTAAACATAATAATTAAACTCTATGAGATTGAATCCACCATCGAATTCACACACGAATTTAAAACAAACAACTCTCTACCTTTCTTCGATATCTTATTAATACACAACAATGATAAATTAGATTTTAAAGTTTACCGAAAACCCAAAAACAGAAACGGCCTAATCATCACTCCTTCGGTCGTGGTATCTGACGAAGATTTGTATGACTTTTGCTTTGTATCATTATTCTTGTCTCTTGCTCCGGTCAAATGACACCAACTGCAAGAGGTGGAGTGTGTCACTGAGAACTCTTTTTCATTTTGTCTTGTTAGTGCGTCGGATAGGAGTGTCGATGCGAGAAAGTGTGAGATGATGTCAAAAATGGGAATGTAAGGGAGATATAGGATAATAAGAATGAATATAAAATTAATAATTACTATAAAATAGTATTAGTAATACTAATACTATTTTAGTAATGAAAATACAGTATTAGTAATGAAAAAGAGAGATAGAAAGGGAAAATCTACAAGGCAAGTCCGCAAACATCTATCTGGATGCGTACTATACATAGTTAGAAAATAGTGATGAAAATATACACAGAGTGGAATATATAAGTATGTATACAGACAGATCACGTTTTATCCCGCTGTTAAAAATAATTCAAAAATAGTAACGGAAATAATATATATATATATTAAAATTATGTATTTAGGCAGCAATCCTTCTTTTATGCAAGTTTCGTTAAAAATGACAGACAAGACGCTGTGTTTAAGTTTTATATATAAGTTTTCATGGGATCATATTTTTTTTCAGTACATAAATCATATAAAAATTAACCGAACGTGTTATTTGTCCAAGCACTTCTCTCTGTACTTAAACACAGCACCTTGTCTGTCATGTTTAACGAAGCTTTATATATATATATATATATATATATATATACATATATATATATATATATATAGTGTTGAATGACAATGTTTAGCGCCAAAATTGTGTTGCTTTTTTTTTCAGTAGTTTTAATGATAAAAGAATTTTGGTAAGCGGGGTTTTTGTCGTAAAGGGCACGATATCGAGGTGAAGTTTTAGTGCAAAGATTTTGTCATTTTAACTGAGCATGTTCATGCTGACTTCGAAGTTTCTTAAAAAAAAAGCCAGCCCAGATGATAAACTTCGAAGTTGGCATGAAGTTGCTCAGTTAAAGTAAAAATTATTTTGCAGTAAAACTATATATATATATATATATATATGGGGGGGGGGATGTTCGAATAGGATATTTAATCCTTACATGATTTTTAAGAAATTTAACAAATGAAAAACGTTTCATTGAAAATAGATTTGATTTCGCGTTTTGCCTTTCTAGGCTTCATCAGATCAAAAATACTTTAATCCCGAGAAACGCCATCTTAGGAAAAAAGTACTATGATTCATTGTTTAAGCATAAACACTAATATGCATACACACATCTCTTTCTTTCGTTTTTGAATCTGATGAAGCCTAGAATGGTGAAATTTGTAATCAAATCTATTTTCAATATATATATATATATATATATAATATATATATATATATATATATATATATATATATATATACACGGTGTATCAAAAACACTTTTACAAACTTTGTGATCGGGATCGTTACATCATAAACAGGAGCAAAAATTCATATAAAATATTTTTTACGTTTTTGAGTTTTTACGTTTAAAAAAGTTTACAGTAGTTGGCGCTGTGTTGCCATGTAGACTAGGTTACATTTATCATTCGTGTACATTTGTGACTAGTCTGTATTCAATGTTTAACGTTAGTAGTAGAAAGTTAACTGGGAAGTGTTCCGTTTCACAATAGCAGGATATTCATATCGTTGACAGGCAGATATGATTTTTACATACGGCTGCGAAAATGATAATGGACGCGAGGCTACACGGCTGTATCAGATTGCGTTCTCTAGACCGAAGGAAACTGAGTCATCCAACCTTTGCAACTCTTGTGGCCATGCAAGAAAGTATACCTTTTTATGCACCTCTTGAATAAGCTATACGATTAATCCCCAAAGAAGAGAAACTGATGGTCGTTGGAGACTTTATTGCAAGAATAGGGAAACAACGTGAGACCTGGGAGGCTCTTGTCCCCTATAGCAGAGGTTTTCAAACTGTGGTCTGCGGACCACAGGGGGTCCGCAAGGATAAGATA
This sequence comes from Ascarosepion bandense, assembly GCA_037127315.1. Taxonomy (NCBI): domain Eukaryota; kingdom Metazoa; phylum Mollusca; class Cephalopoda; order Sepiida; family Sepiidae; genus Ascarosepion; species Ascarosepion bandense. Next base: position 3,253,391 of record JBBBDQ010000436.1, read on the forward strand.
AGGGGTCCGTGGATTAACTCATTATGCGAAATTCAAAGTAATTTAAATTTAATTTTGTTACATTTTGCATCAACATACACTATTAATTTATTTTATTTGAACACTTGTGCCTAAAGTAAGCTTAAAACCAGTTTTTACTACGTTAATGCAAAACTGTAAGCTATTATTAGTAACAATTTATGCATAAATTTCATAAGTGTTTATAGTGGAAATATAAAAGGGTCCGTAAGTCAAAAAGTTTCAAAACCCCTGCTCTATGGTATTGGAGAGATAGGCAACAATAGATTATATCTACTTGAATTCTGTACACGGCTTGCAATCAGTAATACCTTCTTTCGTCGGAAACAGAAGCGTAAGGTTACCTAAACTCATCCCAGATCGAAGCAGGGACGCTTAATAGATTTTATAATAAAAGGAGAAATATCGAGGATGTCTGCAATGTTCGTGTTATACATACTACCGAATGTGACAACTCACAAACTCATTCAGAGGAAATTAAAGCTACATATTCATGAAAAAAAAATGTTTAAAAAAGGTGAAAATTCCCAAATGGATTAATATTTCCAAAGAGACACAGTTGGAAGCTCAGAATGCTTTAGCTGACAGGATGAACAATCTTATTTTTGATGGTACATGAGAAGTTTTTAAAATGTAAGTCTATTAATTTAGAGACGGACTGTTGGATTTTGTCAAGGAAAATCATCAAGACTGGTTTAATGAAAACGATGATAATATTAAGATAATAATTAAAATCAAACACTCTCTTCATTTTTTTCTGTTAAGCAGTTCGTCAGAAAACAGTCCGACTGTAGAATAAACTCTTAAATACATAGGAATCCTTCTGCTTGAGTCAAGAAGATGAAAAATAATTGATGGTGTAACATCCCGAAAGAAATTCAAACATGCATAACTCAAAGACTTTGTGTTGTCTTTTGCGTCAATTTTTTCGTCCTAACACATCTGTTGTTCGACGGAAATCCCACGATGGCAAAATAGCGAAAGATCTCGAAGACATAATGAGACGATGGAATGAACATTTTACCAACCTGTACTTCAATCCATCTACCAAAACTTTTTATTAATGCCCAACGGGGGTAGACTTTTATAGTTCCACGAGCCATGCTTTTTCCGGTATTAGTTATTTTCCTTTAACTCATCTATCCAAGATGTTGTTCACCTATGCTGGAAACAAGTATTGAACTCACAACACTTTGGGTCAAATCACTGGATGACAACAACCAATTTTTAACCGCTGAGTATACATGACACGCGGTACGTAGAACTAGAACAATCTACCCCGGTAGACGAAATAAAGAGTTTGGTTCGAAATTCCAATCACATGAAGAAGGCTGAAACATATATCGGCCGAAACATCGTGAAAAAGGCAACCAAAATGACGATAACAGTCCGAACGTTGTAAATAGTGTTCTCTTGTTGTTAGTCTTGCTTTATTTATTTTTTTACACTTTTTTCCTAATTTAATTTTTCCGGATGCCCAATAGAGTTAAATCTTCACGATGCAGATCATTCAAGTTAAACTTTCTTGGTAACAAAGCAAAGAGCATTTTGACGATTTTTATAATCCAATAAAATAGTGAATATACAAACTACAAAGAAAGTATATTTTAGAGTACCATTTAACCAAAAATAAGTTCCTTTCTTTAAGTAAAGCTTAAAATGAGTAAAGCTTTATGAATGGATGCGAAAATACTTTTTTATATTAAAATATTAAATATTGCATTTTATATTTTTTCTTCTGCTATTTAATTTCCCCATTTCTGTGGCTGTTATCGCCTCAAATAATAAATGCTTATCCCATAATATAATACAAGTTATTAAAAGAGTTATCTCCCTTGGGTATTCGTCGTCGCCATCATCGTCTTTTTGAACACAGAACGAAACGAAATTTAAAGAAGATTTAACTTTCGGTAACGAGCTACTCTTTTCTTGAATTGCTTCAAAATAAACGCTGAAAATTTATTTCTAAATACGTCATCGATAACACCATCTTTATGAAGAAAATTGCAATATTTCTTCGACCAAGATTTACGATAATGATTTAACAAACCGATTTCCGTTTCAACATTTATATGTGAAGGATGTTTAAGGCTTTTAAAATTCACTAAACAGAAATGGTTAAAAACCGATAAGCACATCCGGGGATTAACTATAGACTTAACATTCCCATAAAATTTAGTTCTTTTAATAAAGCGGTCGATGATAAGTTCCCCTGACGAGTTGGTGCCGCAGGTCTTAAGAAATAATGCCATTCGGAAACTATACACAGGGAATGGTTTCTTGCTTTTATGCGCCCGATCGACTTCTTTAATGAGAGTTTCGTAATTAATGGCGTTCTTTCTAGGGGCGATAATCTCGTCAAAATCTAGTGGTATGATGTATTCAGCCGAATACATCTGCCGCATCATACAATCGTTAAAAGATGCCGGGCTACTCAGCATCTGATTCGCCCAGGTCGTGTCAGGAAGCGGTGAAGGTGTCAATGACACGCGCATCAGCCCTTCAGACTCTAACTGTCGAAATATTTCCAAATTACTCTTAGACATATTGCAAGGATAAACGTTGAACATAGTGACTCCCATAAGTCTATTTGCTTCAACCCATTCAAGAATTTGTTTTACTGAGATATGACCGTACGAGGTTTCGACGCATACAGAGAATTTGTGTTTACGTTTTCTTTCCGGGATGTAGACAGCCAATAAGTTAGATTGCAGTAAACATTTATTGTAAGTCAGTGAGACAAAGTTCGGTTGAGCCGTCATGTTCTTTACCTCGCAGCTGAAAAAGAATTGATCGTAATACAATCCCTCGACACGAATACCATGACCATTCTTTGTTGCAGAACAAGTAGTCATTGCTGCGTTCCATATAGACTTCTTGCTCCAAAGGGCGGCGTAAACCTTCTGAGTTGGAAAAGATCCAGCAGCCAGAATTTGGATAAATATTTTCCCGTTATGCATGGGCCGGTCGTCATAATAAGCTCCGTAAAGGTAAATTCTTTGGCGGTTAGGTGTTGTCAGGTTTTGCCAAATCTTTTTATGGAATTTGTATATTATACTTTCACTGTTGAAACTCGTTGGGCAGTGCGCAGTTACGTGTTTCGAACGAAGTGAAACAACGTTTTGACATTGAAGACGCTTGTATTGAATGCAGATGATAATTGATGATACTAGGGCCAGTAGCAGAAAAACAAAAGTCATCGGTTTCATCTTTATTCTGAAAAGAAGAAAACGTATAAAGTTATAATAAAAAATTTGAACCGAAAAAATTATATATTTATAGCCCGGAATTGCACACTTCCTGACATTAAATGACTAATATAGTTTAACATCTGGGAAGTTGGGCTCAATGTGAGCAAAGAATATCCCGCTAAAAATGGCATAGAAAAGATGGTGTTAAGCTTTTATTTTATAGCTCCTTTTTTCAAGGAGCTCCAGTGCCGTGCTTAGCAACATCGCCCACACTGCTCGCAGAATCCGCCTTGTGGCTCCTCTACCCACAGAATGCAACTTACGCCCCAAAGAAAATACTGAACCCACAATAAAAGGTACTTTAAACAAAATAACATACTCTCAGAACGCAGATATTCCGTGATCACGAAAAAACGGAAGAAATCGCGGAACTGGCTTTTTGAAGCTGTACATTTACGGACGTTTACACAACTTTTAGCTACTTTTGTTGATTTCCTAGCTAATTTTATAGCCATTTCAGTGTGTTTCGGCACTCAATCTTCAGTTCTTGATTGTATGTTGAAACAGATCTCTATTATCTATTTCTCTCTCCAGTTCATTTCTTTTAATAACAAATGATTTGCAGCCTCTTCTGGGCCTGGAAGGCTTCTATCATATATATATATATATATATATATATATATATATATATATATATATATATATATATATAAAAGGTAATCTGTGAGTCTCTGTGTGACTGTTCCCTATGCACGCCTACACTTTTTAAGCTAAGCCATTCAAACTTTCTAGGGACACATATCTACAGGAAAGCCAGGTCGACACATAACTTTTTGAGTTTCAGTTCAGCAATTTTCCCTTTAGCACTTTTTGGCCAATGGACACGATTTTTTACATTTGCTCCGTAAAACATCTATGATCTAAGATGGTTGCTTATTTACGTCACAGAAATCAAATCACTCGAGTCAAACACGACTAAAATATTTTTCATTGAAAAAAATTTTTTTAAAAATGAGCCTTTATATTTAATTTTTATTCTGACGTTTTCAAAATTCATTTAGTCAGCAAAACCATGTGAATATCTTTCCCCGTAATTTTAAAACAAAAGAAATATTTTTAAAAATATTGTTTTTTCAAACAAAATCAAACTATATAAAATAAAACGCGGCATCTTCTCCTACTACTAAAATGTTCTGAGTTGCACGGGCAATGCCGGGCTTTGATGCTAGTATATATAAAGAGAGAGAGCGAGACGGATTGATAGATGCCTATTTCAAAATACAAGTATGATAATAATTTTACAGTTAATCCTAATAATTATTGCGGCTTCCCGGGGCTTTGTCGCCCCTAGGGTACTTGCCCCCCCCTACAATTACATGGTCTGCGGGGGCCCTAAGCACGGCCCTGAGAAGCTCCTAAATAAGAATAAATACGAGGTATCAAAAAGAGAAATGAAAAGAAGGGTGACATAATACGCTTATAATTATTATTAAATGTAACAATTTAAAACGACAATAAAACATGATATAAACATGGTATAAACAGTCAATGACGGTTGCATGACGAGATTACTACCTTTGAGCTGAGTTTATGTGAATTGATCAGTAACCATCTCTTTTTTTTTTTTACTTTTTAAGTACTTTTTGAACTGAAGTGATGTGAGGTGATCAACTACCATCTATAATTATCTTTGTATCTTATGAGCTAAGGTAAATTGAGGTGGTCAACTACCATCTATGAATAGCTTTTTTCTCCATGTTGTAGCACATGTTGCTCTAACCTCTTCACTGGTATCTAACTGTGGCAAGGGCTTGAATCCATTTTGGTTATCCCTACTGTGCCAAGGGCATTAACTCATCTTATCTGGGCGTTAGGTCGTGTGTTCTATAAATAAAAAAAAACAATTTTGTGGCAAAAGCAAACAAAAACAGCAGGCGGTGCGATTATTGCAAGCTTCGCACGCTTTCCTTTTGATCACAAGAGCAAAAACAATTTCATTATTTTAGTTCCTGCAATTCACACAACATATAAGTACTTCTGAAGCAATGAAGATCGCGTTGACATTTCGGCAAATCTAAACGAAGTTTTTGACTTTCCTCTCTTCACAGTAAACACGTTCTGCTAAAACATTTGTTGGTTACTAAGAAAACCGGGAAAAAATTCAGTTTTCCTATTAAAGTTTCTGATGAATCTTAATCTTTAACTCTTAAGTTAATGATTGAATAAGATCATGGCGAGTTCCACAACAATAAAATATCCGTACAAGTGGGTAGAAATGAAATATTTGAAATTGACAATTTTTCTATTTTATTGAAACAGCTGTTAAATACTTCATTTATTTTCTCACTGAAACCAAGTAGTGTCTTTTCCCCTCTTCCCACACGATCAAAATAGAATAGTCCATTATTTATGGGGTGTTGGCAAGAAACGTTAAACACTTATTATCCCTTCTTTCTTTCTATCCAGATCCCAATCTTACGAGCATTTCTTCTAATGATAATTTTCAAATAATTCAGCAGAAAATATAATTTTATTTAATTTATGGTAATTGAATTTTTGGTGATTAGTTTAATCGGTTTTAGTTGTTCGAGAATGTGCGTCTGAAAAATGGTAACTTTTTTACGTCATTCCTCTCTGTCACCTATTCTGTTCCGTCTGTGTATTAAGGTGTTACTATAGTACGGATTTGCGATATCTAACTCTTACTGAATTTTTTAAAATTAAACAGTTTCAAGGAAACTTTTATTTTAGTTTTAATTGAAAGCTAAATAATTCAATTTCAGTAAGCAAAATACTCTGGTTTATTTCAAACAGAAATTATACTGATTGTAATATAAAAGTTTGAGATTTTTTTTCAACTTTTGAATTTTTCCGCCATTTTTGAGTGATCGACACATTTGTAAACAAAAGGTAATTCTCGGATTTAAAAAATCTTGCAAAAATAAAAAATAAATCTGTGACTCATTATGTTTGAAAAATTAGCCAATTTTATGTTAAATTAATCTTTTTTACACAAGTATTACTTATTTATAGCGTGAAATTTAGAATAAATCTATTTCTTAATCACAGATTTGAACTTTTTGGCCTGTCTGCCGGATATCAAGAACGTGTTGACAGGTTCTTGATTAAAGATAAAAGTGTATGGCGTTTATAAGTGACAAAATTGTACAATTTTTTTTTCAGGTAAGGAAGGAAACTCTGATCTCTTAATTTGCACATAGAAATTACCATTGAAGGGGAAGGCGGAAGTTTGTACCTCGCACATCTACTCCATCCTACTTTATGGGCTATCGGTACTTCTCCTCTAGTGCACCCAATTAGTTTTACTGGTTTACTTGTGGCACAAGAAGGCTCATATGGTGCGTCGTGAGGCCTGTTGCCTCCACCCGGCTGAGGGCAGTTTAGAGATGACTAACATCTGCGGCTGAGATTTCTAGATCGAATGTGTTCGCAAAACGAAGGTAACGGCCTCTTCTGGGAGGAAGCCTTTAAGAAAGCTTTTTTTCAGCTTTGAGAAGTTTGCATAATGGCGAGAAGGAGGCCAACCGGAATCATCGAGACGAGTGCTTCTTCTATCGCGAATGTCGACTTCCTCTGAAACAATTCACACTGGTTAAGGAAGGCCTCTCCGACACCCGACTGTGTCATGTATTGAGGTAAGGTACGTATTTTCCTTTGCACCAGATACAAGCCACTCTGACTCTACGTAATTGTCCACCACAATAATCAATGTAAAACCAGCTGCTGTCCGGTTGAAAATCATTTGTTTGCCATTTTAAACTTAAAGATGTGGTGAACATGAAATTCACTTTTACAAAAATTCACAATGACGTGTGAAATCCTGATTTTGCCGAATAGAAAAAGGATTGACGCCGTACTAAAAGAAAAAGACGAAGCCGGATTTCTCGATCAGATGTTAAATTTATTTTCTAACCAATAAAGGGAAGCGATTTAGAAAACTGAGTGAACAGTTGGCGATCCAGTGTGAAAAGAGGAATCAGCATAAAGGAAGAAGGAAGGAAAGGCAGTATAAAGAAATCAGTATAAAGGAGGAAGGAAGGAAAGGCAGAATCAGTCAGTCAGATGGGATCATAAATTATAGACGAGACCGCAAAATAAGACTAAAGAAATTTTTATCTGCCGGCCGGACACGTAAGTTCCCGTCACACACCATCGGTCTCCTTCCTCTTTACTCACACGCCGTCAAAGAAACAACAACAACAAGATACTTCAACTGACTCCTAAAAACTAAACTCGATAAGTACAAAATTTCCTTTATTGTTTCATTTTCCTTTTCACTTTCTCACCTGCCATTATTAGTAAACTCTTAATCTTTACATACACACAAGTTACAACTACGAACTCTTGATACACTTAAGTACTTACTACTATTTCTCATTGAACATTAACTCCTACAAATTCATGTTATTCTGTTCTATTAATAGATTTCTATTTAAACATACAAAAGGTATACTTTTATTCTTCCACAAATCCACCTTCTAAAATCTTTCTGATAATTCTAATAATCCTCAGTTGTGGGGAGTGTTGGCTGTGTTTGTGAATTGGCCTTGTACCAGACATGACTGACCGCCCCTACAAAGTAAGTAATAGTTGTTGCAGGTTGGATGAATTATACTTTAAATCAGTTAATGTTCCTCAAATAAAGTTTCAGAAAAGTATTTTTATTTTTGTAAATTTTTTTTAATAAAAAGAATTACATTGCGACGTAAGGTGATTAAAAAGAGGGCACTAATCAGCTATTTTAGGGAATGAAAAAGAAATCATACAGTCAATTTGAATTGGTTTTTGAAATGCAGCAAAGTATTTTGTTTATTGGAAATATTACATTTAATTTATTAGCTTAAGATTAAAACTAAAAGAAAACGCTTTAAGAAAAAGTTTTCATTAAAAAAAACTCATTTTAAATCTTTAGTTTCGTGTTTTTGCTTTGGCTTTTTTGTAGGTACCCACTGTCAGTGTTTCGATCTTTGTCGATTGAGCGAGAGAAAACAGATCTAAAGGAAATAACTCAAATATATTTTATATTGCGTAAACCAAGGAAGATAACTTGCCAAAAAATTATTTTACTAATATGCTGTCGTTAACAGAAAAGGTTGATTTTTTTAAATTTAATGCAAGTCCAGCAGATTCCTTTGCAAAATAAAGTAACAGTATTCTAATGTTTGTAGTTACAGAACTTTCTAAAGGTACATCCACTAGCACAGCGTCATGGAAAAAGCCACAAACTTAACGAAAATAAAGATTTATCGTCAAAGTGTTCATGTTATTATTAAGATGAAAGACCAAAGTATTTTTTAATTATTTTTGTTTTTAATTTTTTTAATCCTTTCTAACACGTTCGAAATTTTGGTTAAAATCTTATTTTGTTTACGTCATCACCTACTCTAACATTGACATTTTTTGCGGGTTTTTTCCTTAGAAAACACATTTATTTGGAAATTCTTGTAAAAATCAAATAATTGTCCGTTTTTAATGAAATTTTCAGGATTTATTCAGAAATGAATGCAATTATCTTTGAATTTTTTATTTTAGAAAATATTGGTAAAAATGTATTTTTAATGTGTTACCCACCAGTTACTTTCATGAAATTTCACACATAACCTTCTTGCTCTCTGACAATTTTTTTTTTTTTTTTTGTTAGACGTAGGAGTCTTTGGAGATTGTAAATCACCTACCTTTTTTCTCATCATTGCCAACTAAATGAAAATCTGCTCTGAATTGAAAATTAATAAATTCAATAAAACTATTAGAAAAAGTTTCTAATGACTTTTATAAATAAGTAATATTAAAGACATTATTGTCTGAAGAAACAAATTTTTTTATGAAAAATGAATTTTTACAAGAATTTTTTCAATTGTTTTACATTTTAATTATAATAATATAATAGTTTAAAATCATGTAAAATTTTGTATTTGGTTGTTTTCTGGAGGTTATATAATAATTTCTTCAGACAATAATGTCCTTAATATTACTTATTTACAAAAGCAATTAGAAACTTTTCTAATTAAATAATGTCATACCTTTATTGAATTTATTAATTTTCAATTCAGAGCAGATTTCCATTTAGTTGGTACTAATTAGAAAAAAAGGTAGGTGATTTACAATCTCCAAAGACTCTTACTTCTAACAAAAAACATTGTCAGAGAACAAGAAGATTATGTGCGACATTTCATGAAATTAATTAAGGTGGGTGGTGGGGTAACACATTTAAAAAAATTACCAATATTTTCTAATAAAAATTCAATAATAATTTCATTCACTTGTGTATAAGTCCTGAAAATCGGACAATTATTTGGTTTTTACAAGAATTTCCAAATAAATGTGATTTTAAAATTAAAAAAAATGTTAATAAGGCGATAACGTAAATAAAACAAGATTTTAACCTATGGGATACACATTTTTTTCTATTAAAATAAGCAATAAGAAAATACATAAAAACATTATAGAAATTTTGGATCAAAACGGCATTAGAATTTAAATTACATTTTTATATTTCTCAACCAATCAGCTAAAAACATAGAATAAGAACATTCTAGAAAAATAGGATCGGAAGTCAATTAACAAAAAAATATTTAGGCCCCAAAACAAAATAGTAAAATACAAATCCGATTGGTCAATAAATGTCTTCACACCTAAATGTTAGGAAGATTCTTTGATCCCCTATTATGGTATATAAATAACACACAGTTAGGAAGAAGGAGTTCAATCACCAAGCTAGCCATTAAGTCAGCATGTAACCGATACTTTGTCCGGCCAAGTCATTTTTCCACACCAAAGTTCATGACCTAGCTACAGATGGCCGTGAAAGGAAAAACCCGACAAACTTTCTTTCATCAACGCGACATGCTGTCGCCACCCGAGATGAACTTAATGTAAGTAAGAACGACTTATTTACGGACTCCGTTAATATAAACTTACACACACCTTTAAACAAATTTAACTTCTTGCCAAACTTTATTTTCCAAAAGGCAATTTTTCACATCATGTATTTTATTTGTTTCCACATGCTAATTTTATTTTATACATATTAAATTGTTTGTTGTTTAATGTTCGTTGTGACTTATTCCATTTCTTTTGGGCGATTGTAAAACATTGTGTTGTATTTGTGGGGGAACTAATCTCGAGAGCAATACCCGTAAAATACGGAAGCACATCAACCAAGCACTTACCAAAACCCCTACAAACCAAAATTACGAACGTGTTAGAAAAGATTAAAAGGTTTTCAAAAAGTAATTCAATATTACTTGGGTCATCTTAATAATAACAGGAACTTTATTTTCGTTAAGTTTGTGGCTTTTTTCATTACGCTATGCTATTTTTACGGCGAATTAGTGGAGATACATATTTTCAGGGCAAAAAATAAGTCTTTTACCGCTGCAATCACATACGGTCCTTTCGATTATAAACTATTTTTAAAGTCACCTAGGCTTTTTACTAATCAACCCGGCGAAGCACACTAAACATCCCGGCAGGTCAACTAACACTTTGCAGTTCATTCTGGTCTTCGAACCGCCTACCAATATCAACTCAGCTTGGACCAAAGCACAACCGATCAGAGTATTTAAAATATTAAATTTTTTTGGGGGGGGATCCTTGTAACGTTGATTTTGCCGTTAATATTTTTGTCAGAATTATTAATCTCATCTACTTGTCTTTGGCGTGTCAATTTATAATTTTTAATGTTTGAAAGTGTCGTCTACCATAGATATCGGCCTTTTTTAGACATCTTTTATTTAAAACAATTAAAATAATGTTTTATTTACGGAGGCTAGCCTATGTAGTTAACCGGTAAATTAGAAATACTATAATTCTACCACTGTCCGAAAAAGCACAAGGAAAAAAAGTAAAAATTGAAACCCAAAAATGTACGGAAAACCAGTAATGTCATAATTAATTATGATTATTTGTTTTATCTTACTTTAATTTTATATAATCAATTGTTTAATATGTATATTTTTTTTATTCTATACGCCTTTATTAAAGTTAGTATGATGAATAATCTTAAATTTTTATATTGACTGAACGGAGAATATGAAATTAGATTAATATTATAATGTTCCTCCGTCATTAATTTGTAGTCAACACGAGATAACAGAATTTTTTTTTTTTTTGTACATCCACACCAAAAATAACGTAACCGTAAGTTATTAAATATAAAATATTTTTTTTTAAAAAAAGGTTCATACTCCGAAATGACGCTAGGCTTTACATTTTTAAAATGTTCAAACATCTTTATATTAAAAAAAAAAAACTTTTGTGACGAAGAGTAATGGCATTGATTTCAAAATCGCACTGAAAAGTTACAAGTTACTTTCTTTTAAATATTTTTTTTTTCAAGTCTGAAAATTTTATTAAATTTTATTAAACTATGCAAACGCTATTTTTTGTAATTATTTTTAAGTTTTAATGAATTGTCTTTGGCAAAGTTAAGGTCGGATTTTGCCTATGTTTACGCTTGATATAATTTTTTTACTGAGATATCTTCAGTGAGTCATTTTATATAACAGTAACAAATATCTACACCCTTTTCAAACCAAAGACTCTTTAGTAAAATTTTGACTTTCATTTGGTGTCTATCTCTGCCATATATAAAAAAGTGTTCAAAGCCATTTGAGAATCCCACGCCGAGCAAAAACAGAAGCACCCACATCAACCACGCACAGAAGGCATTCATCAAACTACGCCGAAGAAATTTTCCTTCATTTGGGAACTGATTCAGCAGAGCAACACAAGCGAAATTAAAGTAAACCTCCTAAGTGCGTTACATGATTCCATAAATATATATATATACATACACTCTTTCTCTCTCAAACAAAAACACACACACAGAGGTTTTTTGTCGTAAAGTGCTCGATATGGAAAGAGAATTAGAGCGTTAATAGGATTAATGTGGAGAAATTTGTCACTCAACTGAAAAGAGTCATGCCGTGTTCGAAGTTTCGTTAAGGCACCATTATGCCGTCTTCATATGTCAGGGCTTAATTTCAACTGCTGTTGTGTGCCTTTTTTCTTATTATTTATATAGAATTTGGTGTAGTTTAATATTCTGGTTGTGAGTTGTTCTATAGGTGGTTAACTGATTTTGATTGCTTTTCTTATGTTGACTTATTTTTAATTTTGCATTATTTTCATGTAGTTTATTCACAACTCTCTCGCAATAATATAATAACCAACCTCATTATACAAAGAAAGAAAAGTAGAGAAAGATCCTAGTTCAACCCTGTAAAAGCCCTAAAACGAAAACGAGGTACATAACGATTGTGACTAATACGTTGGCGTCTAAAAGCAGCAGTAGCTGCTCCAACATACACAAATGAGGTACGGGAAATTTGCTACCACATCGCTGATGACTCCAACCCTACAATTGCTACCAGCCTGCTGATGCGTTTAACCACGACCTCTTTGACTACATTACCTGGCGCATCTAATCACTACCACTGCTACAGCATCTGTCCTTTTCAGGACAACAAGCAGATCATTTCTAGAATTATTACAACTGACCTTATATGGGAAAGAAAGTCTATCTTACCGCGATATGCACCAGCTCGGTGCAGTGAAGCAGCGACTTCTAGAATCCAGTTTGACCTGGAAGTGATCCAGCGACTTTCAGCGTAGTAAGTAGTCCAGCTCAACCCGGTAGCGACTAGTCCAGTTTGACCCACCTCTGATCTCCAGATTAGCCAATATTTTCGATTGCGGACCGATCAACAGTCGACTGCTAACGTGGATTACTTCGACAGTTATCGCAGTCTGTGCCACCCGAATGCGACAACACCCGACGAACCAGGACAATCATCCCGGTAAATGATTCAGGCCACATTTCCTGTCCTACTAACTAAAAGCTGCACGAACCAATCGATTCAAGCCGATCGATTCTAGAAAAGAAGACAATACATGTAAAATGCCAATTCAATCTTGACATACATCTGTTCGAAATGCCATTGTCAAAAATACCAATATAATATTAGGAGCTTGAATAAGTTCACTCTGTTTTTCAACAGATAGCGTTCCCAGAATTGTGTGCATGTTGTTTCAGATGGTAACGCAAAACGGGCGAAAACTTACTTGGAAATGTGGCATGTGCGATATCGCCCTTCAAATGATAATAATGTTAGCAATATTAATAAAGGCGTATATGCCGTAAAACAGAAAACACCAAGTGAAAGAGAGACCTCTTCGAATAACCAAGAGATTGACAGGCCGTAAAGACTTTGAATTATTAATAATGTTACTGAAAGATGAATTAGAACATGTGTTACAATCTTTCTTAAGTGCACAAAAGGTTGCAATGAAATGTTAATTTTATCTAAAAATAGAAAACACGACCGTTTGTGAAGTTGACAAACCGTGTCAGGACTATTTATAGAAAATATTCTAGAACAATGATATATGAAACCTAAGATGGCCGATGGATAAAATGGAAAGTGTTCTCTTTGAGATTTTTAATTTCAAATCGGGTTGGCGAAAGTGTGTTTATAAACAATGCAAAGGGCAAGTTGAATGGATAATAAAAATGACTGTCACGACTATTGCGAGTGTCAGAAAATGGGTTACAGCCAGATCACATTTGATACCGTTTTTGTTTTTGTTTTTTCGTTTTTTGGGGAGGGGGTTCTCAATAAAAGGCAGACCTTAGATTGTTAGAATGAGTTGGTAGTGGGCTGTCAAGGAGGCACATGGGTCCGAGATTGAATTGAAACCCCAACTCCTCTCCGCCAATCGGACTGAGTGTGTAACGTCAGTGATTGAAAGTAAATGTCTGCTGTGTGCGTTACTGATACGAAGATCGAAGAAACAAATTACTTCCGTTAACATCTAAATTCCGCCATTGCTACTGCTAAGAACGGAAACGTCGACGGTTGGAGTAGTTGCGCTAAGAACGAACCAAAAATGGTTAAACGAAAGTCACATCTTTCCTGTACAGAAATTATTTGAAGTATTTGGTTTGGTTTGGTTATAGTTCATATAGAAGAGACATTTGGAGTAGATAGACTAAACTATCGCCCGGTTCACACTCCACCCACATCCATTGAACACGTGAAGAGGCTCATCCCTTGTTTCCTGTTTAGCATGCGGCTTCCGGTTTTCTCTTTTCTAATCTTCTCACTCTTGTGTAGCCCCCTGCACATCAGTGGCGTTACCGAATTGCTTGGGATGATATGATTAACAAAAACAATTCAACTTTTTGCAAAAAGATTTCTTTTGTTTGCATTTATATATAAAAAAATCGAAGCGACTTGGTTACATTCATTTTTTCTGTTAACCCGATTCTCACCCGACAAACTTGCAGGTGAACCAACGGGGAGCTTAGAATTTCTACGATCTAATAACTGCTCTCCAGGATAACAAATCACGACGTGGCTCGAGGGTGGCATCAAATCAATATTTTAAACCGCAGGTTCAGGCCTAATCTGTAATACTAGACCATACAGGGCCAACAGCCGGTCTTGTGGAGTATGTCGGTCCAGTGGGGTCAGGATACGCTGTAAGAGAAACGCTTAAATGGAAAGTCTTAAGCCACCATCCACCACCCCACCACCTCGCCGCCGTATTTACCTGACATTACCCATTCAATTATCACTTGTTCAGATCGATTGCACATAGCCTGTCTTATTTACAACGCTCCCATATACATAAAACAAATTCTCTTTTCAGCATTTTATTGCCATGAACATTTTAACGTCCGTTGGACCCATACTTAAAGGATTACTTTAATTGTAAAAACCTTTATTGACATGTGTGTATATAAAATGTTGTTTCTAAACTCAATTTGCTTTTCTTGGTTTATAACCTTTCTTTATGACTTAGAATGGGCTATCGACAACGAGGCCAAATTCCGTTAATCTGCAACAACATACAACTACTCTCCGCTAGAACGAACTCCCCTCCTATAAACTGCAGATAACGTTTTGTGTTGGCAAAACAAGGATCTTTTTTAGATGAATTTTAGAATGCAAAAGAACAGAGAAGATTTATAGCAACAAGAAATTGTTTAAAACTTTAATTAACCAAAAAATCGTCCCTTTCTTTATAAAACCAAAAGTGCGAATTAAAGTGATAATTTTTTAATGAATGATAATGAAAAATATTTAATTATACCTTGTGTTTTATATCGACATTTCCCTTTCTGTTGACTATCGGCTCAAATTATCAGTAATAATGTAAAGAGATCCAAGAAATACATATCCCACAAATGAAAAAAGTTCTAAAATAATGCCTTTTTCTTATAATGCAATCATCATGAAGGAGTTACCTCCCTTTACAATTTTTATCGTTATCATCGTCGCCATAATCGTCTTTTTGAACATAGCACGATACGAAATTTAAAGAAGTTTTAATTTTCGGTAACGAGCTACTCTTTTATTGAATTGCTTCAAAATAAACGCTGAAAATTTATTTCTAAATACGACATCGATAACACCATCTTTATGAAGAAAATTGCAAAATCTTTTCGACCAAGATTTACGATAATGATTTACCAAACCGAGTTCCGCTTCAACATTTATTCGTGAAGGATATTTAAGACTTTTAAAATTCACTTTACAGTAATGGTTAAAAACCGATAAGCACATCCGGGGATTAACTATAGACTTAACATTCCCATAAAATTTAGTTCTTTTAATAAAGCGGTCGATGATAAGTTCCCCTGACGAGTTGGTGCCGCAGGTCTTAAGGAATAAAGCCATTCGGAAACTATACACAGGGAATGGTTTCTTGCTTTTATGCGCCCGATCGACTTCTTTAATGAGAGTTTCGTAATTAATGGCGTTCTTTCTAGGAGCGATAATCTCGTAAAATTTAGTGGTATGATGTATTCAGCCGAATACATCTGCCGCATCATACAATCGTTAAAAGATGCCGGGCTACTCAGCATCTGATTCGCCCAGGTCGTGTCAGGAAGCGGTGAAGGTGTCAATGACACGCGCATCAGCCCTTCAGACTCTAACTGTCGAAATATTTCCAAATTACTCTTAGACATATTGCAAGGATAAACGCTGAACATAGTGACTCCCATAAGTCTATTTGCTTCAACCCATTCAAGAATTTGTTTTACTGAGATATGACCGTACGAGGTTTCGACGCACACAGAGAATTTGTGCTTACGTTTTCTTTCCGGGATGTGGACAGCCAATAAGTTAGATTGCAGTAAACATTTATTGTAAGTCAGTGAGACAAAGTTCGGTTTAGCCGTCATGTTCTTTACCTCGCAGCTGAAAAAGAATTGATGGTAATACAATCCATCGATACGATGACCACGACCATGCTTTGTTGTCATAGCTGCGTTCCATATAGACTTCTCGCTCCAAAGGAAGGCGGAAACCTTGTGAGTTGCCAAAGGTCCAGCAGCCAGAATTTGGATAAATATTTTCCCGTTATGCATGGGCCGGTCGTCATAATAAGCTCCGTAAAGGTAAATTCTTTGGAGGTAAGGTGTTGTCAGATTTTGCCAAATCTTTTTGTGGAATTTGTATTTTATATCTTCTCTGCTGAGTGCCCTTCCGCAATGCTCCGTTACTTGATACGGACGAATCGTTATATTTCCTTGAAGTTTATTCTCCTCAAAGAACACGATTCTTAAGCCATTAACAATAGCACAAGAGGAGTGGTTTTCCATTTTATTCTGAAAAGAATAAAATGCATAAGATAATAAATGCTCTGAATAGAGAAAAACTTATAAAGCATACTTCCTCTTTCAAAGCTCAAATGACTAAATCCTTTTAACATCTATGAAGTGTGATGTTACGTAAGTCAGTTCATTATTCAATGTAAACTCTGGTAACGATTTGGTTACCGCTAACGAAAATCAAAAGAAAATTTTTTATCAAAATTTCGAACGTTTTAGAAAGGATTAAAAAGTGTTAAAAATAATTAAAAAATACTTAATAATAATGTAGCTATAGGAAGATGGTTAATTTTTATTAATTCACCCTAGTGTTGTACATAACCGAACTACCACAGCTTACAAGTTTTATCTGGAATTATCAGAAAGTTTCCATCAGAAGGCAGTCAGCAGGTTGTAGCTTAGGAGGTTGGATTGTGTGGAAGAGGTGAATAGTGGAAGAATAAAAATATTTTTTTTCATGTTAAAATAAAAATTTAATAAGAAAGAATAACAAGAATTCGTAGAAGTTCATGTTCAATAAGAAAGTTGAGGGTATCAAGAGTTACAGAAATGTTCGTAGAAGTAATTTGTTGGAAAGAATTCAAGCGCACGTATGTATATATAAGCGTTTGTTTGGTAGGAATGTTTTTGAATAGAGAAGTAAAATGAATCAGCCCACGAGAGAGAAGGGGAAAGAAGACGAATGTCCGGGTCCAATTGAAGCTTCTCCCGTTACATTTTAGCTTTTCGTCTCTGCTCCTTCCCTCTAACCGAATGACACTGATCGAAGTCATTCATACAGTCCTTTAGATATTTCGCATTGGATCGCGAAGTCTTTATGGTCTTGAAAATCGCTTCCATTGGTCAGAAAATCAATTTAACATCTACTCGTGAAATTCGGTTTCGACTTTTTCTTTAAGCACATGATCAATCCTTTTTCTATTCGACAAATTCGGGATTTCCCACGTCATTGTGAATTTTTGTAAAAGTGAAAAAGAAGGTTGCTTTTAATTCTTAATTTCCTAACCACCATAATAACATAAACATTTTGGGGGAGAAAGTTTGTTTTGCTTGAGGCCTTTTTTCTTCATTATCTGCTGTTTTTTTTTTTGTTGTTTTTTGTTTTGTTTTTTTTTGTTTTTTTTTGTTTTTGTTTTTTTCAGCAATTTAGTAGAGGTATCTACATTAGGGTTACTTTACTGATTATTTGAATTATATAGGTTTTCGCTTTAGTGATTCTAACTCAGTTGTTTTCAAGGATTTCTCTTCTAATTTCGTTTAATTCACCGTCATTACTGACAGAACCTGAATCACTGCTATTGTTTATGTCACAACTAGAGTCTCCCCTTTTATTTCCTGAGAGATCATTATTTTATATCTAACTGATTTTAGTTTGCACCTCATTCTCTGTCATAACATCTGTTGCCACTCTTGCCTCATTTTTATTTACGTTATGGATTTTCATACACTGTCTTATATTTAGTTTTGTCTGAGCTATTTCTGCATTTCAGTCTTTTATTTTGCATGGTGTCCCTGTGGACATTGGCAAACACATTTGGATTGAGAATAGCGCCTTCGTTTAGACACTACCAGATCTCTCCAGATTTGGTATGTCTAATCCGTTGTGTTCATTTGAGGATTGTCGAGTGTAGGTTAAAAAATGCCATGACTTTGTTTATTCTCTTTGCAATTCCATTTCGTTCACTTTCGCTTGATTAATTGAGTCACCGGTGCCAACGTTGGAGTTAATCCGGCTTTGGTGACGAGGTGTCTTATTGTTGGTGGGAGAGTTTGCTTCAGTGACAGACTTTCGACTCTAGACTGGTTTCTCTCTCAGAGACACGGCCATTGTCGTCCCAGACAACTGATCCCGTTTTTGTTTTTTTTTTGTTGTTTTTTGTTTTGTTTTTTCTTTTTTTTTTTTTTGTTTTTTGTTTTTTTTTGCGTTTTATCCTTATCCGCCAAGGAAGAGTTTTGTTCAAGATACCACCTCTAAGACGAGTGCCGACCAAAACGAAAGAGTTCGTCCTACCATGAGACACGACTATTCCTTGTCATACGTTTTTGTTGTTTGTTTTAGCTTTTTTTATTAATTTTTTTTTGTAATAATGTTAAGAGAGTATCTTTCATATAACAGTTAGGAATCAGTATTTGCCAGTATAGCGCTACCCACACCATTTCCTTACCTTCACTACCTTGTTTTCTTAGAGTATATTCTGATACAATCTTTTCTCCAAGACTAACGCACTTACTGTCTCGTTCACCTTATTTAGAAGAAAGCTAGTTTCCTTGTACTAGGCATCCTTTTTTCTAGGGACGCTTTCCACGATCAACATGGAGTAGCATGGTAGAATGGCTGACGTATTGCTAGGCCGCTCCAGAAACAAAGAACCATACGTTGTGTATTATGACTCTTTCTCAGGACCACCTTGATATCAACAATTTCTTCCACAGTAACCCTTTTGCTGATGCGTACCAGGCGGAAAATCTAGCATTGATAAATCTTGACCGTTCAGTCAGTCAGTCAGTTAAATGCCATACGTGAAACACGCTTTAGCGATCATGACATTTTTGAGATATAGGCAGATTTTTCCACAGTAGGTTGCCATTAATTTCTGTCTGCGGTAGACTGGTTGCCAACACAGGATCAATCTGTCCTACTATTCAACTCATAGCTGGTGAAAGAGGAGATGAGTTCATACTTTTCCCAATAGTATTTGTGCTCGGTTCACACTCCACCCACGTCTATTGAACAGGTTAAGAGGCTCATCCCTTGTTCCCTGTTTAGGATGTGGTTTCCGGCTTTCTCTTTTCCAATCTTTTCACTTTTACGTAACCCCTTGCACATCAGTGGCGTTACCGCCTTGCTCGGGGTGATACGATTAAAAAAAGTGAATGAACTGAATTCGACTGGAATTCGACTGGAATTCGTTTTGTCTTGCTGTTTTGTCCTCGTGGGTTAAATTGTGTTTCCATAATTGTTTTTCATTTCATCGTTAAACGACTTGTGTGAAAACCATAAGTGTAGATATGTTTAGTTTCTTTACATATTGAAGGTTACATTAAAAGTAACATAAGAATACTGAGAATTTTTTTCAAAACGAAACAAATTAAAGAATTTCATTAAATTTTTAAATATTTGAAGTTGTCAAACAGCTTATTTCTGGAAAAATAGTTAAACGTTAAGAGTGTTCGTAGTTTCGGTGTTGAGTAGTTTTTTTGTTTGTTTTTTTTTTACTTCCACTGTTCCTATTAGAGGCTGACAATATATCAGCGTAAAATTTGAAATTGGAATTATTCAAACGCATGGGACTCTTGCAATTCGATGAAGTCAGGAAAGAAATGTATATATTCAATGTTCGGACATGTCCTTTCTGTTCATGTTGACCGTGATTCGACATTTTATGTAGTGATGCATGAGTTTTTCTATGTCGTAGCCATTATCTTTTTTCTTTTTTTTTTTTTTTGCGAGCGTAAGGTTGATTTGTGTGTTTCTTTGCATTGGATGGTAACCATTTTGTAGTTATCAAAATTTCTGTGCATTTTCTTTTTTTTTTTTTGCGGATTTATCATTGATGTAAAGATGAAAATTCGTTTGCGTGGTCTTTGTGAGGTTGCTGATGAAATATTTGTGAGAAGGTTGAAACGATACTGTGAGATGGCTAGAAGCTAGTAGCGATATTGCAAGTAGCTTTTAACGGCAAAACATTATAGAAAGCTCTCTCATTTGTGTGTATAAATATTGAATTGCTTTTGGTAAAAGAAATGGCATCCAATTTTGTAGGGTGTGGAATTATTATGTAGGTAAATTTTCAAGAAGAAATGTGTTGTAAGTGTTCAAAGAGTGTTCTTTTGCGTGTTTTTTGTTTTTTTGTTTTTAGGCGTCGGTGTTCACCAGAGAGGCAGTAGAGATTCTTCCACTGCATGTTCTTTGCTGGGTTTGGACGTCGGGGTTCACTAGTGAAAAACTGATTCTTTCATTGCGTGTTCTTTATCGACGTCGGGGTCACCAGTGTGGAGCTGTAGTGTGCGTGTTCTTTGGACGTCGGGGTCACCAGTGAAGCCGTAAGAAGATGGTTAATGTTTATTAAATCGGCCTTGTGTCAAACATAAACGAACTTCTTACAACTTACTATTATTCACTATCATCAGAAGGTTGTCAGCAGATTAGAATTTGTGGATTTCTTAAGGAATAAAAGTATACATTTTGCATGGAAATTTATTAAATGAAAAGAATAACATGAATTGGTAGAAGTTAATGTTCAATGAAAAAGTTAAAGGTATCAAGAGTTGTAGAAATGTTCGTAGTAGTCCTTGCAAGAGTGAGTTTACACTTATTTTATCTTTAATCTGACAACCTATCAACACGTTTGATATACGGCGGACAAAATGCTCCTTCCAGCGATTCAAAATATCCGGTCTGTCAGTCAGCAATATGCCATCACTTGCAAATATGGGAGAAGCACCAGATTCGTGTGGCCCAATATATATATATATATATATATATATATATATATATATATATATATATATATATAAATGGTATACACACATATACACATATTTGGGCAGCAATCTTTCGTTTAAATATGTTTCGTTAAAAAACAAACGACAAGGAAGATTTTTTTTAATTTTAATTTTTTATTTAATTTTTCCAGTATTCTTACATGTTTTCTTTTTTGCTGGAGATAAGAAATGTAAAAATGTTCTATAATTTTCCAAGCGCTTTCAGCCTCTTGTTATGTGCTTATGTTTGACTGTAATGTAATTTTTCTGTTTTAGTGTTATTTGAAAAGGAGAGAATTTTAAAGCTGTCACGTGATGCGCGCGGCTAGGCATCGTGTGAGCGTCTGTCTATTTTTAAAAAAACTCTTTCAAAACTTCATTTCCACCGTTAAATAATGTAAGGTTGAGGGTAGGAGAAAATTGTTTGATATATAGTGCCTCTCTTATAACGAGGTGCTTTTGATATTGTGATTTAAATAGTATCTTGTATTTTCGAGTAAAACTTTTCTTAAGGTTTCTTGTAAGTTATCGTTAATAAATGTTATTTATTGCACTATTACTACTAGATACGTGGCATGTAAGGCGTCTACACAGAGAAGTGGTAGTATGGCCAATATAAGTAATTGATTCATGGCAAGAAACCCAATCTTGTACAGGGTATTGAAATTCTTACACTATATTTGTTGTGAAGAAATCTTCGTCGACAAGTTGTTATGTTTGGAATAAAAAGAAAGACACGGAAATAAGAAAGTAGGTTCAAACAGTGTATTAGAATAACAGAAGTCACGCGGGTTATTATTTATTGACGGAGGAAGAGTCCATTCCTATAGATAGGGCACCATGACAATATGAGTCATAGATCCGAAGGCGAATTGGCATGGCAAAGGATGCGTTCTAGAAGCTGAGCAAAATACTAACACACAGGAAAATCTCAATAGAAAGAGTGCTGGACTGCTACGTGATGTCAGTTCTTCAATACGGCAGTGAATGCTGGACAATATCATCGAAAATGAGGACAAAACTGGAAGCGCCCGAAATGTGGTTCTACAGAAGGATACTACGGATATCGTAGACTGAGCATGCAATCAACGATGAGGTGTTGGAAAGAATGGCAACAAAAAGGAAATTGATACTGAGCATCAGGAAGAGAGAACTGAAGTTCCTGGGACACGCAATGAGGAAGGAGAGCCTGGAGAACCTGATACTGACTGGTCAGATAGAAGGAAAGAGAGACAGAGGAAGGCAGCGGATAACATATTTGCAGGGTCTGATCAGGTGGATGACGGAACGGGGGTTGCCAGGAGCAACAATAGCAAACATACTAAGAGCCACAAGGGATAGGGAGACATGGAGAACCATGATCGCTTACGTCCTGAAGGGACAGGGCACATAGAAGAAGAAAAAGTCTAGATTTGATAGGGTTATTATTATTATTAGAAACAACAAGATTTGCTGTCTTTAATTTTCTATAATATTAAAAAGTCTACATGTTGTTGAGAAATTACAGCAGAAATATGATGTTTAATAATTTTTCGTATAGAAAATTCGCCCTGTTTATAATTAATGTGCATTTGGTTGCAATAATATTTATGTTGCTGGTTTCTTGTGTGTTATTTTTAATACTAGTGTCATGTATTTTTTGTAAGAATTATTTTGTTTATCAATGATGTAGTTGGGAACAGTATTGTTGACTAATGTTTGTTTTATGTGTTCCAGTTAAATCAAAAATATTCTTTAAGGGAGGAATTTTGATATGCTCTATTTAAATAGAGCATATCAAAATTCCTCCCGTTCGATATTACTGCTATGTTGTATCTTCTGGGCGTTGGCTATTATAAAGAAGACAAGAGTCCTTACTGGTGTTTTTTTATATAGATAATCGATAAATCCGTTGGTTTTAGGTCTATATTGACGTCAAGAAACGGATATTTTTATTGTTCATAAGTTCATAAAAAAAATAAAATATAATGTGTGTGTGTGTGTGTGCAAGTTTTGTTAAAATGGCAGATAAAGTGGTGGGGTTAATTTTTTAATATAATTTTCACGTGATCTTACTTTTTTCTTTTCAACACATAAATTATATAAAAAAATGTTTGAAAGATTTATTTATCTAAGCACTTTCGGTTATACTTTTAGCCATTATCAAGGATTCATTTTATCTTACTTTTAAACGAATATATCGATTGTTTATTATGTATCTAGATTTATCATAGGAATGTTTTATTTTGCTCAGTACATTGTGGCCGTGTTCATAATTGATATTTTGAGTGCTGGCTTTCTTAAAAAAATTAATAATGCTTCCATTATTTTAGTCTTTTTTAGATGTGGAAGATGCTATTATATTTAATTTGTATTATCAACGGGAACATTACGGATAGAGATTGGTAGGTCTCCATTAAATGGGACCGAATAAAGTTATGGTTAGAGTGATGTAACATAAATCTTCTTGTTAAACGATTTATATTATATCCAATGTAATTACTTTAAGAAATTTGGATTTACCAGGAACACAATTCCTTAAAGGACATGTAAATTCATGAATAATATTGATTCTCTGTAATTTATATCTTATAGATAGATAGATAGATAGATAGATAGATAGATAGATAGATAGATAGATAGATAGATAGATATTGAACACGAATAGATAGATAGATAGATAGATAGATAGATAGATAGATAGATAGATAGATAGATATTATTTAACAATTACAAACAAGATGAGCAAGATATGTATATACCAATATTGAAGGTTAAGTATCATTATGTTATATTGCTCTCTTCATAAATACAAAATAATTAAAAAATTTTGCACATTTTTTGTCGACACTCACTCAGTAACTCAAGTCAAGAAACATTTTTGCCAAATTTTCAAAAATGTTAGAAGGGATTAAATTTTTTTAAAAATAATTAAAAATTACTTTGATCCTGCCTCTTAATAATGATATAAACATTTTGATGGAAAAGTTTGTTTTATTAAGTTTTTGCCCTTTTTTATTCGCACTATGCTGTTTTCTTATCGATTTGACTGGAGATACCTCAACAGTTTTTTCTTTTGTTTTTCTTCAAAAAGGAAAAAGAAATGTTTTTCTTTTTACATAACTTTTCATTTGCTAAGTATAAAAATCCTTCCCAAAATGATTGGTTTCATATAACGATGGAGAAATTTAAGACTAACATTTTGAACACTATTCGTTAAGGTTGATTGTATCACTCAACAAACTTGACACATTGGCAATAACTAAAACTACTAAACAGGATTATAGTGGGTTGCTTATCTATTCCTTTTCTAGTTGTAGTTGGAGTCCGTTCTAGTGAAGGGTAATTGTATACTGTTGCAGGTTAACGGAATTTGGCCTTGTGGTAGATAGCCCACTATAAGTCAGAAAATGATTATAAACTCAAGAAAAGCAAATTGAGTTGAAAATAACATTTTTATGTATACACATATCAATGTTTTTACAATTAAAGTAATTTTTCCGGATGCCCAATAGAGTTAAATCTTCACGATGCAGATCATTCAGGTTAAACCTTCTTGGTAACAAAGCAAAGAGCATTTTGACAATTTTTATAATCCGATAAAATACTGAATATAAAAACTATCAAGAAAGTATATTTTAGAGTACCATTGAACCAAAAATAAGTCCCTTTCTTTCAGTAAAGCTTAAAATGAGTAAAGCTTTATGAATGGATGCGAAAAAATACTTTTTATATTAAAATATTAAATATTACATTTTATATTTTTTCTTCTGCTATTTAATTTCCCCATTTCTGTGGCTGTTATCGCCTCAAATAGTCAATGATGGATTGAAAAGCTTTAATAAATGCTTATCCCATAATATAATACAAGTTATTAAAAGAGTTATCTCCCTTGGGTATTCGTCGTCGTCATCATCATCTTGTTTTGAACACAGCACGAAACGAAATTTAAAGAAGATTTAACTTTCGGTAACGAGCTACTCTTTTCTTGAATTGCTTCAAAATAAACGCTGAAAATTTATTTCTAAATACGTCATCGATAACACCATCTTTATGAAGAAAATTGCAATATTTCTTCGACCAAGATTTACGATAATGATTTAACAAACCGATTTCCGTTTCAACATTTATATGTGAAGGATGTTTAAGGCTTTTAAAATTCACTAAACAGTAATGGTTAAAAACCGATAAGCACATCCGGGGATTAACTATAGACTTAACATTCCCATAAAATTTAGTTCTTTTAATAAAGCGGTCGATGATAAGTTCCCCTGACGAGTTGGTGCCGCAGGTCTTAAGGAATAAAGCCATTCGGAAACTATACACAGGGAATGGTTTCTTGCTTTTATGCGCCCGATCGACTTCTTTAATGAGAGTTTCGTAATTAATAGCATTCTTTCTAGGGGCGATAATCTCGTCAAAATCTAGTGGTATGATGTATTCAGCCGAATACATCTGCCTCATCATACAATCGTTAAAAGATGCCGGGCTACTCAGCATCTGGTTATCCCAGGTCGTGTCAGGAAGCGGTGAAGGTGTCAATGACACGCGCATCAGCCCTTCAGACTCTAACTGTCGAAATATTTCTAAATTACTCTTAGACATATTGCAAGGATAAACGCTGAACATAGTGACTCCCATAAGTCTATTTGCTACAACCCATTCAAGAATTTGTTTTACTGAGATATGACCGTACGAGGTTTCGACGCACACAGAGAATTTGTGTTTACGTTTTCTTTCCGGGATGTAGACAGCTAATAAATTAGATTGCAGTAAACATTTATTGTAAGTCAGTGAGACAAAGTTCGGTTGAGCCGTCATGTTCTTTACCTCGCAGCTGAAAAAGAATTGATCGTAATACAATCCATCGATACGATGACCGCCACCATTCTTTTTTGCAGAACAAGTAGTTATTGCTGCGTTCCATATAGACTTCTCGCTCCAAAGGGCGGCGTAAACCTTCTGAGTTGCAAAAGATCCAACAGCCAGAATTTGGATAAATATTTTCCCGTTATGCATGGGCCGGTCGTCATAATAAGCTCCGTAAAGGTAAATTCTTTGGCGGTTAGGTGTCGTCAGGTTTTGCCAAATCTTTTTGTGGAATTTGTATTTTATACTTTTACTGTTGAAACTCGTTGGGCAGTGCGCAGTTACGTGTTTCGAACGAATTGAAACAACGTTTTGACGTTGAAGACGCTTGTATTGAATGCAGATGATAATTGATGATACTAGGGCCAGTAGCAGAAAAACAAAAGTCATCGGTTTCGTCTTTATTCTGAAAAGAAGAAAACGTATAAAGTTATAATAAAAAATTTGAACCGAAAAAAAAATATATTTATAGCCCGGAATTGCACACTTCCTGACATTAAATGACTAATATAGTTTAACATCTGGGAAGTTGGGCTCAATGTGAGCAAAGAATATCCCGCTAAAAATGGTATAGAAAAGATGGTGTTAAGTTGTTATTTTACAGCTCCTTTTCTCAAGCAGCTCCAGTGCCGTGCTTAGCAACATCGCCCACACCGCTCGCAGAATCCGCCTTGTGGCCCCTCTACCCGCAGAATGCAACTTGCGCCTCACAGAACATGCTAAACCCACAATAAATAGTACTTTTAACAAAATAACATACTCTCGGAACGCAGATATTCCGTGATCACGAAAAACCGGAAGAAATCGCGAAACTGGCTTTTTGAAGCTATACATTTACGGACGTTTACACAACTTTTAGCTGCTTTTGTTGATTTCCTAGCTAATTTTAATAGCCATTTCAGTTTGTTTCGGCACTCAATCTTCAGTTCTTGATTGTATGTTGAAACAGATCTCTATTATCTATTTCTCTCTCCAGTTCATTTCATTTAATAACAAATGATTTGCAGCCTCTTCGGGGCCTGGAAGGCTTCTATCAAAGATTATGTATATATATATATATATATATATATATATATATATATATATATATATATATATATAAAAGGTAATCTGTGAGTCTCTGTGTGACTGTTCCCTATGCACGCCTACACATTTTAAGCTACGCCATTCAAACTTTCTAGGGATACATATCTACAGGAAAGCCAGGTCGACACATAGTTTTTGAGTTTAAGTTCAGCAATTTTCCCTTTAGCACTTTTTGACCAATGGACACGATTATTTACATTTGCTCCGTAAAACATCTAAGATCTAAGATGGTTGCTGAATTACGTCACAGAAATCAAATCACGCGAGTCAAACGCGACTAAAATATTTTTATTGAAAAAAAAAGTAAAACAATGAGCCTTTATATTTTATTTTTATTCCGTCGTTTTAAAAATTCATTTGGTCAACAAAAAAAATGTGAATATTTTTCCCCGTAATTTTAAAACAAAAGAAATATTTTTAAAAATATTGTTTTTTCAAACAAAATCAAACTATATAAAATAAAACGCGGCATCTTCTTCTACGACTAAAATGTTCTGAGTTGCACGGGCAACGCCGGGCTATGATGCTAGTATATATAAAGAGAGAGAACGAGACGGATTGATAGATGCCTATTTCAAAATACAAGTATGATAATAATTTTACAGTTAATCCTAATAATTATTGCGGCTTCCCGGGGCTTTGTCGCCCCTAGGGTACTTGCCCCCCCCTACAATTACATGGTCTGCGGGGGCCCTAAGCACGGCCCTGAGAAGCTCCTAAATAAGAATAAATACGAGGTATCAAAAAGGGAAATGAAAAGAAGGGTGACATAATACGCTTATAATTATTATTAAATGTAACAATTTAAAACGACAATAAAACATGATATAAACATGGTATAAACAGTCAATGACGGTTGCATGACGAGATTACTACCTTTGAGCTGAGTTTATGTGAATTGATCAGTAACCATCTCTTTTTTTTTTTTACTTTTTAAGTACTTTTTGAACTGAAGTGATGTGAGGTGATCAACTACCATCTATAATTATCTTTGTATCTTATGAGCTAAGGTAAATTGAGGTGGTCAACTACCATCTATGAATAGCTTTTTTCTCCATGTTGTAGTACATGTTGCTCAAACCTCTTCTCTGGACCGGACTGGTATCTAACTGTGGCAAGGGCTTTAATCCATCTTGGTTATCCCTACTAGGTACCTCCCAAAAATCGCTGAAAAAACAGCATAGTCAAAAGGAAAAAGGTCCCAAACTAAATAAAAACAAAGTTCTATCGGCAAAAAGTTTTTATTACCATTAAGAGGATAGAACAAAGCATTTTTTAAATTTTTTTAATTATTTCTAACACGTTCGAAATTGTTGTAGAAAGTCTTTTTTTATTACGTAAGAGCGTATCCAAATTGCCGCTATTTTATTAAGTAAACAAACGCAATTGTTACGCAATGCACTTTTTTTGGCCGTGAAAGACACATTAATTTGGAAATTCTTGCATAAATCAAATAATGGTTAGATTTTGATGAAAATTTCAGGACTTATTCCTAATTAACCGAAATCAATGTTGAAATAATTATTTTGTATAAAATATTTTTTTACATATGTTACCCCCCACCAATTAATTTCCACAAATGCTTAAAAATTCGAATTTTGTCTACAATAAGCCTAATATAATTAAATTCAGGAGACATTGGGGAATGCTAATCAACAGTTTTTTTTCTCCAATAGAGCCCCTTTTCTAAAATGGTACCGAATTGCGAAAAATGCAATACTTATGCTAATTTCTATGTGGATAAACTTCTGATTGCTTTTATGAACAATATAAATTAAGCGTATCATAGTCTGAAAAGAAAAAAAATTCAATGAATAATGAATTTTTACAAGAATTATTTTCATTTTTATCTCATTTTTTTAATTATATTTAAAAATTATTTATAAAAAGTTTAAAATTATTGTTAAATTTCTTCCTCAACGTGTTCGGCTAGGTTATGTAATTAATGCATGAAGACTACAATTACTAATCGAAAATGTAAAAGCTTAATACAAATGACTGAGCCATTGGATTTTTTAAATAATTAAAACATTTTAATTGTGTGCATTTTTACGGATGGCCGTACGTGATATTTATCATTACAAGGTCACGCGATTAAAGGGTTGTCTTCCCTTACATAAAAAATTACATTCGTATAATTTTGTCGCCTTCGGCCTCCCTACTTTAGCCTTGTATATAACTTCCGGTTGTCATTATGTCACTCGGCACTTGAGATGGCCGGCGTATATCGGATTACCTTAGCTAATAAAATGCTATAGCAAATATTTCAGAGAGTAAGCAAGTACTTTTGTTTGAAAACAGATAAAGGTAAGTTTTAACTTAAAGAATTGACTTCAATAACGAGTCAGCGACGTATATTTTATTTTTGCCAGATTTTTAAAGCAGGAATGTGGCTACTGTTTAAAAATCTGTCATCAATCAATAAAATGGCGGTACTTTTAATTTTTTTTTTTAATCTGAAATATTTTAGATTCCAATCAATATAATTTCGCTTTAAAATACGCCAGTGTATTTTGTTTACTGGAATTACTAAATTTAATCTCTTGACTTTCAATTAAAACTAATTTTAAACCTAAAATATACCTTATTTATTTTAAAAATTTCATTTTAACATCAGGAATCGAAAATTTATACTGAAAAGTGGAGGTACCAAAATAAGAGCATGGCGAGTTCAACAACAATAAAATATCCGTACAAGTGGGTAGAAATGAAATATTTGAAATTGACAATTTTCTATTTTATTGAAACAGCTGTTAAATACTTCATTTATTTTCTCACTGAAACCAAGTAGTGTCTTTTCCCCTCTTCCCACACGATCAAAATAGAATAGTCCATTATTTATGGGGTGTTGGCAGGAAACGTTAAACACTTATTATCCCTTCTTTCTTTCTATCCAGATCCCAATCTTACGAGCATTTCTTCTAATGATAATTTTCAAATAATTCAGCAGAAAATATAATTTTATTTAATTTATGGTAATTGAATTTTTGGTGATTAGTTTAATCGGTTTTAGTTGTTCGAGAATGTGCGTCTGAAAAATGGTAACTTTTTTTACGTCATTCCTCTCTGTCACCTATTCTGTTCCGTCCGTGTATTAAGGTGTTACTACAGTACGGATACTGTCTCACTACCAATTAGATTGAAGCAGGTACCTCCAGTAAAGTCCAGTCATTTTCGATATCTAACTTTTTACTAAATTTTTGAAAATAAAAAAGTTTCCTTGAAACTTTTATTTTAGTTTTAATTGAAAGCTAAATAATTAAATTTCAGTAAGCAAAATACTCTGGTTTATTTCAAACAGAAATTATACTGATTGTAATATAAAAGTTTGAGTTTTTTTTTTCAACTTTTGAATTTTGCAGCCATTTTTTTTTTTTTTCCAACGGCGGCTGAGATTTCTAGATCGAATGTGTTCGCAAAACGAAGATAACGGCCTCTTCTGGGAGGAAGCCTCTAAGAAAGCTTTTTTCAGCTTTGAGAAGTGTGCATAATGGCGAGAAGGAGGCCAACCGGAATCATCGAGACGAGTGCTTCTTCTATCGCGAATGTCGACTTCCTCTGAAACAATTCACACAGGTTAAGGAAGGCCTCTCCGACACCCGACTGTGTCATGTATTGAGGTAAGGAACGTATTTTCCTTTGCACCAGATACAAGCCACTCTGACTCTACGTAATTGTCCAACAAAATAATCAATGTAAAACCAGCTGCTGTCCGGTTGAAAATTTCTTTGCCATTTTAAACTTAAAGATGTGGTGAACATGAAATTCACTTTCACAAAAATTCACAATGACGTGTGAAATCCTGATTTTGCCGAATAGAAAAAGGATTGACGCCGTACTAAAAGAAAAAGACGAAGCCGGATTTCTCGATCAGATGTTAAATTTATTTTCTAACCAATAAAGGGAAGCGATTTAGAAAACTGAGTGAACAGTTGGCGATCCAGTGTGAAAAGAGGAATCAGTATAAAGGAAGAAGGAAGGAAAGGCAGTATAAAGAAATCAGTATAAAGGAGGAAGGAAGGAAGGAAAGGCAGAATCAGTCAGTCAGATGGGATCATAAATTAGAGACGAGACCGCAAAATAAGACTAAAGAAATTTTTATCTGCCGGCCGGACACGTAAGTTCCCGTCACACACTATCGGTCTCCTTCCTCTTGACTCACACGCCGTCAAAGAAACAACAACAACAAGATACTTCAACTGACTCCTAAAAACTAAACTCGATAAGTACAAAATTTCCTTTATTGTTTCATTTTCCTTTTCACTTTCTCACCTGCCATTATTAGTAAACTCTTAATCTTTACATACACACAAGTTACAACTACGAACTCTTGATACACTTAAGTACTTACTACTATTTCTCATTGAACATTAACTCCTACAAATTCATGTTATTCTGTTCTATTAATAGATTTCTATTTAAACATACAAAAGGTATACTTTTATTCTTCCACAAATCCACCTTCTAAAATCTTTCTGATAATTCTAATAATCCTCAGTTGTGGGGAGTGTTGGCTGTGTTTGTGAATTGGTCTTGTACCAGACATGACTGACCGCCCCTACAAAGTAAGTAATAGTTGTTGCAGGTTGGATGAATTATACTTTAAATCAGTTAATGTTCCTCAAATAAAGTTTCAGAAAAGTATTTTTATTTTTGTAAATTTTTTTTAATAAAAAGAATTACATTGCGACGTAAGGCGATTAAAAAGAGGGCACTAATCAGCTATTTTAGGGAATGAAAAAGAAATCATACAGTCAATTTGAATTGGTTTTTGAAATGCAGCAAAGTATTTTGTTTATTGGAAATATTACATTTAATTTATTAGCTTAACATTAAAACTAAAAGAAAAAGCTTTAAGAAAAAGTTTTCATTAAAAAAAGAACTCATTTTAAATCTTTAGTTTCGTGTTTTTGCTTTGGCTTTTTTGTAGGTACCCACTGTCAGTGTTTCGATCTTTGTCGATTGAGCGAGAGAAAATAGATCTAAGGGAAATAACTCAAATATATTCTTTACTGCGTAAACCAAGGAAGATATCTTGCCAAAAAATAATTATTTCGCTAATATGCTGTCGTTAACAGAAAAGGTTGAATATTTTAATTTAATGCAAGTCCAGCACATTCCTTTGCAAAATAAAGTAACAGTATTCTAATGTTTGTAGTTACAGAACTTTCTATATTTTAAATTAGGCCAGTCAGTTAAATACCATACGTGCTGATACACGCTTGGGCGATCATATATCGAAAGAGACATGACTGACTGGGCAGAAGATTTTCCCGCAGTAGGTTGCCATTACTTTCTGCGGTAGACTGGTTGCCAACCAAAGCAAGAGAATCCAATCTGTCCTATTATTTAACCCATAACTTGAGGGAAGAGACGGATTAATACCTTTCCCAATGGTATTTGTGCGTAAGTGAATGCAAGGAATTCGACTGGAATTCGAACTCGGCTTACCGATTCCTCGTTCCGAGCCGATATCCACTGCACCACGACGCACATCTCCCAGATCTGTTTCGCTGTATCACAGCTCATCAGTACGGTTAGACTCCGATTGTTTTTAACCCAGGATTGAAACCCGACTGAATTGGCGTCAGTCGGCGATTCTACCCCTGGGTTATGGGCGTTCGGCGGAAATTAAATTAGGTACATCCACTAATTCGCGGGAAAAACAGCACAGCGTTATGGAAAAAGTCACAAACTTAACGAAAATAAAGTTTTACTTCAAAATACGTCAGATATGAATTTGCTGTTTTTAATCCAATCAACATTCAGAATTAGCTTTTCACACAAACTTGTGAATTTTTCTTAGTTGGTTTTATTCCAAAGTCGATTGAACTGCTTTTTGCGGGTGTGCAATTTTACTTTGGGTTTTTCTCAAATGTTGGAGTCGTTTGAATCCAATTTTGCGGGTGTAGAATTCATTTTATGTTTTAGTTGATTGATGGATTATATAGGATTTGTATCTTATACAGCTAAAAAACAAAAATAAAATGTTATGAAAAAACGACGTGTTCTCCTTTTATTAGAATAAAGGGACAAAACTCTTACCTCACATTAGCTTTTTATAATAATGGCAATTATAGTCCAGCATACAAGAAAATAATGAACTAATTAAGTAAAAAAGTACAAAATAAAAATTATTTTCAAAATGGTTTGGCACCACTACGTTTAATAATCTTTGCAATTTTGGACTCGTAAATTTCGTTACCACTTCATTATTATATAACCTCCAGAGAACAACCAAATACAGAATTTTACACGATTTTAAACTATTATATTATTATAATTAAAATGTAAAAGAATTGAAGAACTTCTTGTCAAAATTAATTATTCGTCAAAAAAATGTATTTCTTCAGACAATAACGTCCTTAATATTACTTATTTACAAAAGCAATTAGAAGCTTTTCTAATTAAATAATGTCATAGCTTTATTGAATTTATTAATTTTCAATTCAGAGCAGATTTTCATTTCGTTGGTACTAATTAGAAAAAAAAGGTAGGTGATTTACAATCTCCAAAGACTCTTACTTCTAACAAAAAACATTGTCAGAGAACAAGAAGATTATCTGCGACATTTCATGAAATTAATTAAGTGGGGTGGGGTGGGGGGTAACACATTTCAAAAAAAAAATTACCAATATTTTCTAAAAAAAAATTCAATAATAATTTCATTCATTTGTGAATAAGTCCGGAAAATCGGACAATTATTTGATTTTTACAAGAATTTCCAAATAAATGTGATTTCAAAAATTAAAAAAAATTGTTAATAAGGCGATAACGTGAACAAAACAAGATTTTAACCAAAATTACGAACGTGTTAGAAAGGATTAAAAGGTTTTCAAAAAGTAATTCAATATTACTTGGGTCTTTCATCTTAATAATAAAAGGAACTTTATTTTCGTTAAGTTTGTGGCTTTTTTCATTACGCTATGCTGATCCGAAGGTGAATTAGAGGAGATACATATTTTCAGGGCAAAAAATAAGT
The DNA here is from genome assembly GCA_037127315.1 of Ascarosepion bandense. Lineage (NCBI taxonomy): Eukaryota > Metazoa > Mollusca > Cephalopoda > Sepiida > Sepiidae > Ascarosepion > Ascarosepion bandense. The sequence goes on from JBBBDQ010000436.1 coordinate 3,287,646, forward strand.
CTTTTACCGCTGCAATCACATACGGTCCTTGAGATTATAAACTACTTTTCAAGGCACCTAGGCTTTTTACTAATCAACTCGGCGCAGCAGACTAAACAGACCAGCAGGTCAACTAACTCCTTGCAGTTCATTCTGGTCTTCGAAACGCCTACCAATATCAACTCAGCTTGGACCAAAGCACAACCGACCAGAGTATTTAAAATATTAAATTTTGGGTTTTTTTTTAAATTCTTGTAACGTTGATTTTGCCATTAATACTATTGTCAGAATTATTAATCTCATCTACTTGTCTTTGGCGTGTCAATTTATAATTTTTAATGTTTGAAAGTGTCGTCTACCATAGATATCGGCCTTCTTTAGACATCTTTTATTTAAAACAATTAAAATAATGTTTTATTTACGGAGGCTAGCCTATGTGGTTGACCGGTAAATTAGAAATACTATAATTCTACCACTGCCCGAAAAAGCACAGAGAAAAAAAGCAAATAATGAAACCCAAAAATGTACGGAAAACCAGTAATGTCATAATTAATAATGATTATTTGTTTTATTTTTCTTTCATCTTATATAACCAATTGTTTAAGATGTATATTTTTTTATTCTATACGCCTTTATTAAACTTAGTATGATGAATAATCTTAATTTTTTATATTGACTGAACAGAGAATATGAAATTAGATTAATATTATTATATTCCTCGGACATTAATTAGTAGTGAGTCAACACGAGATATCAGAATTATTTTCTTTTTGTACATCCATACCAAAATAACGTAAGTTATTAAATATAAAATATTTTTTAATAAAAAGGTTCATACTCCGAAATGACATGAGGCTTTACATTTTTAAAATGTCCAAACGTCGTTATATAAAAAAAAAAAAACTTTTGTGACGAAGAGTAATGACACTGATTTCAAAATCACACTGAAAAGTTACAAGTAACGCCGAGCAAAAACAGAAGCACCCACATCAACCACGCACAGAAGGCATTCATCAAACCACGCCAAAGAAATGTTCCTTCATTTGGCAACTGATTCAGCAGAGCAACACAAGCAAAATTAAAGTAAACCTCCTACGTGCGTTACATGATTCCATAAATATATATACATACACTCTTTCTCTCTCAAACAAAAACACACACACACAGGTTTTTTGTCGTAAAGTGCTCTATATATGGAGAGAGAATTAGAGCGTTAATAGGATTAATGTGGACAAATTTGTCACTGAAAAGAGTCATGCCGTGTTCGAAGTTTCGTTAAGGCACCATTATGTCGTCTTCATATGTCAGGGCTTAATTTCAACTGCTGTTGTGTGCCTTTTTTCTTATTATTTATATAGAGTTTGGTGTAGTTTAATATTCTGGTTGTGAGTTGTTCTATAGGTGGTTAACTGATTTTGATTGCTTTTCTTATGTTGACTTATTTTTAATTTTGCATTATTTTCATGTAGTTTATTCACAACTCTCTCGCAATAGTATAATAACCAACCTCATTATACAAAGAAAGAAAAGTCGAGAAAGATCCTAGTTCAACCCTGTAAAAGCCCTAAAACGAAAACGAGGTACATAACGATTGTGACTAATACGTTGGCGTCTAAAAGCAACAGTCTAAGCAAAGTTTCTCCAGTGGCTGCTCCAACATACACAAATGAGGTACGGGAAATTTGCTACCACATCGCTGATGACTCCAACCCTACAATTGCTACCAGCCTGCTGATGCGTTTAACCACGACCTCTTTGACTACATTACCTGGCGCATCTAATCACTACCACTGCTACAGCATCTGTCCTTTTCAGGACAACAAGCAGATCATTTCTAGAATTATTACAACTGACCTTATATGGGAAAGAAAGTCTATCTTACCGCGATATGCACCAGCTCGGTGCAGTGAAGCAGCGACTTCTAGAATCCAGTTTGATTTGGAGGTGATCCAGCGACTTTCAGCGTAGTAAGTAGTCCAGCTCAACCCGGTAGCGACTAGTTCAGTTTGACACACCTCTGATCTCCAGATTAGCCAATATTTTTCGATTGCGGACCGATAGACAGTCGACTACTAACGTGGACTACTTCGACAGTTATCGCAGTCTGTGCCACCCGAATGCGACAACACCCGACAAACCGGTACAACAACGATTAATGACTCAGGCCACATTTCCTGTCCTGATAAATAAAAGATGCACGAACCGATCGATTCAAGCCGATCGATTCAATCCACCGAGCCGTGGAAACCGTTCAGTCAACAACAATATCACGGTGACGCAAGAGTTCGTTTAAACTTTAACCACATAACACAATATAAGTTGTCAGATTTTTGCAACTTTGGCACTCAACATCTTGTTTATGTTTTCCTTCCATTCCTGTGTCACTTCACTTTTTCTTAAAAGTCTATAGAGTCGGTTGCTATAACCGACACTGCAACAAGCCCTTCTCTAGAAAAGAAGACAATACATGTAAAATGCCAATTCAATCTTGACATACATCTGTTCGAAAAGCCATTGTCAAAAATACCAATATAATATTAGGAGCTTGAATAAGTTCACGCTGTTTTTCAACAGATAGCGTTCCCAGAATTGTGTGCATGTTGTTTCAGATGGTAACGCAAAACGGGCGAAAACCTACTTGGAAATGTGGCATGTGCGATATCGCCCTTCAAATGATAATAATGTTAGCAATATTAATAAAGGCGGATATGCCGTAAAACAGAAAACACCAAGTGAAAGAGAGACCTCTTCGAATAACCAAGAGATTGACAGGCCGTAAAGACTTTGAATTATTAATAATGTTACTGAAAGATGAATTAGAACATGTGTTACAATCTTTCTTAAGTGCACAAAAGGTTGCAATGAAATGTTAATTTTATCTAAAAATAGAAAACACGACCGTTTGTGAAGTTGACAAACCGTGTCAGGACTATTTATAGAAAATATTCTAGAACAATGATATATGAAACCTAAGATGGCCGATGGATAAAAAGGAAAGTGTTCTCTTTGAGATTTTTAATTTCAAATCGGGTTGGCGAAAGTGTGTTTATAAACAATGCAAAGGGCAAGTTGAATGGATAATAAAAATGACTGTCACGACTATTGCGAGTGTCAGAAAATGGGTTACAGCCAGATCACATTTGATACCGTTTTTGTTTTTGTTTTTTCGTTTTTTGGGGAGGGGGTTCTCAATAAAAGGCAGACCTTAGATTGTTAGAATGAGTTGGTAGTGGGCTGTCAAGGAGGCACATGGGTCCGAGATTGAATTGAAACCCCAACTCCTCTCCGCCAATCGGACTGAGTGTGTAACGTCAGTGATTGAAAGTAAATGTCTGCTGTGTGCGTTACTGATACGAAGATCGAAGAAACAAATTACTTCCGTTAACATCTAAATTCCGCCATTGCGACTGCTAAGAACGGAAACGTCGACGGTTGGAGTAGTTGCGCTAAGAACGAACCAAAAATGGTTAAACGAAAGTCACATCTTTCCTGTACAGAAATTATTTGAAGTATTTGGTTTGGTTTGGTTATAGTTCATATAGAAGAGACATTTGGAGTAGATAGACTAAACTATCGCCCGGTTCACACTCCACCCACATCCATTGAACACGTGAAGAGGCTCATCCCTTGTTTCCTGTTTAGCATGCGGCTTCCGGTTTTCTCTTTTCTAATCTTCTCACTCTTGTGTAGCTCCCTGCACATCAGTGGCGTTACCGCCTTGCTTGGGATGATATAATTAAAAAAAACAATTCAACTTTTTGCAAAAAAGATTTCTTTTGTTTGCATTTATATATATAAAAAATCGAAGCGACTTGGTTACATTTATTTTTTCTGTTAACCCGATTCTCACCCGACAAACTTGCAGGTGAACCAACGGGGAACTTAGGATTTCTACGATCTAATAACTGCTCTCCAGGATAACTAATCACGACGTGGCTGGAGGGTGGCATCAAATCAATATTTTAAACCGCAGGTTCAGGCCTAATCTGTAATACTAGACCATACAGGGCCAACAGCCGGTCTTGTGGAGTATGTCGGTCCAGTGGGGTCAGGATACGCTGTAAGAGAAACGCTTAAATGGAAAGTTTTAAGCCACCATCCACCACCCCACCACCTCGCCGCCGTATTTACCTGACTTTGTCCATCCAATTATCACTTGTTCAGATCGATTGCACATAGCCTGTCTGAGCATCATTTTCCTTCTTATGAAGATGTCAAAAAATGAGTCGACTCGTGATTAGCCTCAAAAGACGTGTCGTTTTTCCGACGTGGAAAATTCCGCCAGAAAGATGGAAAAATGTAGTGGCTAGCGATGGACAATACTTTCAGTAGCATATTTCTTACTAATTTTTGTAAATGAAAGATTACTTTTCATGAAAAATCAGCGAGAACTTATACTTCTATGGATCTTGGTGGTGAGTTGTACTCATAGTTTGTTGGGTTGCAGTGATAAATCGGCATATCATAACGACAAGACGTATATAGGAAATGAGAATGACATGAGAAGTTTAAAATATAACAAGCTTATTTACCAACGTTATACACAGCAGAAAAATATAGGTTGTATTAAATTATCCCTTTCTAAATAAAGCCTTGTATTTATTTGCCCTATTTACATTATCCGGACTGTTGTCCTGATCTTTATTGCAATATTCACGACATTTCGGCCGATGTACGCTCCAACCTTCGTCAGGTTATATTTATTGGAATTTCGAAGTGAACCCTTTATTTAGTCTGTAGTAAGTCTCGATAAAAATGAAAACATAAAATAAAATATATAAACAAAAACAAAGAGAATTCAAATTAAAATAAGGTATTTGTTCTTTCTTTTTAAAACACTTATCGCTTTCTTCTTTCTTTCTCTCTTTCTTTCTTTCTTTCTCGAAACTTCTCCTTCTATACTTCTTTCTCAACCTACGAGAAGGCAACCTTAAATAAAAAGAGGAAAAAGAAGAAAAGACTGAACCTGGCCAAAAACGCCGGAATTTTACATGAGCTGAGCCTACTTCTTTGTGAATGAAAACTACAAAAAATCATGGAGGCTCTGTGGTGATAACGACCGAGCAACAGCGAGGGACCGGATGTTTGCTCTATGCCGACCAGAAGGCAAATGACAAAGAATCGTCGTTGCGCATTCGTGTCCGCGCAGATGTTCCGGTTGAAAAATAAAAATTATTCGAATATCAAATTTCCATTTCGCGAACCTACGCGAATTTTATTTACCAGCCAATGGGAAGCCCAAACTCAAATACAAGGGTAAAATCTCAAACGAACTGCTTTTGATCCAAAAAGCAGATATAAAAAGCGGAGACACAAAGCATCGTCAGACAGGCAGACAGACGGGAAAACGAGAGGAGAAGAGTGTAATTAATATCCCCTTAACCTAAGTCAAGCGGTTACTACGCTGGCCTTTTTTTCTCCCCTATCTCAAAAGTACTTACTGACCCAAGGAGCGACTACTTCAAAGACATTCCTCACATACCTCCGCTCCTCACATTCCTAAGCACTGGTTATCTTTTTCAGCATTATTATTTTCTATGAACATTTAACCTCCGTTCGCCCTAGATTCAAGTATTGTTTTAATTGTAAATATGTATATATAAATGTTATTTTCAACTCAATTTGCTTTTCTTGATTTTATAATCATTTTATGACTTATAGTGGGCGATCTACCACAAGGCCAAATTTCGTTAACCTGCAACAATGTACAACTACCCTTCACTAGAACGGACTCCTACTACTACTAGAAAAGGGAATAGATAAGCAACCCACTATAGCTCCACGCATGACTTCTGTTATAAAAATGAAAAAGAAAAGAATATAAAATAATTTGGCTAATCAAAAATATTGGCATAAAAAAATAATTTTTTATGATTAGCTATAAACCCTGATACCTCTAGGCTACCAGAAGATGAGACTTAAACGCAGGGAAGTGACCAGAACGACACTGGGAAAGAACGGAACAAAAGAACGCAGCTATACATGACACGTGAAGAGGCAATCAAGAGGTCATCTGCTATTGATATTCCCACCGTTTCAGAGACCAGGAGAAAACAGTAGATTGACATCTGACCTAATGTCTTTCCGTTTATTATAACCGTAACAGGCATTTTTTCAAACCAGACTGCTATCACTATCCGCCGGATTAACGAACCATTTTGCCTCAGCCGAATACCAAAGGACTCACTCATTAATGTCAAGAAAATAAATACATATTTTTTTATCATTGAGTCTGTTCATTTTATTTGAAAAGTTTCAGATAAAAAAGAGTATCCTATCTACACAGGCAACATTCATATATGAGCTCATATGCCACAAGCTCATGGGGGTACATTGTTCTAATTCTATTTGACATGCATTTTGATATCTCACTTTTAGTTAATTCCTCTTAATAACTCAACCCTCCAATTTTTTTATTTTTTTATTTTTTATTTTTTTGCCATGCCGAGGTATTACTGAACTCTCAAAAAATGACACATTTTTTTTTAATCATATCACCCCAAGCAAGGCGATAACGCCACTGATGCGCAGGGGGCTACGTAAGAGTAAAAAGAAAAAAAACTCATCCTAAACAGGAAACAAAGGATGAGCCTCTTTCCCCTGTTCAATAGATGTGGGTGGAGTGTGAACCGGGCGATAGTTAAGTCTATCTACTCCAATTGAAAAAAATAAAGAAAAGAGCGAAAAGACTGGAAAAGAGAAAACCGGAAACCACATCCTAAACAGGAAACAAGTGATGAGCCTCTTCACCTGTTCAATAGTGGTGGGTGGAGTGTGAACCGGGTACTAGTTTAGTCTATCTACTTCAATTGAAAAAAATAAAGAAAAGAGTGAAAAGACTGGAAAAGAGAAAAACCGGAAACCACATCCTAAACAGGAAACAAGTGATGAGCCTCTTCACCTGTTCAATAGTGGTGGGTGGAGTGTGAACCGGGTACTAGTTTAGTCTATCTACTTCAATTGAAAAAAAGAAAAAGAAAAAAAGAAAAGTGAAAAGGTTGGAAAAGGAGAAAACCGGAAACCGCATCCTAAGCAGGAAACAAGGGATGAGCCTCTTCACTATTCAATAGACATGGGTGAAGTGTGAACCGGGCGATAGCTTAGTCTATCTACTCCAATTGAAAAAAAATAAAGAAAAGAGTGAAAAGATTGGAAAAGAGAAAACCGGAAACCGCATCCTAAACAGGAAACAAGCGATGAGCCTCTTCACCTGTTCAATAGACGTGGGTGGAGTGTGAACCGGGCGATAGATTAGTCTATCTACTCCAGTTGAAAAAAATAAAAATAATAAAGAAAAGAGTGAAAAGATTGGAAAAGAGAAAACTGGAAACCACATCCTAAACAGGAAACAAGGGATGAGCCTCTTCACCTGTTCAAAACTTGTTTTTCGCATAAAAGTTATACAATTGTACTCAAGATAAATAAAAAGATATATTTTAGGGTACTTAGCTTATGAGTTGAATAGAGTTCTTTGAAATTCCCCAGCTCTCCTTAGAGGCCAATAATGTCTCAGCAAGTACTTTGACACCAGCGTTATAGTATGAAAACAGCCCACTATCATTAATATACGAAATGTATTAATGATAGAAACATTCAATAATAAACATAAAAAAAACATTTATGATAAGTATCTACTAAGACATATGTAACACTGCACGCCGGACGACTGCCCTCAGGCTAGATCCTGGTCGAAACGGCACTAGATGTGATGCCTCAGGGCGACTGGCCGTCTGTCTAATGTGACTCTCGTTCTCGCTGACGGTCGTGACGATCCCTGTTGTGACACTGCCACCCGGTCGTGACGATCTCGTCCGATGATGTCGCCACAAAAGCTGGGTTACACGACGTCTTTTGCAACAACAGACCACTGTCCCACGTTGTGATTAGATCCAAGAGGTCACGTCTTGCAATCTTAATAGTCGTCCCTTTTAGCCAGTCTGGACACTGGTGTACACTTGTGGTTTGGAAAAAATAAACACCGCACCAAAAAAAAAAATTAATAAAATAAATGAACAAGGTTGAACGCGCCTGGAGAGCTACGAAGAATGTCTTTATATAAGAAAAAAAAAACAATGTCTTTCTTTTCCCAGGAATACAGTTGTCGAAAATGATATTTACAACGGAGAGAGAAAGTTCGCCAAAAGCATCATAGCTCCAAGTAAAATGTCTAAGTTTCGTTAGCGTTGAAATAAACAGATCTCTTCAAATTTTCGCCAAAGTCTCTTAACGTATTTCTTTGAAGTCTTTTCATTAATTCTCTATAATCAGGTTTGTCAATTTTCTATGTAACTTTTAAAACAGCAAAGTTCTTTCGGGTTCTTGACGGAATCTGACAGAATGTGCAGAATCGGAGGCAGCCGGTGGTGGTGTTGACGGCGGTGGCTTTCAAACTCCGACTCAAACTGTCACCCAACTGAACTTTTCGTGTCGAGCATCTATTTTTATAACCAATTTCGATCCTCTCTGGGGATCCGGCTGGCTCATAGTCTTCGGCCAATGAAATCGGTCTCCGCCCACTCGATTTGTGGAAAGTTTTAGCTCGACCAATGAAATTATGCCAACTCGTATCGGAGCTCGATTCATTTTCGGGTTATCACTGACTGCAGTGTCCACCAGCGGCCTTAGCCTTCGTGTGACCTTATCAAATCACTCTGACACTTGTTTTGTCTACGCGTTTTCAGATTAGCGGAATCGACATTTCAACTCCAACAGAAGGGAAATTTATGTGAACAGGAAAGGAGCGAAATTTATACATACATGAAAGACGAGAAATGTATATTTATCCAAAATAATTTTATGCTCCCGGCTTTTAGAATTACTTGAAAAATAATACAATTATTATTCTTTTCTTAAGCTCACATTGCGTGACGCAATAGTACTCTAATAACATTGCCAGTATCGATTTCTCTCTCCGTTGTTTTAAACCAATCAAAGAAAAGCATCGCCGCGGGAGAAGGGAAAGTATCACCGCGAGAGATAGTGTTACATCCCTCACTTACCTCTGTCTGTCGTTTTAAGCATCAAAACGACATAAAAGAAAATCCGAGACACTATCTCAACACACAACTTTACAAGATCCTCCTTTTCGCATTTTTTTCATATGGAGAAAGTCTTTTACCAAATTTAATGTCTCTTCAATCAGAAAAGTTCATTTTTCGCCTTTGGTTCATTCTGCATCTTTGGTTTATTTCTTTGTATCCAATCTAACCATGCAATTTCAATAATATATTTTATTACCTAACCATGCAAATATTGAAAAGTCTCTGCAGGCCATTGAAAAAGTTCTTTTTTCTTTTTTTTTTTTTTTCATTCTCGGTCCTGTCTAAATTTCATTCAAAGCTAAACATGCAATCTCAATAACATCTTCATTTAAAAAAAATTTCTGCTTAAAACGGAAAACAAAAATTCAACAAAATGTCTCTACTGTCGACCTGAAAAAGAACAAAAAGAAAATATGGCGTGTGTGTGTGTGTGTGTGTGTGTGTGTGTGTGTGTGTGTGTGTGTGTGTGTGTGTGTGTGTGTGTGTGTGAATAGAGGTATCTTTTTCCTTGTTTTTTTTTTTCATGATTTGTCCTTCTCGGACACTGTTCTTCTCCTCTCCGCTGGAGTTGGTTTCTCAAGAATAGAGACACCATATGGTAACTCCTTTTTTTTTTTTTTTTTCATTGTAGCCTGCCAAAATTCTCAAAAATCGATTCCCGTTCAACGTTTTCATATTACTACGACTACTATAGTAATGAATGCTAAAATACTTAACACAGCTGACTAATCTATTGAAATATTTCCTTACCATCTACCCAGATTATGCTTTACAATAATTTTGGGTATTTTCTTTGCTATCGGATTCCACAATTCTGTATAATTATCCCAGTTGATTTCTCACTTCATTATTCTCTTGCATTTTCATTTCAACTTACAGGTCCCTTCCGGCTTTCGTTTCTTTTCTCACTAATTACTAACATTAGGGTTATTATTCTAGACAAGCGCGCGTCGGCCCCCGCCCCGAGGGTTCGCCTCACCAGGACGTGCCCTTTTCGTCACGCAGGTCCTATTCAACCAGACGTACCTAGTTTCCTTAGCTATTCTGCCATCGGGTCTACCGCAACGGGTTGCTGTCCCATCCCATTTTATTTCTCTCATTGGCATCCTCTGCCAGTATTTCAAGCGATTATCTCTCCTATTCATTGGCATCCTCCGCCAGTATTTCCCAGTGATCATTGGCATCCTCTGCCAGTATTGTTTCTCCTAATATTATTTCTCTCGTTGGCATCCTCTGCCAGTATTTCAGCCCATAGTGAATGTCGTAGATGTTTCTCGTAACTTTCTACTGGCATTCACTTTGCCATTTCCCACTCTATATATAATTTAGCAACCACGTCTCGTCCAACCCCCACAACAGAATTAGGGATATATATCTTTTTAGGCCCTGTCTCTCCTTTGCTGTCTCTCCGCCCACCCAAACATGGGTGCTAGCAGAAACAGCCCTTCATTATTATTTCTACGTGAACTCCCCCCATCCCCACGCTGAGCGCCATTGTAGCGACTGCCATTTATTAGATGGGCACGGTTCTCACAGAGCCCACAGCTTTCCACGGGGCAGTCCTTTGTTGAATGGTCCCTCCATCCGCACTCACTGCAGCGCAACCGATTTCTGACCACGCAAAAGACGTCCTGTAACCCAGCTTTTGTGGCGACATCATCGGACGAGATCGTCACGACCGGGTGGCAGTGTCACAACTGGGATCGTCACGACCGTCAGCGAGAATGAGAGTCACATTACACAGACGGCCAGCCGCCCTAAGGCGTCACATCTTGTGCCGTTTAGACCAGGATCTAACCTGATGGCAGCCGTCCGGCGTGCAGTGTTACATTATTGGTGCCGAGACCAGGATCAACCCTGAATAACCACCGAGCGAGTCGAGGAACCTGGCAGATTTCGTTGGAAGTCAATCCATAACAGGTAGGGAACTTTTTGGTTTCTTTCTGAAATTCTTGTTGCTGCCATTTCGCCATAAATCGATTTTCTTCCCATTTGTTATTGATTATTGTTTTAATGTCTGATTACGGGGAGGAACAGGGAATAGCAGGGTCGGAGGTGGACGTTAGAGAGCACAGACCATCCAGGGATGTGAGGAACTTGTTGCGGAGGATCAAGGGTGCCGAGCTATCGGGGAGATGCGAAAGAGCTAAGTCATTGGTTTGCGGCCATAGAGAAAAGTCGGCTGATATATGAGCTGACGGAAAAAGAAACGGTGTGCGTGGCGTACCACACCGCGACAGGAGAGCCATCGGACTGTATCGGCCAACTCCTGGAAGAGGACCCTCATGTGACCGGGGAGAAATTCAAGGCGCTGCTAGTTGAGGAATACGTCGATGAAGTCACAGTCTTGGAGGCCATGTGGCTGGCCCAGGGAAGGGATGAGAGGGTGGAAGGATTAGATAAAAGGGCGGAAAAATTAGCTTCTCTGGCCTACCCGGTGGAGGTCAGAGAGCATGCGGCCATCCAGATCTAATTGACAGATCTATATGTCGGATCTTTTATGAGATGAATTTTAGAATGCAAAAGAACAGAGAAGATATATAGAAACAAGAAATTTTTTAAAACTTTAATTAACCAAAAAAACGTACCTTTCTTTATAAAACCAAAAGTGCGAATTAAAGTGATAATTGTTTCATGAATCATAATGAAAAATATTTAATTATACCTTGTGTTTTATATCGACATTTCTCTTTCTGTTGACTATCGGCTCAAATTATCAGTAATAATGTAAAGAGATCCAAGAAATACATATCCCACAAATGAAAAAAGTTCTAAAATAATGCCTTTTTCTTATAATGCAATCATCATGAAGGAATTACCTCCCTTTACGATTTTTATCGTTATCATCGTCGCCATCATCGTCTTTTTGAACATAGCACGAAACGAAATTTAAAGAAGTTTTAACTTTCGGTAACGAGCTACTCTTTTCTTGAATTGCTTCAAAATAAACGCTGAAAATTTATTTCTAAATACGACATCGATAACACCATCTTTATGAAGAAAATTGCAATATCTCTTCGACCAAGATTTACGATAATGATTTACCAAACCGAGTTCCGCTTCAACATTTATTCGTGAAGGATATTTAAGACTTTTAAAATTCACTTTACAGTAATGGTTAAAAACCGATAAGCACATCCGGGGATTAACTATAGACTTAACATTCCCATAAAATTTAGTTCTTTTAATAAAGCGGTTGATGATTAGTTCCCCTGATGAGTTAGTGCCGCAGGTCGTAAAGAATAAACCCATTCGAAAAGTATATACAGGGAATGGTTTCTTGCTTTTATGCACCCGATCGACTTCTTTAATGAGAGTTTCGTAATTAATAGCATTCTTTCTAGGGGCGATAATCTCGTCAAAATCTAGTGGTATGATGTATTCAGCCGAATACATCTGCCGCATCATACAATCGTTAAAAGATGCCGGGCTACTCAGCATCTGATTCGCCCAGGTCGTGTCAGGAAGCGGTGAAGGTGTCAATGACACGCGCATCAGCCCTTCAGACTCTAACTGTCGAAATATTTCTAAATTACTCTTAGACATATTGCAAGGATAAACGCTGAACATAGTGACTCCCATAAGTCTATTTGCTTCAACCCATTCAAGAATTTGTTTTACTGAGATATGACCGTACGAGGTTTCGACGCACACAGAGAATTTGTGTTTACGTTTTCTTTCCGGGATGTAGACAGCCAATAAATTAGATTGCAGTAAACATTTATTGTAAGTCAGTGAGACAAAGTTCGGTTTAGCAGTCATGTTCTTTACCTCGCAGCTGAAAAAGAATTGATCGTAATACAATCCATCGATACGATGACCACGACCATGCTTTGTTGCAGAACAAGTAGTCATTGCTGCGTTCCATATAGACTTCTCGCTCCAAAGGGCGGCGTAAACCTTCTGAGTTGCAAAAGATCCAGCAGCCAGAATTTGGATAAATATTTTCCCGTTATGCATGGGCCGGTCGTCATAATAAGCTCCGTAAAGGTAAATTCTTTGGCGGTTAGGTGTCGTCAGGTTTTGCCAAATCTTTTTGTGGAATTTGTATTTTATACTTTCACTGTTGAAATTCGTTGTGCAATGCGCAGTTACGTGTTTCGAACGAACTGAAACAACTTTTTGACGTTGAAGACGCTTGTATTGAATGCAGATGATAATTGATGATAATAGGGCCAGTAGCAGAAGAACACAAGCCATTGGTTTCATCTTTATTCTGAAAAGAAGAAAACGTATAAATTTATAATAAAATATTGGAACAAAAAAAAAATATATATATATATATACCCCGGAATTGCACACTTCCTGACCTTAAATGACTAATATAGTTTAACATCTGGGAAGTTGGGCTCAATGTGAGCAAAGAAGATCCCGTTAAAAATGGTTTAGAAAAGATGTGTTAAGTTGTTATTTTACAGCTCTAAAGAGCTCAACTCGTTCGTTGTTTTCTCATCTGGAGCTAGCGTAGACCGGTTTCAAGCTTTGGGTGGCAGCCAGTTTAGGAGAACGGCAACTATGAATTAAAAATACCAACTGGATTTGTTGAGATTCACGTCTCTAGTTTAATCACTCGAAAAATATTACTATTTACTCAAACACTTCAATCTCGTTACCTTCACTAAATTGCATAAAAAAAACAGTATAGATCCCAAACTTTATAAAAACACCCGACTGTGTCTTTTATTGAGGTAAGGAACGTATTTTCCTTTGCACCAGATACAAGCCACTGTGACTCGATTATTTTACGTAACTGTCCACCAAAATAATCAATACAAAACCAGCTGCTGTCCGGTTGAAAATCATTTGTTTGCCATTTTAAACTTAAAGATGTGGTGAACATGAAATTTAAAATAACTCTCTTCCCTTCTTCACTTTTACAAAAATTCACACTGACGTTTGAAATCCTGATTTTGCCGAATAGAAAAAGGATTGAGTCCGTACTAAAAGAAAAAGACGAAGCCGGATTTCTCGATCAGATGTTAAATTTATTTTCTAACCAATAAAAGGAAGCGATTTAGAAAACTGAGTGAAAAGTTGGCGATCCAGTGTGAAAAGAGGAATCAGTATAAAGGAGGAAGGAAGGAAAGGCAGAACCAGTCAGTCAGATGGGATCATAAATTAGAGACGAGACCGCAAAATGAGACTAAAGAAATTTTTATCTGCCGGCCGGACACGTAAGTTCCCGTCACACACCATCGTTTTCCTTCCTCTTTACTCACACGCCGTCAAAGAAACAACAACAACAAGATACTTCAACTGACTCCTAAAAACTAAACTCGATAAGTACAAAATTTCCTTTATTGTTTCATCTTCCTTTTCACTTTCTCACCTGCCATTATTAGTAAACTCTTAATCTTTACATACACACAAGTTACAACTACGAACTCTTCATACACTTAAGTACTTACTACTATTTCTCATTGAACATTAACTCCTACAAATTCATGTTATTCTGTTCTATTAATAGATTTCTATTTAAACATACAAAAGGTATACTTTTATTCTTCCACAAATTCACCTTCTAAAATCTTTCTGATAATTCTAATAATCCGTAGTTGTGGGGAGTGTTGGCTGTGTTTGTGAATTGGTCTTGTACCAGACATGACTGACCGCCCCTACAAAGTAAGTAATAGTTGTTGCAGGTTGGATGAATTATACTTTAAATCAGTTAATGTTCCTCAAATAAAGTTTCAGAAAAGTATTTTTATTTTTGTAATTTTTTTTAATAAAAAGAATTACATTGCGACGTAAGGCGATTAAAAAGAGGGCACTAATCAGCTATTTTAGGGAATGAAAAAGAAATCATACAGTCAATTTGAATTGGTTTTTGAAATGCAGCAAAGTATTTTGTTTATTGGAAATATTACATTTAATTTATTAGCTTAAGATTAAAACTAAAAGAAAATCTTTAAGAAAAAGTTTTCATTAAAAAAATCTCATTTTAAATCTTTAGTTTCGTGTTTTTGTTTTGGCTTTTTTCTAGGTACCCACTGTCAGTGTCTCGATCTTTGTCGATTGAGCGAGAGAAAATAGATCTAAAGGAAATAACTGAAATATATTTTACTAGCGGTATAGCCCGGCGTTTCTCGGGTGTAATGAAAGCTTTTATATATATATATATATATATATATATATATATATATATTATCGATTTTCTGCACTATTGTAAGAACTGCAACCTTGAAACATTTGAATGTCGTTTCTTATCTCTTTGTCTATGAGTGATCAAATTTGATTAAAATCGGACCACTCCTTCTATAACCCGATTTTTTCGATTATCGATTTTCAATATTTATCGGGGGTACCTCGACACAAAACCAGTCTAAGAACACTCGCAGATTCTTATAGTATAATTGTGTAAATTTTCAAGAATTTTCGGTGTCTATAGGTAACGGACACACACACAGAGAGAGAGAGAGAGAGAGAGAGAGAGAGAGAGAGAGACAAAGTTCCATTTATAAATAACTTTAGATACTGCGTAAACCAAGGAAGATAACTTGCCAAAAGATAATTATTTTACTAATATGCTGTCGTTAACAGAATAGGTTGAATTTTTTCAATTTAATGCAAGTCCAGCAGATTCGTTTGCAAAATAAAGCAACAGTATTCTAATGTTTGTAGTTACAGAACTTTCTAAAGGTACATCCACTAGCACAGCGTCATGGAAAAAGCCACAAACTTAACGAAAATAAAGATTTATCGTCAAAGTGTTCATGTTATTATTAAGATGAAAGACCAAAGTATTTTTTAATTATTTTTGTTTTTAATTTTTTTAATCCTTTCTAACACGTTCGAAATTTTGGTTAAAATCTTATTTTGTTTACGTCATCACCTACTCTAACATTGACATTTTTTGCGGGTTTTTTCCTTAGAAAACACATTTATTTGGAAATTCTTGTAAAAATCAAATAATTGTCCGTTTTTAATGAAATTTTCAGGATTTACTTTCATGAAATTTCACACATAACCTTCTTGCTCTCTGACAATTTTTTTTTTTTTGTTAGACGTAGGAGTCTTTGGAGATTGTAAATCACCTACCTTTTTTCTAATCATTGCCAACTAAATGAAAATCTGCTCTGAATTGAAAATTAATAAATTCAATAAAACTATTAGAAAAAGTTTCTAATGGCTTTTATAAATAAGTAATATTAAAGACATTATTGTCTGAAGAAACAAATTTTTTTGATGAATAATGAATTTTTACAAGAATTTTTTCAATTTTTTTTACATTTTAATTATAATAATATAATAGTTTAAAATCATGTAAAATTTTGTATTTGGTTGTTTTCTGGAGGTTATATAATAACTAATTGGAAACGAAATTTACGAGTCCAAAATTGCAAAGATTATTAAACGTAGTGATGCCAAACTATTTTTAAAATAAGTTTTATTTACTTAATATGTTACTTATTTTCATGTATGGTTGACTAAAACTGCCATTATTATGAAAAAGTTACGTAATTTAAGAGTTTTGTCTCTTCACTTAGATTTATGAAAATTGCTTTTATGTTCATGCATAGAAAGCTGTTATCTCTTCAACAGTCCGTCAAACGTTCGATCAGATGAACACTACCAATCGTTAATAATTGGTTGTATATTACTTTTTAATGCTATAAGCAAGTAAATTTTCTTTAAAATCATATTAATTTAACTTTCAATTTTCTAATTTTACTAAAATAAAGTGTCAGAAATACTTTTAAAATCATAATATATATATCATATATAATATCAAAATATTTATATTCGATATATATATATATATATATATATATATATATATATATATATATATATATATCATAATCTAAAATTACTTCCCCACTAATGTAGAAAATCATCATCCTCGCCAAATGCACTAAAACTTTAAGTCTTTTTTTTGCTGACAACTGCAGTCCTTTTAACTTATGAAATATGGTAATTTAATTATTATTTAAAAAATGGAAATGAAATGTGATATTCCTATCTGTATAATTTTCATTTTTTAATTAATGGAAATAATAAATTTAATCATAAAGCTTTTAATTAAATCTAAAATGAAATCTTCAAGAATTTTTTCTTCATTCTAAAAAATTCTTTTTAAAATTAGGTCTCGAAAATTTATGCTGAAATAGTGGAAAATATCTAAATTTTATATATTTTTCATTTTATTTCTAATTATTGTTATGACAATTGTTTTTTTATTAAATTTTATTCTAACTTAAATTTTATTATTAATTACGTAATTGCTAAAACTTTTATTAACCCAATAAACAATATTGAAAAAAAGATTGCTACTATGTGTAACAAGAAAAAGACTTTCGGGGATATTTTTGTTGCCCGTTTTGTTTTTTCTTCTTCTTCTTCTTCTTCTTCTTCTTCTTCTTCTACTGCCTCATCAATCATCATTGCTGGGCTGATGAAAATGCAAGTCCTGCATGAGATTGTCAGCGCCAATTTCGCATTTGTTCATTTGACAACAGTCAGTTTCATCATTTAGGTATGAAATCGTATAAAAAGGATTTGTATAAATGGCGTCACCAACATATTCATATAAAATGTAATTGATTGACTGTCCAACTATCTTGCCAGTGAGTATTTCATGCAGGACTTCTGCTAATTGTGGTTGATGAAACTCAGCCAGCAAACTCATTATTGACACATCTTTCAGGCCATGTAATGCTTTCTGTATTGCGGCCCTCTTCCTCTTTTCCATCTGAATTGCCTTTTCTTTTCTCTTCTGGGCAAGTCTCTCATCAACTATCTGCTGCTACATTGTCTTCTTTCCAGTATAATCTCTACTGAAAGTCATTGCCATCTGGAGGTATTTCTTGAAATGCTCAGCATCTAGATTATCGATGAATTTTCTTACTTGATGCCGCTTGATCTTGATGTCATCGCTTATGCTGGAAACATAAACATTAATCGCAAGCTTCTTTCTTTCACAAAATTCACTAATGATTCTTTCCACTAGCATGGTGTGTTCCCTCACAGATGTCAGCAAAAACCGAGATGAAGCAAGTTCAGAGCTGAAAGACTTTTCATACTGCCTGTTTAATACCTCTACAATTTCTTTCAAACAGGCAGTCATCATCCGTTGGAATATGAGCTCATTTGTGGAAACAATCAGTAGGGAGTTTCTGATAGTCTCTGGTATTGGATTTCCAAAGAATCCTCCACACAGGCGAAAACAGACAGTCCTTGGTGAGTAGCTTCACCTTCTCAATGACCCCTTTGATGATGTTCATTGTGTCGATGGGGTCATTTTGTGTTTCCTGGGAGGTATAGAAGGTTTTCATGCAAGGTCCCGAGAGCATCTTCCCTATGATTCCTAGCACTTGTAACTCTACAATGGTGTCTTCTCTGAAAAGTAACTGCAACCTGTAGACGGTTTCTTTTGTTGATGGAAGCCCTGAGACAAATTGCTTACACTGTTTGAAAATAGGGAAGTAAATAGCACCCAATTGGCAAATGATATGCAGACGATTCCCTCAGAATCTAGTGATGAGGAACAATGAAAGCCCTTGTGGCTTAATAAAGGCCTGGATCTGAGAGAATTCAATCCCACAATAATTCGCCATGCTAGGCACTCACTCGCAACAGCTGATCCAGATGTTTCACAATCCCTCAGGGTCTTTCTTGTTTTCCTGGTCAATGATTCCAGTGGGTGCAAATTACATTACATCTCCAAAAGTTTAATCTGCCAATCCTTCTCCAGTAGCGAAACTGTGGAATGATTGACAGGAGCCCTGTCTGTTAAGCAACAATTTATTTTTGATATTATTTTTTAAACTCGCATCAACACTTTCGCCAGTTGATAGTGAGCCCACTTTGGCTAATAGGTTGATGGAATTATTTATATGCTGCTTGTAGTCCATTGCAGACGCTTCAGAAAGACGTTCCAACGACGCAACTTGAGAGGATGTTGGAATTGTCAATACAACACAGTTCACGTGCTGTACATCTTTTGGCGTTTTTCACTGCATGGAAGATCTTAACATCGGACAGGAAGCCAAGCTCCCCACCATTCTGTACACTGTGGTGGAGCTTTTGTGTAAAATGTCATCTTCCAGTGAAAATATCTTCAAAATGCTGGCCACAGTTTCCGGAATATTTAAAGCAGGTACTCCAGATAAAATACAGTCATAATAGACTTTCCTGCTCACAAATTGATTTGAATGTTCCATTTTTTCTCCTGGAGTACTTTTAATTTATTTTTAAGTGCCATTAATTTATTTCTTTTCTTTTTTTTTGGGGGGGGGGGGTTCTTGCAACATTTTTATTTTTTTGTTTTTTATGTCACTGGAAGATGAACACTGGGAAGAAGTTTTAGGTCGATTTTCAATTGCGCCCAATTTAGAATTTTCTTTACTTACAGCAGTCAGGGTTTCAGTTGCAGCAGTCAGAGATGCATTAGAAATGGCTGCATCAGAAACTGTTGCTGCAGCTGCAGAAATGGTTGCTGCAGCTGCAGAACTGGTTGTAACGGAAGAGTGCTCCTCGCTATCAAAATGTAAAGTTGAGGTAGCAGCAGACAGGGTTGAACCTGAAGATGTAGTTGCAACTGGGGTGGCGGTTGAAGAGGCAGTAGAACATGGGTCAGACTGAGTAGCAACTTCTCTACATTTTGGGGCAAATTCAATATAGTTTGCCCCTTTGTTTTTTTTGGGGGGGTGTACAAAGTTCAAAGTCTGCTCACAGAATTAAATGATACTGATGGAAAATCATTTGTGGCATTCTCCAACGTGGCCCAATCTGCTACCTCCTGAAGAGTTCCATATTTTTGGAATAATTTCTCAAAAATATGGCCGCAGAGAATGAGTTGTCCACGTTGGATGCTGCTATAAGGCTTCAGAATGTTTTCTCTCCCAGACATCTATAACGAAAAAAATTAAATATAACATAAATAAGCAAGAAAATTAACAACTTGATTTGGAAAATTGTTTTTAATAAATAAAATATTATGTAATCAGTAATAGTTTATAATATTTACTTAACATAAAAAAAGTAAAATAAAAAAAACTCGTTTTTCTATTTCGAGAAAAATTGTGAACACAGTTGAAAAGAAAAATATGCAAAACATAAAGTTTTAAAATAACTTAAATTAATTAAACATTATTTTCAAAATTAATTTAAACGTCTTTCATTATCACAATTAAAATAACTGTCATGAAAATAAAAAATACATTTTTCTATTTCGAGAAAACCGTGAACACAGTTGAAAAGAAAAGTCAAACTATTCAACAAAATTAATAGAAAATGAAAATCCTAATTTCAAATATGCAGGAAATAAAGTTTAAAAATAACTGTTGAATGGTGAAAGGATAAACTACCTCGTGTGTATATTAAAGCAAAGATTTATTTACATAATGACAAAAGTGTAAGAAGAAAAATATAAGTGAAATATTGTTAAATGAACCTATAATATATTTGCGAAAAGATAAAATGTTCATTGAGAAAGTGCATGCAGTTTTGTAGTTAAAATTGTTCAAAGTAGTAATGTAGGTATTTCAAATGTTCGCATGAGTTTAGAGTTCATGGTTGTGTAGTAGCGGAATGTAAAGTCTTTGTTCCTTCCTCTTTTTAGTAGGTCGCGCCAGGTTGATAGAAAGAGAAGGCAAAATAAATAAAGGATTGGTACCTAACACGTGTCCATTTAGTCGTCGTTATCTTTAGCGGCGTGGTTTATAAATGAAGAAAAATACGTTGGAAGAATAGGTCGAATGAAACTGTGGCGTGCCTTGCGTCTGGGTCAGCTTCTTGAATCTTCTTTCGATACATTGCCACGAGATCGTCAGCTAACCACTCCTATGTCGACTGACTATGATGTGGAGTGAAGTGGTTTGAATAGTGAAACTGCTCATGATGCCGGCTCCAGCGAAGCTTTTCACAGCTAGGCGTGAAAATACGCTAGATATGACTTTGCTGTTTTTAATCCAATCAGCATTCAGAATTAGCTTTTCACACTAACTTTTTCCAAAGTCGATTGAACCCCTTTTTGCGGGTGTGCAATTTTACTTTGGGTTTTTCTCAAATGTTGGAGTCGTTTGAATCCGATTTTGCGGGTGTAGAATTTATTTTATGTTTTAGTTGATTGATGGATTATATAGGATTTGTATCTTATACAGCTAAAAAACAAAAATAAAATGTGATGAAAAAACGACGTGTTCTCCTTTTATTAGAATAAAGGGACAAAACTCTTACCTCACATTAGCTTTTAATAATAATGGCAATTATAGTCCACCATACAAGAAAATAATGAACTAATTAAGTAACCTCCAGAGAACAACCAAATACAGAATTTTACACGATTTTAAACTATTATAAATTATTATAATTAAAATGTAAAAGAATTGAAGAACTTCTTGTCAAAATTAATTATTCATCAAAAAAATGTATTTCTTCAGACAATAACGTCCTTAATTTACTTATTTACAAAAGCAATTAGAAGCTTTTCTAATTAAATAATGTCATAGCTTTATTGAATTTATTAATTTTCAATTCAGAGCAGATTTTCATTTAGTTGGTACTAATTAGAAAAAAAAGGTAGGTGATTTACAATCTCCAAAGACTCTTACTTCTAACGAGAAACATTGTCAGAGAGCAAGAAGATTATGTGCGACATTTCATGAAATTAAGGGGGGGGGGTGGAGTGGGGGGTAACACATTTCAAAAAATTACCAATATTTTCTAAAAAAAATTCAAATAAAAATACAATAATAATTTCATTCATTTGTGAATAAGTCCTGAAAATCGGACAATTATTTGATTTTTACAAGAATTTCTAAATAAATGTGATTTCTAAAATAAAAAAAAATGTTAATAAGGCGATAACGTAAACAAAACAAGATTTTAACCAAAATTCGAACGTGTTAGAAAGTATTAAAAGGTTTTCAAAAAGTAATTCAATATTACTTGGGTCTTTCATCTTAATAATAACAGGAACTTTATTTTCGTTAAGTTTGAGGCTTTTTTCATTACGCTATGCTGATCCGAAGGCGAATTGGCATGGCAAAGGACGCGTCCCAGAAGATGAGCAAAATACTAACACACAGAAAAATCTCAATAGAAACAAAGAAAAGAGTGCTGGACTGCTACGTGATGTCAGTTCTTCAATACGGCTGTGAATGCTGGTCAATATCATCGAAAATGAGGACAAAACTGGAAGTGGCCGAAATGTGGTTCTACAGAAGGATGCTACGGATATCGTGGACTGAGCATGCAAGCAACGATGAGGTGTTGGAAAGAATGGCAACAAAAATGAAATTGATGCTGAGCATCAGGAAGAGACAACTGAAGTTCCTGGGACACGCAATGAGGAAGGAAAGCCTGGAGAACCTGATACTGACTGGTCAGATAGAAGGAAAGAGAGACAGAGGAAGGCAGCGGATAACATATTTGCAGGGTCTGATCAGGTGGATGACGGAACTGGGGTTGCCAGGAGCAACAAGAGCAAACATACTAAGAGCCACAAGGGATAGGGTGACATGGAGAACCATGATCGCCTACTTCCTGAAGGGACAGGGCACATAGAAGAAGAAGATGCTGTTTTTCCCGCGAATTAGTGGAGGTACCTATTTGCAGGGCAAAATATAAGTTTTTTATCTCTGCAATCACATACGGTCCTTGCGATTATAAACTACTTTTCAAGGCACCTGGGCTTTTTACTAATCAACTCGGCGCAGCAGACTAAATAGCCCGGCAGGTCAACTAACTCCTTGCAGTTCATTCTGGTCTTCGAAACGCCTACCAATATCAACTCAGCTTGGACCAAAGGATGACTTCCAGCGCAACCGACCAGAGTATTTAAAATATTAAATTTTGGGTTTTTTTTTATCCTTGTAACGTTGATTTTGCCATTAATACTATTGTCAGAATTATTAATCTCATCTACTTGTCTTTGGCGTGTCAATTTATAATTTTTAATGTTTGAAAGTGTCGTCTACCATAGATATCGGCCATCTTTTATTTAAAACAATTAAAATAATGTTTTATTTACGGAGGCTAGCCTATGTGGTTGACCGGTAAATTAGAAATACTATAATTCTACCACTGCCCGAAAAAGCACAGAGAAAAAAAGCAAAAAAATGAAACCCAAAAATGTACGGAAAACCAGTAATGTCATAATTAATAATGATTATTTGTTTTATTTTTCTTTCATCTTATGTAACCAATTGTTTAAGATGTATATTTTTTTTTATTCTATACGCCTTTATTAAAGTTAGTATGATGAATAATCTTAATTTTTTATATTGACTGAACGGAGAATATGAAATTAGATTAATATTATAATGTTCCTCCGACATTAATTTGTAGTCAACACGAGATATCAGAATTTTTTTTTTTTTTTTGTACATCCATACAAAAAATAACGTAACTGTAAGTTATTAAATATAAAATATATTTTTTAAAAAATGGTTCATACTCCGAAATGACATTAGGCTTTACATTTTTAAAATGTTCAAACGTCTTTATACAAAAAAAAAGCTTTTGTGACGAAGAGTAATGGCATTGTTTTCAAAATCGCACTGAAAAGTTACAAGTTACTTTCTTTTAAATAATTTTTTTTCAAATCTGAAACAAAATAATTTTATTAAACTATGCAAACGCTTTTTTTAAAATTATTTTTGAGTTTTAATGAATTGCTTTTGGTAAAGTTAGGGTCGAATTTTGCCTATGTTTACCCTTGATATAATTTTTTTACTGAGATATCTTCAGTGAGTTCTTTTTATATAACAGTAACAAATTTGGACACCCTCTTCAAACCAAAGACTCTTTAGTAAAAACGCTCGTAAAAGTAGACTTGTGTGGTCACCATGTGACGTAGCCGTAATCACATCACGTGACCGCTCTCAAACAGCGAGAACACGACCAAAAGATATAAAATTCTGACTTTCATTTGGAGTCTATCTCTGCCATATATAAAAAAGGTGTTCAAAGCCATTTGAAAATCCCACACCGAGCAAAAACAGAAGCACCCACATCAACCACGCACAGAAGGCATTCACCAAACCACGCCGAAGAAATTTTCCTTCATTTGGGAACTGATTCAGCAGAGCAACACAAGCGAAATTAAAGTAAACCTCCTAAGTGCGTTACATGATTCCATAAATATATATACATACACTCTTTCTCTCGCAAACAGAAACACAAACTCAGAGGTTTTTTTGTCGTAAAGTGCTCGATATGAAGAGAGAATTAGAGCGTTAATAGGATTAATGTGGACAAATTTGTCACTCAACGGAAAAGAGTCATGCCGTCTTCGAAGTTTCGTTAAGGCACCATTATGCCGTCTTCATATGTCAGGGCTTAATTTCAACTGCTCTTGTGTGCCTTTTTTCTTATTATTTATATAGAGTTTGGTGTAGTTTAATATTCTGGTTGTGAGTTGTTCTATAGGTGGTTAACTGATTTTGATTGCTTTTCTTGTGTTGACTTATTTTTGTATTAGTTCATGTAGTTTATTCACAACTCTCTCGCAATAGTATAATGACCAACCTCGTTATACAAAGAAAGAACAGTAAACCTGAGATAAAACTCTACTACTGTTCAAAAGCTGAGTAGGAACGTGAAAACTGAATAAAAAGAAAAGGAAAAGAAAATGACTGTAAGGAAAAGGGATTGTGTCACTTCAGAAGTTTTCAGAAATAGTTTGCTTTTAGATATTTTATTTATTTATTTTTTTATTTATTTGTTTTATTATTTTTTATGCTTTATTTTTTTTTCTTTTCGTATTTGCCCGATAGAATTGGATCTCCACTATTCAGGTAACTTGTGGTGATACCGACCGAGCAAAGCGAGGGACCGGATGTTTGCACTCTCATGACCAAAACTGGTCGGTGCGCACCCGGCTCCACGCAGATGTTCGGGTTGAAAACTAAAAATTAATTAAATATCAAATTCCAGTTCGCAGGCCTACGCGAATTTTATTTATCGGCTAATTGGAAGCCCAGAATCAAATACGGATGTGAATTACCAAATGATCTGCTGCGATTCAAAAGTCGATATAAAAGCATCGCCAGACAGACAGACCCAGACAGACACACACAGACAAACTCGAGAGAGACGAATGTAATTAGTACCTCCCTTGGCCGACGTCAAGTGATTTACTATGCTCGCCTCCCTTCCCTCTTATCTTATCCTTCGCTGTCTCTAAACTACTTACAGACCAAAGAAGCGGATACATCAAAGACATTGCGTATTTACAATGCTCCCATATACATACAACAAATTCTCTTTTCAGCATTTTATTGCCATGAACATTTTAACGTCCGTTGGACCCATACTTAAAAGATTACGTTAATTGTAAAAACCTTTATTGATATAGGTATATATAAAATGTTGTTTCTAAACACAATTTGCTTTTCTTGGTTTATAACCTTTCTTTATGACTTAGAATGGGCTATCGACAACGAGGCCAAATTCCGTTAATCTGCAACAACATACAACTACTCTCCGCTAGAACGAACTCGCCCAATATAAACTACAGATAAAGTTTTTTGTTGACAAAACAAGGAACTTTTTTATATGAATTTTTAGATTGCAAAAGAACAGAGAAGTTATATAGAAACAAGAAATGTTTTAAAACTTTAATTAACCAAAAAAACGTCCCTTTCTTTATAAAACCAAAAGTACGAATTAAAGTGATGATTGTTTCATGAATGATAAAGAAAACTATTTCATTATACCTTATTTTTTATATCGACATTTCTCTTTCTGTTGACTATCGGCTCAAATTGTCAGCAATAATGTAAAGAGATCCAAGAAATACATATCCCACAAATGAAAAAAGTTCTAAAATAATGCATTTTTCTTAAAATGCAGTCATCATGAAGAAGTTACCTCCCTTTACGATTTTTATCGTTATCATCGTCGCCATCATCGTCTTTTTGAACATAGCACGAAACGAAATTTAAAGAAGATTTAACTTTCGGTAACGAGCTACTCTTTTCTTGAATTGCTTCAAAATAAACGCTGAAAATTTATTTCTAAATACGACATCGATAACACCATCTTTATGAAGAAAATTGCAAAATCTTTTCGACCAAGATTTACGATAATGATTTACCAAACCGAGTTCCGCTTCAACATTTATTCGTGAAGGATATTTAAGACTTTTAAAATTCACTTTACAGTAATGGTTAAAAACCGATAAGCACATCCGGGGATTGACTATAGACTTAACATTCCCATAAAATTTAGTTCTTTTAATAAAGCGGTTGATGATTAGTTCCCCTGATGAGTTGGTGCCGCAGGTCGTAAAGAATAAACCCATTCGGAAACTATAGACAGGGAATGGTTCCCTACGTTCGTGTACAAGGTCGATTTCTTTAATGAGAGTTTCGTAATTAATGGCATTCTTTCTAGGGGCGATAATCTCGTCAAAATCTAGTGGTATGATGTATTCAGCCGAATACATCTGCCGCATCATACAATCGTTAAAAGATGCCGGGCTACTCAGCATCTGATTCGCCCAGGTCGTGTCAGGAAGCGGTGAAGGTGTCAATGACACGCGCATCAGCCCTTCAGACTCTAACTGTCGAAATATTTCCAAATTACTCTTAGACATATTGCAAGGATAAACGCTTAACATAGTGACTCCCATAAGTCTATTTGCTTCAACCCATTCAAGAATTCTTTTTGGTGAGAGGTTGCCGTACGCGGTTTCAACGCATACAGAGAATTTGTGTCTACGTTTTCTTTCCGGGATGTAGACAGCCAATAAGTTAGACTGCAGTAAACATTTATTGTAAGTCAGTGAGACAAAGTTCGGTTTAGCAGTCATGTTCTTTACCTCGCAGCTGAAAAAGAATTGATCGTAATACAATCCATCGATACGATGACCACGACCATGTTTTGTTGCAGAACAAGTAGTCATTGCTGCGTTCCATATAGACTTCTCGCTCCAAAGGGCGGCGTAAACCTTCTGAGTTGGAAAAGATCCAACAGCCAGAATTTGGATAAATATTTTCCCGTTATGCATGGGCCGGTCGTCATAATAAGCTCCATAAAGATAAATTCTTTGGCGGTAAGGTGTCGTCAGATTTTGCCAAATCTTTTTGTGGAATTTGTATTTTATATCTTCTCTGCTGAGTGCCCTTCCGCAATGCTCAGTTACTTGATACGGACGAATCGTTATATTTCCTTCAAGTTTATTCTCCTCAAAGAACACGATAGTTAAGCTGGTTAGAGCCATTAACAGTAGCAGAAGAGGAGTGGTTTTCCATTTTATTCTGAAAAGAATAAAATGCATAAGATAATAAATGCTCTGAATAGAGAAAAACTTATAAAGCATACTTCCTCTTTCAAAGCTCAAATGACTAAATCCTTTTAACATCTATGAAGTGTGATATTACGTAAGTCAGTTCATTATTCAATCTAAACTCTCGTAACGATTTGGTTACCGCTAACGAAAATCAAAAGAAAATTTTTTATCAAAATTTCGAACGTTTTAGAAAGGATTAAAAAGTGTTAAAAATAATTAAAAAATACTTAATAATAATGTAGCTATAGGAAGATGGTTAATTTTTATTAATTCACCCTCGTGTTATACATAACCGAACTACCACAGCTTACAAGTTTTATCTGGAATTATCAGAAGGTTTCCATCAGAAGGCAGTCAGCAGGTTGTAGCTTGGAGGTTGGATTGTGTGGAAGAGGTGAATAGTGGAAGAATAAAAATATATTTTTTCATGTTAAAATAAAAATTTAATAGGAAAGAATAACAAGAATTCGTAGAAGTTCATGTTCAATAAGAAAATTGAGGGTATCAAGAGTTACAGAAATGTTTGTAGAAGTAATTTGTTGGAAAGAATTCAAGCGCACGTATGTATATATAAGCGTTTGTTTGGTAGGAATGTTTTTGAATAGAGAAGTAAAAGGAATCAGCCCACGAGAGAGAAGGGGAAAGAAGACGAGCTTCTCCCGTTACATTTTAGCTTGTCGTCTCTGCTCTTCCCTTTAACCGAATGACACTGATCGAAGTCATTTATACAGTCCTCTAGATTTTTTTTTCTTTTTTTTGTTTTTGCGGATTTATCATTGATGTTAAGATGAAAATTCGTTTGCGTGTCTTTGTGAGGTTGCTGATGAAATATTTGTGAGATGGTTGAAACGATACTGTGAGATGGATAGAAGCTAGTAGCGATATTGCAAGTAGCTTTTAACGACAAAACATTATAGAAAGCTCTCTTATTTGTGTGTATAAATATTGAATTGCTTTTGGCAAAAGAAATGGCATCCAATTTTGTAGAGTGTGGAATTATTATGTGGGTAAATTTTCAAGAAGAAATGTGTTGTAAGTGTTCAAAGAGTGTTCTTTTGCGTGTTTTTTTTTGTTTTTTTTGTTGTTGTTTTTTGTTTTTTTTTTGTTTTTTGTTTTTTTTTGTTTTTTTGTTTTTTGTTTTTAGGCGTCGGTGTTCACCAGAGAGGCAGTACAGATTCTTCCACTGCATGTTCTTTGCTGGGGTTCACTAGTGAAAAACTGATTCTTTCATTGCGTGTTCTTTGGACGTCGGGGTCACCAGTGAAGCCGTAAGGAGATGGTTAATGTTTATTAAATCGGCCTTGTGTCAAACATAAACGAACTTCTTACAACTTACTATTATTCACTATCATCAGAAGGTTGTCAGCAGATTAGAATTTGTGGATTTCTTAAGGAATAAAAGTATACATTTTGCATGGAAATTTATTAAATGAAAAGAATAACATGAATTGGTAGAAGTTAATGTTCGATGAAAAAGTTAAAGGTATCAAGAGTTGTAGAAATGTTCGTAGTAGTCCTTGCAAGAGTGAGTTTACACTTATTTTATCTTTAATCTGACAACCTATCAACACGTTTGATATACGGCAGACAGGTCAAAAAGTTCAACTCTGTGATTAAGAAATAGTTTTATTCTAAATTTCATGCTATAAATAAGTAATATATGTATAATTTATTTTTGCAAGATTTTTAAAACTTAGAATTAACTTTTGTTTACAAATGGCTGAAAAATTGAAAAATAAAAGAAATTGAAAAATTTTACATTCCAATCAATATAATTTCTGTTTGAAATACACCAGAGTATTTTGCTTACTGGAAATAGTATATGTAATCATTTAGTTTTCAATTAAAACTAAAATAAAAGTTTCAAGAAAAAATTTTATTTTTTAAAAATTCAATTTAAAATTTAGACATCGAAAATGAGTGGAGGTAATTACATGATGTAAAATGATGAAATATGAATGGTTAATTTTTTTTTTAATCATATCACCCCGAGCAAGGCGGTAACGCCACTGATGTGCAGGGGGCTACATAGGAGTGAAAAGATTAGAAAAGAGAAAACCGGAAAACGCATCCTAAACAGGAAACAAGGGATGAGCCTCTTCACCTGTTCAATAGATGTGGGTGGAGTGAACCGGGCGATAGTTTAGTCTATCTACTCCAATTGAAAAAAAAAAGTGAGAAGATTGGAAAAGAGAAAACCGGAAACCGCATCCTAAACGGGAAACAAGGGATGAGCCTCTTCACCTGTTCAATAGACGTGGGTGGAGTGTGAACCGGGCGATAGTTTAGTCTATCTACTGAAATATTCCTTTCCTTTTTTTTTTTTTTTTTTTTTTTTTTTTGAGTTAAAAAACGTAACTAGCATTTGGAAACAGCTTTTTTGGTCTCTGGGGTTTTTACTGCCGATAAGAAAAAAGAAAACAAACAAAGGAAACAAATGTAAATTTATTTGCATCAGAGATTAATCAGTACGGTCGCATCACACTTTCTAAATCAACATGCAAGCCTTAATTAAACTGGTTCATGCTTCCTATTGATGTCATATTCTTTATTGATAAATCAACTCAATGCAGAACGAACACCCTTGAGAACTAAACCCAAGTAACAAATATCACTCTCCAAGGGAATTGGAAAAAGTAAATTTCAATGGAAAATATACAAAGGAAACACTGGTGGGTGTTCTGGTGATGTGTTAGCCTTGTCTGAATGTAATTCTTAAAATATATGCACAGGGTACGATTGATAAGTTATCGTCTAAATTATGTAAAAATGAAAATAAAACTGACATCTCATTTCAACAGATATATTTACCAAAATTACACAAAAATATTTTGAAATACTAAAGAGTAAATTTCTTTAATAAAATAGCCATTAGCTTCAACTTGTGACAACTTCAGAATGGCCTGCAACTCTTCTAGACAGTTACCTGTTGGTGAATGCTGACATAATCCTTACCTTCAGTTTATCTTTGATGCAGTTTTGTTGGTCTTTTGCTCAACTGCACTTTACGCATAATAATTGAGGGGCTGCAATCTGGAGAATTAGGTAGCGAGCTGTAAAGGATGATATGATCACAGAAAATGTCTGAAAGCCATGACTGGGTTCTGCTGTGACATGGCATGGTGCAGAATCCTATTGTCTGACGTAGGGTCTTTCTGCAGCGACACTCTTGACTCAGAGCAGCACTACCTCCTTGTAGAAGTCAAATAACTTACCTTCCAACATGGCTGTCTTCTTTTTTCTCCCTGATATTGTGCTGAATATTTATTGAGTTCAATATACACACTGAAATTATCAGCCAATCAATGCTTACAGAATAGACTTGCCTGTAACAGAATGGAATCTCTCTGGTTATTATTTAATCCACCTACCAATTTGCCCTGGTGGTTTTTTGGTCATTTAGAATCAACTCCTATTCTAGTTGATTACTGGCTGGTTGTTCCATAAGAGCTTTACACTCCTCAAGTCATTTAACGTAGGACTCCATGTTGAATTTGAAGCCCTTACTAACAAATTCAGGAATTATTTTTTTATCAGAATAACCAGAGGGAGTTTTCCACGTAGGCATACCTTCGTAATCGCCATTACAATCACCCAACTCTTTCCGGATCTTCATCTCTGTCCTCAAAGTGGCACCCAAACAATTGAAAATGTTCGTATTAGAGTTTCTGGTATAAATGCCAAGCAATACTGCATGCCATTTCCAAATTTTTGGTGGAGTGAATTGCATCACGATGCTCTTTTTTTTACAGATGGTGCCCAACTGACCCTACTATACTTTGCAGTCAACAAAATCAAAACCAATACAACTAGCATACATAAAATTAAAAATATAAAATGTCAACAAATTACCCATTGCACCCTATATATATATATATATATATATATATATATATATATATATATATATATATATATATATATATTGTAATAGTTGTTACAATGGTTCATATTCATAAAAGTATAGTATCACTACATGAAAATTTTCATGTTGAGAACCAGAACTGCTCCTCTTCAGGTGATATGTGGAACTGAAAATAAATGGTGAAAACGATTTATTTTTGAGAATGTAAAATGTAAATGGTGGTTGTAGGGAATTGGAATTTGGTGTGTCTGAACTAGTCTATCAGCAGTTTGAAACCATAGAGATACACGTTTGGGTTAGAAGAGGTGGCAAGTTGGCTTGGATCTGGAAAGGTCACTTTTTAATTTTGTCTGGGTAAACTACATAGTGGGGCCTTAGATTTTTTAAATGGGCAGACAATTTTTGTGTTACTAGTATCTATGGGTTCATGGGATAGGAAGTCAGAATTTGGGTAGAATGATTGTAGTATTCTTAGTCATATTGTGTTTAGAGCAACAATTTGTTACTAACAGAAAGCTAGTGATTTTGTGGGTAGTCATAATTTTAAAATGGATTTCATATGCAATTATAAATGCGTTTTCTTACACTTATATCCGTTTCCGTTGAATAATCCCCTGAATTCATAATGCCCATAAATGGCATCTTTCTACGCGCGAAAAAACAAAAATAAGTTACTCTTTATCGTTCTTCTGATTTATCAAACCCCTGAACCTTTAAATATATAGTTTTGCTCTATTTCTGATCCTATGTAAAGGCTTGACGAATGAAAGTTGGAGAATAATCATGTTCCAGTAACATTGTTGAGAGGCCCAAAGTATATTCGCGCTTGTAGTTTGTTTGTTGAAAAAATAGCATCAGTTATAT
Organism: Ascarosepion bandense; assembly: GCA_037127315.1. Classification (NCBI taxonomy): domain Eukaryota; kingdom Metazoa; phylum Mollusca; class Cephalopoda; order Sepiida; family Sepiidae; genus Ascarosepion; species Ascarosepion bandense. Next base: position 3,319,636 of record JBBBDQ010000436.1, read on the forward strand.
GTGAGTGTTACTTAAAAAAAAACATTCATAATTTAAAAATAAAGAAATTTATATCAACGAATATATTTCGAAATTGCCTAATAATTCTCTTTAATTGAAGAAATGTCTACCAAAAACAGATATATATATGTGTGTGTGTGTGTGTGTGTGTCTTTCTGTATGTTCATATCTATCTATCTATCTATCTATCTATCTATCTATCCCAGTTCATTATCTATCTATCTATCTATCTATCTATCTATCTATCTATCTATCTATCTATCTATCTATCAAGCTAATCAGATCATACGAACGGATCTTACACAAAATAAATAGACAGAACTTGTCTATATTATTCAATGAAACCCGTATTACTGAAAAAATGCTGCCAAAATACACACACACAATATATATATATATATATCTGGGCAGTAATATTTCGTTTAAATATGTTTCGTTAAAAAACAAACGACAAGGAAGATTTTAGTAATTTTTGATTTAATTTTTCCACTATTCTTACATGTTTTCTTTTTGCTGGAGATAAGAAATGTAAAATTGTTCTATAATTTTCCAAGCGCTTTCAGCCTCTTGTTATGTGCTTATGTTTGACTGTAATGTAATTTTTCTGTTTTAGTGTTATTTGAAAAGGAGAGAATTTTAAAGCTGTCACGTGATGCGCGCGGCTAGGCATCGTGTGAGCGTCTGTCTACTTTTTAAAAATCTTTCAAAACTTCATTTCCACCGTTAAATAATGGTAGGAGAAAATTGTTTGATATATAGTGCCTCTCTTATAACGAGGTGCTTTTGATATTGTGATTTAAATAGTATCTTGTATTTTCGAGTAAAACTTTTCTTAAGGTTTCTTGAAAGTTATGGGTTAATAAATGTTATTTATTGCACTATTACTACTAGATACGTGGCATGTAAGGCGTCTACACAGAGAAGTGGTAGTATGCCCAATATAAGTAATTGATTCATGGCAAGAAACACAATCTTGTACAGAGTATTGAAATTCTTACACTATATTTGTTGTGAAGAAATCTTCGTCGACAAATTGTTTGGGATAGAAAGAAAGACACGGAAACAAGAAGGTAGGTTCAAGCAGTTTATAAGAAGAACAGAAGTCACGCAGGTTATTATTTATTGACGGAGGAAGAGTCCATTCCTAAAGATAGGGCACCATAACAATATTTGTCATAGATCCGAAGGCGAATTGGCATGGCAAAGGACGCGTTCCAGAAGATGAGCAAAATACTAACACACAGGAAAATCTCAATAGAAACAAAAAAAAAGAGTGCTCGACTGCTACGTGATGTCAGTTCTTCAATACGGCAGTGAATGCTAGACAATATCATCGAAAATGAGGACAAAACTGGAAGCGGCCGAAATGTGGTTCTACAGAAGGATGCTACGGATATCGTGGACTGAACATGCAAGCAACGATGAGGTGTTAGAAAGAATGGCAACAAAAATGAAATTGATAATGAGCATCAGGAAGAGACAACTGAAGTTCCTGGGACACGCAATGAGGAAGGAGAGCCTGGAGAACCTGATACTGACTGGTCAGATAGAAGGAAAGAGAGACAGAGGAAGGCAGCGGATAACATATTTGCAGGGTCTGATCAGGTGGATGACGGAACGGGGGTTGCCAGGAGCAACAATAGCAAACATACTAAGAGCCACAAGGGATAGGGAGACATGGAGAACCATGATCGCCTACGTCCTGAAGGGACAGGGCACATAGAAGAAGAAGAAGTCTAGATTTGATAGGGTTATTATTATTAGAAACAACAAGATTTGCTGTCTTTAATTTTCTATAATATATTAAAAAGTCTACATGTTTTTGAGAAATTACAGCAGAAATATGATGTTTAATAATTTTTCGTATAGAAAATTCGCCCTGTTTATAATTAATGTGCATTTGGATGCAATAATATTTATGTTGCTGTTTTCTTGTGTGTTATTTTTAATACTAGTGTCATGTATTTTTTGTAAGAATAATTTTGTTTTTCAATGATGTAGTTGGGAACAATATTGTTGATTAATGTTTGTTTTATGTGTTCCAGTTAAATCAATAATATTCTTTAGGGGAGCAATTTTGATAAGCTCTATTTAAGAAGTTTGATATTACTGCTATGTTATATCTTCTGGGTGTTGGCTATTATAAAGAAGACAAGAGTCCTCACTGGTGTTTTTTTATAGGTCTATATTGACGTCAAGAAACGGATATTTTATTGTCAATAAGTTCATAAAAAATAAGATATTATGTGTGTGTGTGTGTGTGTGTGTGTGTGTGTGTGTGTGTCTGTCTGTCTGTCTGTCTGTCTGTCTGTCTGTCTGTCTGTGTGTGTGTGCGTGTGCAAGTTTTGTTAAAATGGCAGATAAATTGGTGGGGTTAAGTTTTTAATATAATTTTCACGTGATCTTACTTTTTTCTTTTCAGCACATAAATTATATAAAAAAATGTTTGAAAGATTTATTTATCTAAGCACTTTCGGTTATACTTTTAGCCATTATCAAGGATTCATTTTATCTTACTTTTAAACGAATATATCGATTGTTTATTATGTATCTAGATTTATCATAGGAATGTTTTATTTTGCTCAGTACATTGTGGCCGTGTTCATAATTGATATTTTGAGTGCTGGCTTTTTTAAAAAAATTAATAATGCTTCCATTATTTTAGTCTTTTTTAGATGTGGAAGATGCTATTATATTTAATTTGTATTATCAACGAGAACATTACGGATAGAGATTGGTAGGTCTCCATTAAATGGGACCGAATAAAGTTATGGTTAGAGTTATGTAACATAAATCTTCTTGTTAAACGATTTATATTATATCCAATGTAATTACTTTAAGAAATTTGGATTTACCAGGAACACAGTTCCTTAAAGGACATGTAAATTCATGAATAATATTGATTCTCTGTAATTTATATCTTCTAGATAGATAGATAGATAGATAGATAGATAGATAGATAGATAGATAGATAGATAGATACTGAACACGAATAGATAGATAGATAGATAGATAGATAGATAGATAGATAGATAGATAGATTAAACAAACAAACAAACATAGATAGATAGATAGATAGATAGATAGATAGATAGATAGATAGATATTAATAGAAATGGGATACAAATATAGATAGATAGATAGATAGATATTGAACAGGCATAGATAGATAGATAGATAGATAGATAGATAGATAGATAGATAGATAGATAGATATTATTTAACAATTACAAACAAGATGAGCAAGATATGTATATACCAATATTGATGGTTAAGTATCATTATGTTATATTGCTCTCTTCATAAATACAAAATAATTAAAAAATTTTGCACATTTTTTGTCGACACTCACTCAGTAACTCAAGTCAAGAAACATTTTTGCCAAATTTTAAAAAATGTTAGAAGGGATACAAATTTTTTTAAAAATAATTAAAAATTACTTTGATCCTGCCTCTTAATAATAATATAAACATTTTGATGGAAAAGTTTGTTTTATTAAGTTTTTGCCCTTTTTTATTCGCACTATGCTGTTTTGTTATCGATTTGACTGGAGATACCTCAACAGTTTTTTCTTTTGTTTTTCTTCAAAAAGGAAAAAGAAATGTTTTTCTTTTTACATAACTTTTCATTTGCTAAGTATAAAAATCCTTCCCAAAATGATTGGTTTCATATAACGATGGAGAAATTTAAGACTAACATTTTGAACACTATTCGTTAAGGTTGACTGTATCACTCAACAAACTTGACACATTGGCAATAACTAAAACTACTAAACAGGATTATAGTGGGTTGCTTATCTATTCCTTTTCTAGTTGTAGTTGGAGTCCGTTCTAGTGAAGGGTAATTGTATACTGTTGCAGGTTAACGGAATTTGGCCTTGTGGTAGATAGCCCACTATAAGTCAGAAAATGATTATAAACTCAAGAAAAGCAAATTGAGTTGAAAATAACATTTTTATGTATACACATATCAATGTTTTTACAATTAAAGTAATTTTTCCGGATACCCAATAGAGTTAAATCTTCACGATGCAGATCATTCAGGTTAAACCTTCTTGGTAACAAAGCAAAGAGCATTTTGACAATTTTTATAATCCGATAAAATACTGAATATAAAACTATCAAGAAAGTATATTTTAGAGTACCATTGAACCAAAAATAAGTCCCTTTCTTTCAGTAAAGCTTAAAATGAGTAAAGCTTTATGAATGGATGCGAAAAAATACTTTTTATATTAAAATATTAAATATAACATTTTATATTTTTTCTTCTGCTATTTAATTTCCCCATTTCTGTGGCTGTTATCGCCTCAAATAGTCAATGATGGATTGAAAAGCTTTAATAAATGCTTATCCCATAATATAATACAAGTTATTAAAAGAGTTATCTCCCTTGGGTATTCGTCGTCGTCATCATCATCTTGTTTTGAACACAGCACGAAACGAAATTTAAAGAAGATTTAACTTTTGGTAACGAGCTACTCTTTTCTTGAATTGCTCCAAAATAAACGCTGAAAATTTATTTCTAAATACGTCATCGATAACACCATCTTTATGAAGAAAATTGCAATATTTCTTCGACCAAGATTTTACGATAATGATTTAACAAACCGATTTCTGTTTCAACATTTATATGTGAAGGATGTTTAAGGCTTTTAAAATTCACTAAACAGTAATGGTTAAAAACCGATAAGCACATCCGGGGATTAACTATAGACTTAACATTCCCATAAAATTTAGTTCTTTTAATAAAGCGGTCGATGATAAGTTCCCCTGACGAGTTGGTGCCGCAGGTCTTAAGGAATAAAGCCATTCGGAAACTATACACAGGGAATGGTTTCTTGCTTTTATGCGCCCGATCGACTTCTTTAATGAGAGTTTCGTAATTAATAGCATTCTTTCTAGGGGCGATAATCTCGTCAAAATCTAGTGGTATGATGTATTCAGCCGAATACATCTGCCTCATCATACAATCGTTAAAAGATGCCGGGCTACTCAGCATCTGGTTATCCCAGGTCGTGTCAGGAAGCGGTGAAGGTGTCAATGACACGCGCATCAGCCCTTCAGACTCTAACTGTCGAAATATTTCTAAATTACTCTTAGACATATTGCAAGGATAAACGCTGAACATAGTGACTCCCATAAGTCTATTTGCTACAACCCATTCAAGAATTTGTTTTACTGAGATATGACCGTACGAGGTTTCGACGCACACAGAGAATTTGTGTTTACGTTTTCTTTCCGGGATGTAGACAGCTAATAAATTAGATTGCAGTAAACATTTATTGTAAGTCAGTGAGACAAAGTTCGGTTGAGCCGTCATGTTCTTTACCTCGCAGCTGAAAAAGAATTGATCGTAATACAATCCATCGATACGATGACCGCCACCATTCTTTTTTGCAGAACAAGTAGTTATTGCTGCGTTCCATATAGACTTCTCGCTCCAAAGGGCGGCGTAAACCTTCTGAGTTGCAAAAGATCCAACAGCCAGAATTTGGATAAATATTTTCCCGTTATGCATGGGCCGGTCGTCATAATAAGCTCCGTAAAGGTAAATTCTTTGGCGGTTAGGTGTCGTCAGGTTTTGCCAAATCTTTTTGTGGAATTTGTATTTTATACTTTTACTGTTGAAACTCGTTGGGCAGTGCGCAGTTACGTGTTTCGAACGAATTGAAACAACGTTTTGACGTTGAAGACGCTTGTATTGAATGCAGATGATAATTGATGATAATAGGGCCAGTAGCAGAAAAACAAAAGTCATCGGTTTCGTCTTTATTCTGAAAAGAAGAAAACGTATAAAGTTATAATAAAAAATTTGAACCGAAAAAAAAATATATTTATAGCCCGGAATTGCACACTTCCTGACATTAAATGACTAATATAGTTTAACATCTGGGAAGTTGGGCTCAATGTGAGCAAAGAATATCCCGCTAAAAATGGTATAGAAAAGATGGTGTTAAGTTGTTATTTTACAGCTCCTTTTCTCAAGCAGCTCCAGTGCCGTGCTTAGCAACATCGCCCACACCGCTCGCAGAATCCGCCTTGTGGCCCCTCTACCCGCAGAATGCAACTTGCGCCTCACAGAACATGCTAAACCCACAATAAATAGTACTTTTAACAAAATAACATACTCTCGGAACGCAGATATTCCGTGATCACGAAAAAACGGAAGAAATCGCGGAACTGGCTTTTTGAAGCTATACATTTACGGACGTTTACACAACTTTTAGCTACTTTTGTTGATTTCCTAGCTAATTTTAATAGCCATTTCAGTTTGTTTCGGCACTCAATCTTCAGTTCTTGATTGTATGTTGAAACAGATCTCTATTATCTATTTCTCTCTCCAGTTCATTTCATTTAATAACAAATGATTTGCAGCCTCTTCGGGGCCTGGAAGGCTTCTATCAAAGATTATATATATATATATATATATATATATATATAAAAGGTAATCTGTGAGTCTCTGTGTGACTGTTCCCTATGCACGCCTACACATTTTAAGCTACGCCATTCAAACTTTCTAGGGATACATATCTACAGCAAAGCCAGGTCGACACATAGTTTTTGAGTTTAAGTTCAGCAATTTTCCCTTTAGCACTTTTTGACCAATGGACACGATTATTTACATTTGCTCCGTAAAACATCTAAGATCTAAGATGGTTGCTGAATTACGTCACAGAAATCAAATCACGCGAGTCAAACGCGACTAAAATATTTTTATTGAAAAAAAAGTAAAACAATGAGCCTTTATATTTTATTTTTATTCCGTCGTTTTAAAAATTCATTTGGTCAACAAAAAAAATGTGAATATTTTTCCCCGTAATTTTAAAACAAAAGAAATATTTTTAAAAATATTGTTTTTTCAAACAAAATCAAACTATATAAAATAAAACGCGGCATCTTCTCCTACTACTAAAATGTTCTGAGTTGCACGGGCAATGCCGGGCTTTGATGCTAGTATATATAAAGAGAGAGAGCGAGACGGATTGATAGATGCCTATTTCAAAATACAAGTATGATAATAATTTTACAGTTAATCCTAATAATTATTGCGGCTTCCCGGGGCTTTGTCGCCCCTAGGGTACTTGCCCCCCCCCCCTACAATTACATGGTCTGCGGGGGCCCTAAGCACGGCCCTGAGAAGCTCCTAAATAAGAATAAATACGAGGTATCAAAAAGGGAAATGAAAAGAAGGGTGACATAATACGCTTATAATTATTATTAAATGTAACAATTTAAAACGACAATAAAACATGATATAAACAGTCAATGACGGTTGCATGACGAGATTACTACCTTTGAGCTGAGTTTATGTGAATTGATCAGTAACCATCTCTTTTTTTTTTCTTTTTAAGTACTTTTTGAACTGAAGTGATGTGAGGTGATCAACTACCATCTATAATTATCTTTGTATCTTATGAGCTAAGGTAAATTGAGGTGGTCAACTACCATCTATGAATAGCTTTTTTCTCCATGTTGTAGCACATGTTGCTCAAACCTCTTCTCTGGACCGGACTGGTATCTAACTGTGGCAAGGGCTTTAATCCATCTTGGTTATCCCTACTAGGTACCTCCCAAAAATCGCTGAAAAAACAGCATAGTCAAAAGGAAAAAGGTCCCAAACTAAATAAAAACAAAGTTCTATCGGCAAAAAGTTTTTATTACCATTAAGAGGATAGAACAAAGCATTTTTTAAATTTTTTTAATTATTTCTAACACGTTCGAAATTGTTGTAGAAAGTCTTTTTTTATTACGTAAGAGCGTATCCAAATTGCCGCTATTTTATTAAGTAAACAAACGCAATTGTTACGCAATGCACTTTTTTTGGCCGTGAAAGACACATTAATTTGGAAATTCTTGCATAAATCAAATAATGGTTAGATTTTGATGAAAACTTCAGGACTTATTCCTAATTAACCGAAATCAATGTTGAAATAATTATTTTGTATAAAATATTTTTTTACATATGTTACCCCCCACCAATTAATTTCCACAAATGCTTAAAAATTCGAATTTTGTCTACAATAAGCCTAATATAATTAAATTCAGGAGACATTGGGGAATGCTAATCAACAGTTTTTTTTCTCCAATGGAGCCCCTTTTCTAAAATGGTACCGAATTGCGAAAAATGCAATACTTATGCTAATTTCTATGTGGATAAACTTCTGATTGCTTTTATGAACAATATAAATTAAGCGTATCATAGTCTGAAAAAGAAATTCAATGAATAATGAATTTTTACAAGAATTATTTTCATTTTTATCTCATTTTTTTAATTATATTTAAAAATTATTTATAAAAAGTTTAAAATTATTGTTAAATTTCTTCCTCAACGTGTTCGGCTAGGTTATGTAATTAATGCATGAAGACTACAATTACTAATCGAAAATGTAAAAGCTTAATACAAATGACTGAGCCATTGGATTTTTTAAATAATTAAAACATTTTAATTGTGTGCATTTTTACGGATGGCCGTACGTGATATTTATCATTACAAGGTCACGCGATTAAAGGGTTGTCTTCCCTTACATAAAAAATTACATTCGTATAATTTTGTCGCCTTCGGCCTCCCTACTTTAGCCTTGTATATAACTTCCGGTTGTCATTATGTCACTCGGCACTTGAGATGGCCGGCGTATATCGGATTACCTTAGCTAATAAAATGCTATAGCAAATATTTCAGAGAGTAAGCAAGTACTTTTGTTTGAAAACAGATAAAGGTAAGTTTTAACTTAAAGAATTGACTTCAATAACGAGTCAGCGACGTATATTTTATTTTTGCCAGATTTTTAAAGCAGGAATGTGGCTACTGTTTAAAAATCTGTCATCAATCAATAAAATGGCGGTACTTTTAATTTTTTTTTTTTAATCTGAAATATTTTAGATTCCAATCAATATAATTTCGCTTTAAAATACGCCAGTGTATTTTGTTTACTGGAATTACTAAATTTAATCTCTTGACTTTCAATTAAAACTAATTTTAAACCTAAAATATACCTTATTTATTTTAAAAATTTCATTTTAACATCAGGAATCGAAAATTTATACTGAAAAGTGGAGGTACCAAAATAAGAGCATGGCGAGTTCAACAACAATAAAATATCCGTACAAGTGGGTAGAAATGAAATATTTGAAATTGACAATTTTTCTATTTTATTGAAACAGCTGTTAAATACTTCATTTATTTTCTCACTGAAACCAAGTAGTGTCTTTTCCCCTCTTCCCACACGATCAAAATAGAATAGTCCATTATTTATGGGGTGTTGGCAAGAAACGTTAAACACTTATTATCCCTTCTTTCTTTCTATCCAGATCCCAATCTTACGAGCATTTCTTCTCATGATAATTTTCAAATAATTCAGCAGAAAATATAATTTTATTTAATTTATGGTAATTGAATTTTTGGTGATTAGTTTAATCGGTTTTAGTTGTTCGAGAATGTGCGTCTGAAAAATGGTAACTTTTTTTACGTCATTCCTCTCTGTCACCTATTCTGTTCCGTCCGTGTATTAAGGTGTTACTACAGTACGGATACTGTCTCACTACCAATTAGATTGAAGCAGGTACCTCCAGTAAAGTCCAGTCATTTTCGATATCTAACTTTTTACTAAATTTTTGAAAATAAAAAAGTTTCCTTGAAACTTTTATTTTAGTTTTAATTGAAAGCTAAATAATTAAATTTCAGTAAGCAAAATACTCTGGTTTATTTCAAACAGAAATTATACTGATTGTAATATAAAAGTTTGAGTTTTTTTTTTCAACTTTTGAATTTTGCAGCCATTTTTTTTTTTTTCAACGGCGGCTGAGATTTCTAGATCGAATGTGTTCGCAAAACGAAGGTAACGGCCTCTTCTGGGAGGAAGCCTCTAAGAAAGCTTTTTTCAGCTTTGAGAAGTGTGCATAATGGCGAGAAGGAGGCCAACCGGAATCATCGAGACGAGTGCTTCTTCTATCGCGAATGTCGACTTCCTCTGAAACAATTCACACAGGTTAAGGAAGGCCTCTCCGACACCCGACTGTGTCATGTATTGAGGTAAGGAACGTATTTTCCTTTGCACCAGATACAAGCCACTCTGACTCTACGTAATTGTCCAACAAAATAATCAATGTAAAACCAGCTGCTGTCCGGTTGAAAATTTCTTTGCCATTTTAAACTTAAAGATGTGGTGAACATGAAATTCACTTTCACAAAAATTCACAATGACGTGTGAAATCCTGATTTTGCCGAATAGAAAAAGGATTGACGCCGTACTAAAAGAAAAAGACGAAGCCGGATTTCTCGATCAGATGTTAAATTTATTTTCTAACCAATAAAGGGAAGCGAAAACTGAGTGAACAGTTGGCGATCCAGTGTGAAAAGAGGAATCAGTATAAAGGAAGAAGGAAGGAAAGGCAGTATAAAGAAATGAGTATAAAGGAGGAAGGAAGGAAGGAAGGAAAGGCAGAATCAGTCAGTCAGATGGGATCATAAATTATAGACGAGACCGCAAAATAAGACTAAAGAAATTTTTATCTGCCGGCCGGACACGTAAGTTCCCGTCACACACCATCGGTCTCCTTCCTCTTTACTCACACGCCGTCAAAGAAACAACAACAACAAGATACTTCAACTGACTCATAAAAACTAAACTCGATCAGTACAAAATTTCCTTTATTGTTTCATTTTCCTTTTCACTTTCTCACCTGCCATTATTAGTAAACTCTTAATCTTTACATACACACAAGTTACAACTACGAACTCTTGATACACTTAAGTACTTGCTACTATTTCTCATTGAACATTAACTCCTACAAATTCATGTTATTCTGTTCTATTAATAGATTTCTATTTAAACATACAAAAGGTATACTTTTATTCTTCCACAAATTCACCTTCTAAAATCTTTCTGATAATTCTAATAATCCTCAGTTGTGGGGAGTGTTGGCTGTGTTTGTGAATTGGTCTTGTACCAGACATGACTGACCGCCCCTACAAAGTAAGTAATAGTTGTTGCAGGTTGGATGAATTATACTTTAAATCAGTTAATGTTCCTCAAATAAAGTTTCAGAAAAGTATTTTTATTTTTGTAATTTTTTTTTAATAAAAAGAATTACATTGCGACGTAAGGCGATTAAAAAGAGGGCACTAATCAGCTATTTTAGGGAATGAAAAAGAAATCATACAGTCAATTTGAATTGGTTTTTGAAATGCAGCAAAGTATTTTGTTTATTGGAAATATTACATTTAATTTATTAGCTTAACATTAAAACTAAAAGAAAAAGCTTTAAGAAAAAGTTTTCATTAAAAAAAGAACTCATTTTAAATCTTTAGTTTCGTGTTTTTGCTTTGGCTTTTTTGTAGGTACCCACTGTCAGTGTTTCGATCTTTGTCGATTGAGCGAGAGAAAATAGATCTAAGGGAAATAACTCAAATATATTCTTTACTGCGTAAACCAAGGAAGATAGCTTGCCAAAAAATAATTATTTCGCTAATATGCTGTCGTTAACAGAAAAGGTTGAATATTTTAATTTAATGCAAGTCCAGCACATTCCTTTGCAAAATAAAGTAACAGTATTCTAATGTTTGTAGTTACAGAACTTTCTATATTTTAAATTAGGCCAGTCAGTTAAATACCATACGTGCTGATACACGCTTGGGCGATCATATATCGAAAGAGACATGACTGACTGGGCAGAAGATTTTCCCGCAGTAGGTTGCCATTACTTTCTGCGGTAGACTGGTTGCCAACCAAAGCAAGAGAATCCAATCTGTCCTATTATTTAACCCATAACTTGAGGGAAGAGACGGATTAATACCTTTCCCAATGGTATTTGTGCGTAAGTGAATGCAAGGAATTCGACTGGAATTCGAACTCGGCTTACCGATTCCTCGTTCCGAGCCGATATCCACTGCACCACGACGCACATCTCCCAGATCTGTTTCGCTGTATCACAGCTCATCAGTACGGTTAGACTCCGATTGTTTTTAACCCAGGATTGAAACCCGACTGAATTGGCGTCAGTCGGCGATTCTACCCCTGGGTTATGGGCGTTCGGCGGAAATTAAATTAGGTACATCCACTAATTCGCGGGAAAAACAGCACAGCGTTATGGAAAAAGTCACAAACTTAACGAAAATAAAGTTTTACTTCAAAATACGTCAGATATGAATTTGCTGTTTTTAATCCAATCAACATTCAGAATTAGCTTTTCACACAAACTTTTTTTTTTTTTTTTCTTAGTTGGTTTTATTCCAAAGTCGATTGAACTGCTTTTTGCGGGTGTGCAATTTTACTTTGGGTTTTTCTCAAATGTTGGAGTCGTTTGAATCCAATTTTGCGGGTGTAGAATTCATTTTATGTTTTAGTTGATTGATGGATTATATAGGATTTGTATCTTATACAGCTAAAAAACAAAAATAAAATGTTATGAAAAAACGACGTGTTCTCCTTTTATTAGAATAAAGGGACAAAACTCTTACCTCACATTAGCTTTTTATAATAATGGCAATTATAGTCCAGCATACAAGAAAATAATGAACTAATTAAGTAAAAAAGTACAAAATAAAAATTATTTTCAAAATGGTTTGGCACCACTACGTTTAATAATCTTTGCAATTTTGGACTCGTCAATTTCGTTACCACTTCATTATTATATAACCTCCAGAGAACAACCAAATACAGAATTTTACACGATTTTAAACTATTATATTATTATAATTAAAATGTAAAAGAATTGAAGAACTTCTTGTCAAAATTAATTATTCGTCAAAAAAATGTATTTCTTCAGACAATAACGTCCTTAATATTACTTATTTACAAAAGCAATTAGAAGCTTTTCTAATTAAATAATGTCATAGCTTTATTGAATTTATTATTTTTCAATTCAGAGCAGATTTTCATTTCGTTGGTACTAATTAGAAAAAAAAGGTAGGTGATTTAAAATCTCCAAAGACTCTTACTTCTAACAAAAAACATTGTCAGAGAGCAAGAAGATTATGTGCGACATTTCATGAAATTAAGGGGGGTGGGGTGGGGGGTAACACATTTCAAAAAAAAATTACCAATATTTTCTAAAAAAAAATTCAATAATAATTTCATTCATTTGTGAATAAGTCCGGAAAATCGGACAATTATTTGATTTTTACAAGAATTTCCAAATAAATGTGATTTCTAAAATTAAAAAAAATTGTTAATAAGGCGATAACGTGAACAAAACAAGATTTTAACCAAAATTACGAACGTGTTAGAAAGGATTAAAAGGTTTTCAAAAAGCAATTCAATATTACTTGGGTCTTTCATCTTAATAATAACAGGAACTTTATTTTCGTTAAGTTTGTGGCTTTTTTCATTACGCTATGCTGATCCGAAGGTGAATTAGAGGAGATACATATTTTCAGGGCAAAAAATAAGTCTTTTACCGCTGCAATCACATACGGTCCTTGAGATTATAAACTACTTTTCAAGGCACCTAGGCTTTTTACTAATCAACTCGGCGCAGCAGACTAAACAGCCCGGCAGGTCAACTAACTCCTTGCAGTTCATTCTGGTCTTCGAAACGCCTACCAATATCAACTCAGCTTGGACCAAAGCACAACCGACCAGAGTATTTAAAATATTAAATTTTGGGTTTTTTTTTTAAATTCTTGTAACGTTGATTTTGCCATTAATACTATTGTCAGAATTATTAATCTCATCTACTTGTCTTTGGCGTGTCAATTTATAATTTTTAATGTTTGAAAGTGTCGTCTACCATAGATATCGGCCTTCTTTAGACATCTTTTATTTAAAACAATTAAAATAATGTTTTATTTACGGAGGCTAGCCTATGTGGTTGACCGGTAAATTAGAAATAGTATAATTCTACCACTGCCCGAAAAAGCACAGAGAAAAAAAGCAAATAATGAAACCCAAAAATGTACGGAAAACCAGTAATGTCATAATTAATAATGATTATTTGTTTTATTTTTCTTTCATCTTATATAACCAATTGTTTAAGATGTATATTTTTTTATTCTATACGCCTTTATTAAACTTAGTATGATGAATAATCTTAATTTTTTATATTGACTGAACAGAGAATATGAAATTAGATTAATATTATTATATTCCTCGGACATTAATTAGTAGTGAGTCAACACGAGATATCAGAATTATTTTCTTTTTGTACATCCATACCAAAATAACGTAAGTTATTAAATATAAAATATTTTTTAATAAAAAGGTTCATACTCCGAAATGACATGAGGCTTTACATTTTTAAAATGTCCAAACGTCGTTATATAAAAAAAAAAAACTTTTGTGACGAAGAGTAATGACACTGATTTCAAAATCACACTGAAAAGTTACAAGTAACGCCGAGCAAAAACAGAAGCACCCACATCAACCACGCACAGAAGGCATTCATCAAACCACGCCAAAGAAATGTTCCTTCATTTGGCAACTGATTCAGCAGAGCAACACAAGCAAAATTAAAGTAAACCTCCTACGTGCGTTACATGATTCCATAAATATATATACATATATATAAATATTTCTCTCTCAAACAAAAACACACACACACAGGTTTTTTGTCGTAAAGTGCTCTATATATGGAGAGAGAATTAGAGCGTTAATAGGATTAATGTGGACAAATTTGTCACTGAAAAGAGTCATGCCGTGTTCGAAGTTTCGTTAAGGCACCATTATGTCGTCTTCATATGTCAGGGCTTAATTTCAACTGCTGTTGTGTACCTTTTTTTCTTATTATTTATATAGAGTTTGGTGTAGTTTAATATTCTGGTTGTGAGTTGTTCTATAGGTGGTTAACTGATTTTGATTGCTTTTCTTATGTTGACTTATTTTTAATTTTGCATTATTTTCATGTAGTTTATTCACAACTCTCTCGCAATAGTATAATAACCAACCTCATTATACAAAGAAAGAAAAGTCGAGAAAGATCCTAGTTCAACCCTGTAAAAGCCCTAAAACAAAAACGAGGAACATAACGATTGTGACTAATACGTTGGCGTCTAAAAGCAACAGTCTAAGCAAAGTTTCTCCAGTGGCTGCTCCAACATACACAAATGAGGTACGGGAAATTTGCTACCACATCGCTGATGACTCCAACCCTACAATTGCTACCAGCCTGCTGATGCGTTTAACCACGACCTCTTTGACTACATTACCTGGCGCATCTAATCACTACCACTGCTACAGCATCTGTCCTTTTCAGAACAACAAGCAGATCATTTCTAGAATTATTACAACTGACCTTATATGGGAAAGAAAGTCTATCTTACCGCGATATGCACCAGCTCGGTGCAGTGAAGCAGCGACTTCTAGAATCCAGTTTGATTTGGAGGTGATCCAGCGACTTTCAGCGTAGTAAGTAGTCCAGCTCAACCCGGTAGCGACTAGTTCAGTTTGACACACCTCTGATCTCCAGATTAGCCAATATTTTTCGATTGCGGACCGATAGACAGTCGACTGCTAACGTGAACTACTTCGACAGTTATCGCAGTCTGTGCCACCCGAATGCGACAACACCCGACGAACCGGTACAACAGCGATTAATGACTCAGGTCACATTCCTGTCCTGATAAATAAAAAATGCAGGAACCGATCGATTCAATCCACCGGAGCCGTGGAAACCGTTCAGTCAACAACAATATCACGGTGACGCAAGAGTTCGTTTAAACTTTAACCACATAACACAATATAAGTTGTCAGATTTTTGCAACTTTGGCACTC
Source organism: Ascarosepion bandense (assembly GCA_037127315.1). Taxonomy (NCBI): domain Eukaryota; kingdom Metazoa; phylum Mollusca; class Cephalopoda; order Sepiida; family Sepiidae; genus Ascarosepion; species Ascarosepion bandense. Next base: position 3,335,342 of record JBBBDQ010000436.1, read on the forward strand.
AACATCTTGTTTATGTTTTCCTTCCATTCCTGTGTCACTTCACTTTTTCTTAAAAGTCTATAGAGTCGGTTGCTATAACCGACACTGCAACAAGCCCTTCTCTAGAAAAGAAGACAATACATGTAAAATGCCAATTCAATCTTGACATACATCTGTTCGAAAAGCCATTGTCAAAAATACCAATATAATATTAGGAGCTTGAATAAGTTCACGCTGTTTTTCAACAGATAGCGTTCCCAGAATTGTGTGCATGTTGTTTCAGATGGTAACGCAAAACGGGCGAAAACCTACTTGGAAATGTGGCATGTGCGATATCGCCCTTCAAATGATAATAATGTTAGCAATATTAATAAAGGCGGATATGCCGTAAAACAGAAAACACCAAGTGAAAGAGAGACCTCTTCGAATAACCAAGAGATTGACAGGCCGTAAAGACTTTGAATTATTAATAATGTTACTGAAAGATGAATTAGAACATGTGTTACAATCTTTCTTAAGTGCACAAAAGGTTGCAATGAAATGTTAATTTTATCTAAAAATAGAAAACACGACCGTTTGTGAAGTTGACAAACCGTGTCAGGACTATTTATAGAAAATATTCTAGAACAATGATATATGAAACCTAAGATGGCCGATGGATAAAAAGGAAAGTGTTCTCTTTGAGATTTTTAATTTCAAATCGGGTTGGCGAAAGTGTGTTTATAAACAATGCAAAGGGCAAGTTGAATGGATAATAAAAATGACTGTCACGACTATTGCGAGTGTCAGAAAATGGGTTACAGCCAGATCACATTTGATACCGTTTTTGTTTTTGTTTTTTCGTTTTTTGGGGAGGGGGTTCTCAATAAAAGGCAGACCTTAGATTGTTAGAATGAGTTGGTAGTGGGCTGTCAAGGAGGCACATGGGTCCGAGATTGAATTGAAACCCCAACTCCTCTCCGCCAATCGGACTGAGTGTGTAACGTCAGTGATTGAAAGTAAATGTCTGCTGTGTGCGTTACTGATACGAAGATCGAAGAAACAAATTACTTCCGTTAACATCTAAATTCCGCCATTGCGACTGCTAAGAACGGAAACGTCGACGGTTGGAGTAGTTGCGCTAAGAACGAACCAAAAATGGTTAAACGAAAGTCACATCTTTCCTGTACAGAAATTATTTGAAGTATTTGGTTTGGTTTGGTTATAGTTCATATAGAAGAGACATTTGGAGTAGATAGACTAAACTATCGCCCGGTTCACACTCCACCCACATCCATTGAACACGTGAAGAGGCTCATCCCTTGTTTCCTGTTTAGCATGCGGCTTCCGGTTTTCTCTTTTCTAATCTTCTCACTCTTGTGTAGCTCCCTGCACATCAGTGGCGTTACCGCCTTGCTTGGGATGATATAATTAAAAAAAACAATTCAACTTTTTGCAAAAAAGATTTCTTTTGTTTGCATTTATATATATAAAAAATCGAAGCGACTTGGTTACATTTATTTTTTCTGTTAACCCGATTCTCACCCGACAAACTTGCAGGTGAACCAACGGGGAACTTAGGATTTCTACGATCTAATAACTGCTCTCCAGGATAACTAATCACGACGTGGCTGGAGGGTGGCATCAAATCAATATTTTAAACCGCAGGTTCAGGCCTAATCTGTAATACTAGACCATACAGGGCCAACAGCCGGTCTTGTGGAGTATGTCGGTCCAGTGGGGTCAGGATACGCTGTAAGAGAAACGCTTAAATGGAAAGTTTTAAGCCACCATCCACCACCCCACCACCTCGCCGCCGTATTTACCTGACTTTGTCCATCCAATTATCACTTGTTCAGATCGATTGCACATAGCCTGTCTGAGCATCATTTTCCTTCTTATGAAGATGTCAAAAAATGAGTCGACTCGTGATTAGCCTCAAAAGACGTGTCGTTTTTCCGACGTGGAAAATTCCGCCAGAAAGATGGAAAAATGTAGTGGCTAGCGATGGACAATACTTTCAGTAGCATGTTTCTTACTAATTTTTGTAAATGAAAGATTACTTTTCATGAAAAATCAGCGAGAACTTATACTTCTATGGATCTTGGTGGTGAGTTGTACTCATAGTTTGTTGGGTTGCAGTGATAAATCGGCATATCATAACGACAAGACGTATATAGGAAATGAGAATGACATGAGAAGTTTAAAATATAACAAGCTTATTTACCAACGTTATACACAGCAGAAAAATATAGGTTGTATTAAATTATCCCTTTCTAAATAAAGCCTTGTATTTATTTGCCCTATTTACATTATCCGGACTGTTGTCCTGATCTTTATTGCAATATTCACGACATTTCGGCTGATGTACGCTCCAACCTTCGTCAGGTTATATTTATTGGAATTTCGAAGTGAACCCTTTATTTAGTCTGTAGTAAGTCTCGATAAAAATGAAAACATAAAATAAAATATATAAACAAAAACAAAGAGAATTCAAATTAAAATAAGGTATTTGCTCTTTCTTTTTAAAACACTTATCGCTTTCTTCTTTCTTTCTTTCTTTCTTTCTTTCTTTCTCGAAACTTTTCCTTCTATACTTCTTTCTCAACCTGCGAGAAGGCAACCTTAAATAAAAAGAGGCAAAAGAACAAAAGACTGAACCTGGCCAAAAACGCCGGAATTTTACATGAGCTGAGCCTACTTCTTTGTGAATGAAAACTACAAAAAATCATGGAGGCTCTGTGGTGATAACGACCGAGCAACAGCGAGGGACCGGATGTTTGCTCTATGCCGACCAGAAGGCAAATGACAAAGAATCGTCGTTGCGCATTCGTGTCCGCGCAGATGTTCCGGTTGAAAAATAAAAATTATTCGAATATCAAATTTCCATTTCGCGAACCTACGCGAATTTTATTTACCAGCCAATGGGAAGCCCAAACTCAAATACAAGGGTAAAATCTCAAACGAACTGCTTTTGATCCAAAAAGCAGATATAAAAAGCGGAGACACAAAGCATCGTCAGACAGGCAGACAGACGGGAAAACGAGAGGAGAAGAGTGTAATTAATATCCCCTTAACCTAAGTCAAGCGGTTACTACGCTGGCCTTTTTTTCTCCCCTATCTCAAAAGTACTTACTGACCCAAGGAGCGACTACTTCAAAGACATTCTTCACATACCTCCGCTCCTCACATTCCTAAGCACTGGTTATCTTTTTCAGCATTATTATTTTCTATGAACATTTAACCTCCGTTCGCCCTATATTCAAGTATTGTTTTAATTGTAAATATGTATATATAAATGTTATTTTCAACTCAATTTGCTTTTCTTGATTTTATAATCATTTTATGACTTATAGTGGGCGATCTACCACAAGGCCAAATTTCGCTAACCTGCAACAATGTACAACTTCCCTTCACTAGAACGGACTCCTACTACTACTAGAAAAGGGAATAGATAAGCAACCCACTATAGCTCCACGCATGACTTTTGTTATAAAAATGAAAAAGAAAAGAATATAAAATAATTTGGCTAATCAAAAATATTGGCATAAAAAAATAATTTTTTATGATTAGCTATAAACCCTGATACCTCTAGGCTACCAGAAGATGAGACTTAAACGCAGGGAAGTGACCAGAACGACACTGGGAAAGAACGGAACAAAAGAACGCAGCTATACATGACACGTGAAGAGGCAATCAAGAGGTCATCTGCTATTGATATTCCCACCGTTTCAGAGACCAGGAGAAAACAGTAGATTGACATCTGACCTAATGTAACCGTAACAGGCATTTTTTCAAACCAGACTGTTATCACTATCCGCCGGAATAACGAACCATTTTGCCTCAGCCGAATACCAAAGGACTCACTCATTAATGTCAAGAAAATAAATACATATTTTTTTATCATTGAGTCTGTTCATTTTATTTGAAAAGTTTCAGATAAAAAAGAGTATCCTATCTACACAGGCAACATTCATATATGAGCTCATATGCCACAAGCTCATGGGGGTACATTGTTCTAATTCTATTTGACATGCATTTTGATATCTCACTTTTAGTTAATTCCTCTTAATAACTCAACCCTCCAATTTTTTTATTTTTTTATTTTTTATTTTTTTGCCATGCCGAGGTATTACTGAACTCTCAAAAAATGACACATTTTTTTTTAATCATATCACCCCAAGCAAGGCGATAACGCCACTGATGCGCAGGGGGCTACGTAAGAGTAAAAAGAAAAAAAACTCATCCTAAACAGGAAACAAAGGATGAGCCTCTTTCCCCTGTTCAATAGATGTGGGTGGAGTGTGAACCGGGCGATAGTTAAGTCTATCTACTCCAATTGAAAAAAATAAAGAAAAGAGCGAAAAGACTGGAAAAGAGAAAACCGGAAACCACATCCTAAACAGGAAACAAGTGATGAGCCTCTTCACCTGTTCAATAGTGGTGGGTGGAGTGTGAACCGGGTACTAGTTTAGTCTATCTACTTCAATTGAAAAAAATAAAGAAAAGAGTGAAAAGACTGGAAAAGAGAAAAACCGGAAACCACATCCTAAACAGGAAACAAGTGATGAGCCTCTTCACCTGTTCAATAGTGGTGGGTGGAGTGTGAACCGGGTACTAGTTTAGTCTATCTACTTCAATTGAAAAAAAAGAAAACGAAAAAAAGAAAAGTGAAAAGGTTGGAAAAGGAGAAAACCGGAAACCGCATCCTAAGCAGGAAACAAGGGATGAGCCTCTTCACTATTCAATAGACATGGGTGAAGTGTGAACCGGGCGATAGCTTAGTCTATCTACTCCAATTGAAAAAAAATAAAGAAAAGAGTGAAAAGATTGGAAAAGAGAAAACCTGAAACCGCATCCTAAACAGGAAACAAGCGATGAGCCTCTTCACCTGTTCAATAGACGTGGGTGGAGTGTGAACCGGGCGATAGATTAGTCTATCTACTCCAGTTGAAAAAAATAAAAATAATAAAGAAAAGAGTGAAAAGATTGGAAAAGAGAAAACTGGAAACCACATCCTAAACAGGAAACAAGGGATGAGCCTCTTCACCTGTTCAAAACTTGTTTTTCGCATAAAAGTTATACAATTGTACTCAAGATAAATAAAAAGATATATTTTAGGGTACTTAGCTTATGAGTTGAATAGAGTTCTTTGAAATTCCCCAGCTCTCCTTAGAGGCCAATAATGTCTCAGCAAGTACTTTGACACCAGCGTTATAGTATGAAAACAGCCCACTATCATTAATATACGAAATGTATTAATGATAGAAACATTCAATAATAAACATAAAAAAACATTTATGATAAGTATCTACTAAGACATATGTAACACTGCACGCCGGACGACTGCCCTCAGACGAGATCCTGGTCGAAACGGCACTAGATGTGATGCCTCAGGGCGACTGGCCGTCTGTCTAATGTGACTCTCGTTCTCGCTGACGGTCGTGACGATCCCTGTTGTGACACTGCCACCCGGTCGTGACGATCTCGTCCGATGATGTCGCCACAAAAGCTGGGTTACACGACGTCTTTTGCAACAACAGACCACTGTCCCACGTTGTGATTAGATCCAAGAGGTCACGTCTTGCAATCTTAATAGTCGTCCCTTTTAGCCAGTCTGGACACTGGTGTACACTTGTGGTTTGGAAAAAATAAACACCGCACCAAAAAAAAAAATTAATAAAATAAATGAACAAGGTTGAACGCGCCTGGAGAGCTACGAAGAATGTCTTTATATAAGAAAAAAAAAACAATGTCTTTCTTTTCCCAGGAATACAGTTGTCGAAAATGATATTTACAACGGAGAGAGAAAGTTCGCCAAAAGCATCATAGCTCCAAGTAAAATGTCTAAGTTTCGTTAGCGTTGAAATAAACAGATCTCTTCAAATTTTCGCCAAAGTCTCTTAACGTATTTCTTTGAAGTCTTTTCATTAATTCTCTATAATCAGGTTTGTCAATTTTCTATGTAACTTTTAAAACAGCAAAGTTCTTTCGGGTTCTTGACGGAATCTGACAGAATGTGCAGAATCGGAGGCAGCCGGTGGTGGTGTTGACGGCGGTGGCTTTCAAACTCCGACTCAAACTGTCACCCAACTGAACTTTTCGTGTCGAGCATCTATTTTTATAACCAATTTCGATCCTCTCTGGGGATCCGGCTGGCTCATAGTCTTCGGCCAATGAAATCGGTCTCCGCCCACTCGATTTGTGGAAAGTTTTAGCTCGACCAATGAAATTATGCCAACTCGTATCGGAGCTCGATTCATTTTCGGGTTATCACTGACTGCAGTGTCCACCAGCGGCCTTAGCCTTCGTGTGACCTTATCAAATCACTCTGACACTTGTTTTGTCTACGCGTTTTCAGATTAGCGGAATCGACATTTCAACTCCAACAGAAGGGAAATTTATGTGAACAGGAAAGGAGCGAAATTTATACATACATGAAAGACGAGAAATGTATATTTATCCAAAATAATTTTATGCTCCCGGCTTTTAGAATTACTTGAAAAATAATACAATTATTATTCTTTTCTTAAGCTCACATTGCGTGACGCAATAGTACTCTAATAACATTGCCAGTATCGATTTCTCTCTCCGTTGTTTTGAACCAATCAAAGAAAAGCATCGCCGCGGGAGAAGGGAAAGTATCACCGCGGGAGATAGTGTTACATCCCTCACTTACCTCTGTCTGTCGTTTTAAGCATCAAAACGACATAAAAGAAAATCCGAGACACTATCTCAACACACAACTTTACAAGATCCTCCTTTTCGCATTTTTTTCATATGGAGAAAGTCTTTTACCAAATTTAATGTCTCTTCAATCAGAAAAGTTCATTTTTCGCCATTGGTTCATTCTGCATCTTTGGTTTATTTCTTTGTATCCAATCTAACCATGCAATTTCAATAATATATTTTATTACCTAACCATGCAAATATTGAAAAGTCTCTGCAGGCCATTGAAAAAGTTCTTTTTTCTTTTTTTTTTTTTTTTCATTCTCGGTCCTGTCTAAATTTCATTCAAAGCTAAACATGCAATCTCAATAACATCTTCATTTAAAAAAAATTTCTGCTTAAAACGGAAAACAAAAATTCAACAAAATGTCTCTACTGTCGACCTGAAAAAGAACAAAAAGAAAATATGGCGTGTGTGTGTGTGTGTGTGTGTGTGTGTGTGTGTGTGTGTGAATAGAGGTATCTTTTTCTTTGTTTTTTTTTTTTTCATGATTTGTCCTTCTCGGACACTGTTCTTCTCCTCTCCGCTGGAGTTGGTTTCTCAAGAATAGAGACACCATATGGTAACTCCTTTTTTTTTTTTTTCATTGTAGCCTGCCAAAATTCTCAAAAATCGATTCCCGTTCAACGTTTTCATATTACTACGACTACTATAGTAATGAATGCTAAAATACTTAACACGGCTGACTAATCTATTGAAATATTTCCTTACCATCTACCCAGATTATGCTTTACAATAATTTTGGGTATTTTCTTTGCTATCGGATTCCACAATTCTGTATAATTATCCCAGTTGATTTCTCACTTCATTATTCTCTTGCATTTTCATTTCAACTTACAGGTCCCTTCCGGCTTTCGTTTCTTTTCTCACTAATTACTAACATTAGGGTTATTATTCTAGACAAGCGCGCGTCGGCCCCCGCCCCGAGGGTTCGCCTCACCAGGACGTGCCCTTTTCGTCACGCAGGTCCTATTCAACCAGACGTACCTAGTTTCCTTAGCTATTCTGCCATCGGGTCTACCGCAACGGGTTGCTGTCCCATCCCATTTTATTTCTCTCATTGGCATCCTCTGCCAGTATTTCAAGCGATTATCTCTCCTATTCATTGGCATCCTCCGCCAGTATTTCCCAGTGATCATTGGCATCCTCTGCCAGTATTGTTTCTCCTAATATTATTTCTCTCGTTGGCATCCTCTGCCAGTATTTCAGCCCATAGTGAATGTCGTAGATGTTTCTCGTAACTTTCTACTGGCATTCACTTTGCCATTTCCCACTCTATATATAATTTAGCAACCACGTCTCGTCCAACCCCCACAACAGAATTAGGGATATATATCTTTTTAGGCCCTGTCTCTCCTTTGCTGTCTCTCCGCCCACCCAAACATGGGTGCTAGCAGAAACAGCCCTTCATTATTATTTCTACGTGAACTCCCCCCATCCCCACGCTGAGCGCCATTGTAGCGACTGTCATTTATTAGATGGGCACGGTTCTCACAGAGCCCACACCTTTCCACGGGGCAGTCCTTTGTTGAATGGTCCCTCCATCCGCACTCACTGCAGCGCAACCGATTTCTGACCACGCAAAAGACGTCCTGTAACCCAGCTTTTGTGGCGACATCATCGGACGAGATCGTCACGACCGGGTGGCAGTGTCACAACAGGGATCGTCACGACCGTCAGCGAGAACGAGAGTCACATTAGACAGACGGCCAGTCGCCCTGAGGCATCACATCTAGTGCCGTTTAGACCAGGATCTAACCTGATGGCAGCCGTCCGGCGTGCAGTGTTACATTATTGGTGCCGAGACCAGGATCAACCCTGAATAACCACCGAGCGAGTCGAGGAACCTGGCAGATTTCGTTGGAAGTCAATCCATAACAGGTAGGGCACTTTTTGGTTTCTTTCTGAAATTCTTGTTGCTGCCATTTCGCCATAAATCGATTTTCTTCCCATTTGTTATTGATTGTTGTTTTAATGTCTGATTACGGGGAGGAACAGGGAATAGCAGGGTCGGAGGTGGACGTTAGAGAGCACAGACCATCCAGGGATGTGAGGAACTTGTTGCGGAGGATCAAGGGTGCCGAGCTATCGGGGAGATGCGAAAGAGCTAAGTCATTGGTTTGCGGCCATAGAGAAAAGTCGGCTGATATATGAGCTGACGGAAAAAGAAACGGTGTGCGTGGCGTACCACACCGCGACAGGAGAGCCATCGGACTGTATCGGCCAACTCCTGGAAGAGGACCCTCATGTGACCTGGGAGAAATTCAAGGCGCTGCTAGTTGAGGAATACGTCGATGAAGTCACAGTCTTGGAGGCCATGTGGCTGGCCCAGGGAAGGGATGAGAGGGTGGAAGGATTAGATAAAAGGGCGGAAAAATTAGCTTCTCTGGCCTACCCGGTGGAAGTCAGAGAGCATGCGGCCATCCAGGTCTAATTGACAGATGTATATGTCGGATCTTTTATTAGATGAATTTTAGAATGCAAAAGAACAGAGAAGATATATAGAAACAAGAAATTTTTTAAAACTTTAATTAACCAAAAAAACGTACCTTTCTTTATAAAACCAAAAGTGCGAATTAAAGTGATAATTGTTTCATGAATCATAATGAAAAATATTTAATTATACCTTGTGTTTTATATCGACATTTCTCTTTCTGTTGACTATCGGCTCAAATTGTCAGTAATAATGTAAAGAGATCCAAGAAATACATATCCCACAAATGAAAAAAGTTCTAAAATAATGCCTTTTTCTTATAATGCAATCATCATGAAGGAATTACCTCCCTTTACGATTTTTATCGTTATCATCGTCGCCATCATCGTCTTTTTGAACATAGCACGAAACGAAATTTAAAGAAGTTTTAACTTTCGGTAACGAGCTACTCTTTTCTTGAATTGCTTCAAAATAAACGCTGAAAATTTATTTCTAAATACGACATCGATAACACCATCTTTATGAAGAAAATTGCAATATCTCTTCGACCAAGATTTACGATAATGATTTACCAAACCGAGTTCCGCTTCAACATTTATTCGTGAAGGATATTTAAGACTTTTAAAATTCACTTTACAGTAATGGTTAAAAACCGATAAGCACATCCGGGGATTAACTATAGACTTAACATTCCCATAAAATTTAGTTCTTTTAATAAAGCGGTTGATGATTAGTTCCCCTGATGAGTTGGTGCCGCAGGTCGTAAAGAATAAACCCATTCGAAAAGTATACACAGGGAATGGTTTCTTGCTTTTATGCGCCCGATCGACTTCTTTAATGAGAGTTTCGTAATTAATGGCATTCTTTCTAGGGGCGATAATCTCGTCAAGATCTAGTGGTATGATGTATTCGGCCGAATACATCTGCCGCATCATACAATCGTTAAAAGATGCCGGGCTACTCAGCATCTGATTCGCCCAGGTCGTGTCAGGAAGCGGTGAAGGTGTCAATGACACGCGCATCAGCCCTTCAGATTCTAACTGTCGAAATATTTCTAAATTACTCTTAGACATATTGCAAGGATAAACGCTGAACATAGTGACTCCCATAAGTCTATTTGCTTCAACCCATTCAAGAATTTGTTTTACTGAGATATGACCGTACGAGGTTTCGACGCATACAGAGAATTTGTGTTTACGTTTTCTTTCCGGGATGTGGACAGCCAATAAGTTAGATTGCAGTAAACATTTATTGTAAGTCAGTGAGACAAAGTTCGGTTTAGCAGTCATGTTCTTTACCTCGCAGCTGAAAAAGAATTGATCGTAATACAATCCATCGATACGATGACCACGACCATGTTTTGTTGCAGAACAAGTAGTCATTGCTGCGTTCCATATAGACTTCTCGCTCCAAAGGGCGGCGTAAACCTTCTGAGTTGGAAAAGATCCAGCAGCCAGAATTTGGATAAATATTTTCCCGTTATGCATGGGCCGGTCGTCATAATAAGCTCCGTAAAGGTAAATTCTTTGGCGGTTAGGTGTCGTCAGGTTTTGCCAAATCTTTTTGTGGAATTTGTATTTTATACTTTCACTGTTGAAATTCGTTGTGCAATGCGCAGTTACGTGTTTCGAACGAACTGAAACAACTTTTTGACGTTGAAGACGCTTGTATTGAATGCAGATGATAATTGATGATAATAGGGCCAGTAGCAGAAGAACACAAGCCATTGGTTTCATCTTTATTCTGAAAAGAAAAAAACGTATAAATTTATAATAAAATATTGGAACCCAAAAAAAATATATATATATATATATATATATATATATATATATATATATATACCCCGGAATTGCACACTTCCTGACCTTAAATGACTAATATAGTTTAACATCTGGGAAGTTGGGCTCAATGTGAGCAAAGAAGATCCCGTTAAAAATGGTTTAGAAAAGATGTGTTAAGTTGTTATTTTACAGCTCTAAAGAGCTCAACTCGTTTGTTGTTTTCTCATCTGGAGATAGCGTAGACCGGTTTCAAGCTTTGGGTGCAGCCAGTTTAGGAGAACGGCAACTATGAATTAAAAATACCAACTGGATTTGTTGAGATTCACGTCTCTAGTTTAATTGCTCGAAAAATATTACTATTTACTCAAACACTTCAATCTCGTTACCTTCACTAAATTGCATAAAAAAACAGTATAGATCCCAAACTTTATAAAAACACCCGACTGTGTCTTTTATTGAGGTAAGGAACGTATTTTCCTTTGCACCAGATACAAGCCACTCTGACTCGATTATTTTACGTAACTGTCCACCAAAATAATCAATACAAAACCAGCTGCTGTCCGGTTGAAAATCATTTGTTTGCCATTTTAAACTTAAAGATGTGGTGAACATGAAATTAAAAATAACTCTCTTCCCTTCTTCACTTTTACAAAAATTCACACTGACGTTTGAAATCCTGATTTTGCCGAATAGAAAAAGGATTGACTCCGTACTAAAATAAAAAGACGAAGCCGGATTTCTCGATCAGATGTGAAATTTATTTTCTAACCAATAAAGGGAAGCGATTTAGAAAACTGAGTGAAAAGTTGGCGATCCAGTGTGAAAAGAGGAATCAGTATAAAGGAAGAAGGAAGGAAAGGCAGAATCAGTCAGTCAGATGGGATCATAAATTATAGACGAGACCGCAAAATGAGACTAAAGAAATTTTTATCTGCCGGCCGGACACGTAAGTTTCCGTCACACACCATCGTTCTCCTTCCTCTTTACTCACACGCCGTCAAAGAAACAACAACAAGATACTTCAACTGACTCATAAAAACTAAACTCGATAAGTACAAAATTTCCTTTATTGTTTCATTTTCCTTTTCACTTTCTCACCTGCCATTATTAGTAAACTCTTAATCTTTACATACACACAAGTTACAACTACGAACTCTTGATACACTTAAGTACTTGCTACTATTTCTCATTGAACATTAACTCCTACAAATTCATGTTATTCTGTTCTATTAATAGATTTCTATTTAAACATACAAAAGGTATACTTTTATTCTTCCACAAATCCACCTTCTAAAATCTTTCTGATAATTCTAATAATCCTCAGTTGTGGGGAGTGTTGGCTGTGTTTGTGAATTGGCCTTGTACCAGACATGACTGACCGCCCCTACAAAGTAAGTAATAGTTGTTGCAGGTTGGATGAATTATACTTTAAATCAGTTAATGTTCCTCAAATAAAGTTTCAGAAAAGTATTTTTATTTTTGTAAATTTTTTTTAATAAAAAGAATTACATTGCGACGTAAGGCGATTAAAAAGAGGGCACTAATCAGCTATTTTAGGGAATGAAAAAGAAATCATACAGTCAATTTGAATTGGTTTTTGAAATGCAGCAAAGTATTTTGTTTATTGGAAATATTACATTTAATTTATTAGCTTAACATTAAAACTAAAAGAAAATCTTTAAGAAAAAGTTTTCATTAAAAAAAGAACTCATTTTAAATCTTTAGTTTCGTGTTTTTGCTTTGGCTTTTTTCTAGGTACCCACTGTCAGTGTTTCGATCTTTGTCGATTGAGCGAGAGAAAATAGATCTAAAGAAAATAACTGAAATATATTTTACTAGCGGTATAGCCCGGCGTTTCTCGGGTGTAATGAAAGCTTTTATATATATATATATATATATATATATATATATTATCGATTTTCTGCACTATTGTAAGAACTGCAACATTGAAACTTCTGAATATCGTTTCTTATGTCTTTGTCTATGAGTGTATCAAATTTGATTAAAATCGGACCACTCCTTCTATAACCCGATTTTTTCGATTATCGATTTTCAATATTTATCGGGGGTACCTCGACACAAAACCAGTCTAAGAACACTCGCAGATGCTTATAGTATAATTGTGTAAATTTTCAAGAATTTTCGGTGTCTATAGGTAACGGGGACACACACACACACACACACAGAGAGAGAGAGAGAGAGAGAGAGAGAGAGAGAGAGAGAGAGAGAGAGACAAAGTTCCATTTATAAATAACTTTAGATACTGCGTAAACCAAGGAAGATAACTTGCCAAAAGATAATTATTTTGCTAATATGCTGTCGTTAACAGAATAGGTTGAATTTTTTCAATTTAATGCAAGTCCAGCAGATTCCTTTGCAAAATAAAGCAACAGTATTCTAATGTTTGTAGTTACAGAACTTTCTATAGGTACATCCACTAGCACAGAGTCATGGAAAAAGCCACAAACTTAACGAAAATAAAGATTTATCGTCAAAGTGTTCATGTTATTATTAAGATGAAAGACCAAAGTATTTTTTAATTATTTTTGTTTTTAATTTTTTTAATCCTTTCTAACACGTTCGAAATTTTGGTTAAAATCTTATTTTGTTTACGTCATCACCTACTCTAACATTGACATTTTTTGCGGGTTTTTTCCTTAGAAAACACATTTATTTGGAAATTCTTGTAAAAATCAAATAATTGTCCGTTTTTAATTAAATTTTCAGGATTTATTCAGAAATGAATGCAATTATCTTTGAATTTTTTATTTTAGAAAATATTGGTAAAAATGTATTTTTAATGTGTTACCCACCAGTTACTTTCATGAAATTTCACACATAACCTTCTTGCTCTCTGACAATTTTGTTTTGTTTTTTTTGTTAGACGTAGGAGTCTTTGGAGATTGTAAATCACCTACCTTTTTTCTAATCATTGCCAACTAAATGAAAATCTGCTCTGAATTGAAAATTAATAAATTCAATAAAACTATTAGAAAAAGTTTCTAATGGCTTTTATAAATAAGTAATATTAAAGACATTATTGTCTGAAGAAACACATTTTTTTGATGAATAATGAATTTTTACAAGAATTTTTTCAATTTTTTTACATTTTAATTATAATAATATAATAGTTTAAAATCATGTAAAATTTTGTATTTGGTTGTTTTCTGGAGGTTATATAATAACTAATTGGAAACGAAATTTACGAGTCCAAAATTGCAAAGATTATTAAACGTAGTGATGCCAAACTATTTTTAAAATAAGTTTTATTTACTTAATATGTTACTTATTTTCATGTATGGTTGACTAAAACTGCCATTATTATGAAAAGGTTACGTAATTTAAGAGTTTTGTCTCTTCACTTAGATTTATGAAAATTGCTTTTATGTTCATGCATAGAAAGCTGTTATCTCTTCAACAGTCCGTCAAACGTTCGATCAGATGAACACTACCAATCGTTAATAATTGGTTGTATATTACTTTTTAATGCTATAAGCAAGTAAATTTTCTTTAAAATCATATTAATTTAACTTTCAATTTTCTAATTTTACTAAAATAAAGTGTCAGAAATACTTTTAAAATCATAATATATATATATATATCATATATAATATCAAAATATTTATATTCGATATATATATATATATATATATATATATATATATATATATATATATATATATCATAATCTAAAATTACTTCCCCACTAATGTAGAAAATCATCATCCTCGCCAAATGCACTAAAACTTTAAGTCTTTTTTTTGCTGACAACTGCAGTCTTTTAACTTATGAAATATGGTAATTTAATTATTATTTAAAAAATGGAAATGAAATGTGATATTCCTATCTGTATAATTTTCATTTTTTAATTAATGGAAATAATAAATTTAATCATAAAGCTTTTAATTAAATCTAAAATGAAATCTTCAAAATAGTGGAAAATATCTAAATTTTATATATTTTTCATTTTATTTCTAATTATTGTTATTATATCTTCTTCTTCTTCTTCTTCTTCTTCTTCTTCTTCTTCAATCATCATTGCTGGGCTGATGAAAATGCAAGTCCTGCATGAGATTGTCAGCGCCAATTTCGCATTTGTTCATTTGACAACAGTCAGTTTCATCATTTAGGTATGAAATCGTATAAAAAGGATTTGTATAAATGGCGTCACCAACATATTCATATAAAATGTAATTGATTGACTGTCCAACTATCTTGCCAGTGAGTATTTCATGCAGGACTTCTGCTAATTGTGGTTGATGAAACTCAGCCAACAAACTCATTACTGACACATCTTTCAGGCCATGTAATGCTTTCTGTATTGCGGCCCTCTTCCTCCTTTCCATCTGAATTGCCTTTTCTTTTCTCTTCTGGGCAAGTCTCTCATTAACTATCTGCTGCTACATTATCTTCTTTCCAGTATAATCTCTACTGAAAGTCATTGCCATCTGGAGGTATTTCTTGAAATGCTCAGCATCTAGATTATCGATGAATTTTCTTACTTGATGCCGCTTGATCTTGATGTCATCGCTTATGCTGGAAACATAAACATTAATCGCAAGCTTCTTTCTTTCACAAAATTCACTGATGATTCTTTCCACTAGCATGGTGTGTTCCCTCACAGATGTCAGCAAAAACCGAGATGAAGCAAGTTCAGAGCTGAAAGACTTTTCATACTGCCTGTTTAATACCTCTACAATTTCTTTCAAACAGGCAGTCATCATCCGTTGGAATATGAGCTCATTTGTGGAAACAATCAGTAGGGAGTTTCTGATAGTCTCTGGTATTGGATTTCCAAAGAATCCTCCACACAGGCGAAAACAGACAGTCCTTGGTGAGTAGCTTCACCTTCTCAATGACCCCTTTGATGATGTTCATTGTGTCGATGGGGTCATTTTGTGTTTCCTGGGAGGTATAGAAGGTTTTCATGCAAGGTCCCGAGAGCATCTTCCCTATGATTCCTAGCACTTGTAACTCTACAATGGTGTCTTCTCTGAAAAGTAACTGCAACCTGTAGACGGTTTCTTTTGTTGATGGAAGCCCTGAGACAAATTGCTTACACTGTTTGAAAATAGGGAAGTAAATAGCACCCAATTGGCAAATGATATGCAGACGATTCCCTCAGAATCTAGTGATGAGGGACAATGAAAGCCCTTCTTGCTTAATAAAGGCCTGGATCTGAGAGAATTCAATCCCACAATAATTCGCCATGCTAGGCACTCACTCGCAACAGCTGATCCAGATGTTTCACAATCCCTCAGGGTCTTTCTTGTTTTCCTGGTCAATGATTCCAGTGGGTGCAAATTACATTACATCTCCAAAAGTTTAATCTGCCACTCCTTCTCCAGTAGCGAAACTGTGGAATGATTGACAGGAGCCCTGTCTGTTAAGCAGCAATTTATTTTTGATATTATTTTTTAAACTCGCATCAACACTTTCGCCAGTTGATAGTGAGCCCACTTTGGCTAATAGGTTGATGGAATTATTTATATGCTGCTTGTAGTCCATTGCAGACGCTTCAGAAAGACGTTCCAACGACGCAACTTGAGAGGATGTTGGAATTGTCAATACAACACAGTTCACGTGCTGTACATCTTTTGGCGTTTTTCACTGCATGGAAGATCTTAACATCGGACAGGAAGCCAAGCTCCCCACCATTCTGTACACTGTGGTGGAGCTTTTGTGTAAAATGTCATCTTCCAGTGAAAATATCTTCAAAATGCTGGCCACAGTTTCCGGAATATTTAAAGCAGGTACTCCAGATAAAATACAGTCATAATAGACTTTCCTGCTCACAAATTGATTTGAATGTTCCATTTTTTCTCCTGGAGTACTTTTAATTTATTTTTAAGTGCCATTAATTTATTTCTTTTCTTTTTTTGGGGGGTGGGGGTTCTTGCAACATTTTTATTTTTTTGTTTTTTATGTCACTGGAAGATGAACACTGGGAAGAAGTTTTAGGTCGATTTTCAATTGCGCCCAATTTAGAATTTTCTTTACTTACAGCAGTCAGGGTTTCAGTTGCAGCAGTCAGAGATGCATTAGAAATGGCTGCATCAGAAACTGTTGCTGCAGCTGCAGAAATGGTTGCTGCAGCTGCAGAACTGGTTGTAATGGAAGAGTGTTCCTCGCTATCAAAATGTAAAGTTGAGGTAGCAGCAGACAGGGTTGAACCTGAAGATGTAGTTGCAACTGGGGTGGCGGTTGAAGAGGCAGTAGAACATGGGTCAGACTGAGTAGCAACTTCTCTACATTTTGGGGCAAATTCAATATAGTTTGCCCCTTTGTTTTTTTTTGGGGGGGGTGTACAAAGTTCAAAGTCTGCTCACAGAATTAAATGATACTGATGGAAAATCATTTGTGGCATTCTCCAACGTGGCCCAATCTGCTACCTCCTGAAGAGTTCCATATTTTTGGAATAATTTCTCAAAAATATGGCCGCAGAGAATGAGTTGTCCACGTTGGATGCTGCTATAAGGCTTCAGAATGTTTTCATTCCCAGACATCTATAACGAAAAAAATTAAATATAACATAAATAAGCAAGAAAATTAACAACTTGATTTGGAAAATTGTTTTTAATAAATAAAATATTATTTAATCAGTAATAGTTTATAATCTTTACTTAACATTAAGTAAAATAAAAAAAACTCGTTTTTCTATTTCGAGAAAAATTGTGAACACAGTTGAAAAGAAAAATATGCAAAACATAAAGTTTTAAAATAACTTAAATTAATTAAACATTATTTTCAAAATTAATTTAAACGTCTTTCATTATCACAATTAA
Organism: Ascarosepion bandense; assembly: GCA_037127315.1. NCBI lineage: Eukaryota > Metazoa > Mollusca > Cephalopoda > Sepiida > Sepiidae > Ascarosepion > Ascarosepion bandense. The sequence goes on from JBBBDQ010000436.1 coordinate 3,353,030, forward strand.
AATAACTGTCATGAAAATAAAAAATACATTTTTCTATTTCGAGAAAACCGTGAACACAGTTGAAAAGAAAAGTCAAACTATTCAACAAAATTAATAGAAAATGAAAATCCTAATTTCAAATATGCAGGAAATAAAGTTTAAAAATAACTGTTGAATGGTGAAAGGATAAACTACCTCGTGTGTATATTAAAGCAAAGATTTATTTACATAATGACAAAAGTGTAAGAAGAAAAATATAAGTGAAATATTGTTAAATGAACCTATAATATATTTGCGAAAAGATAAAATGTTCATTGAGAAAGTGCATGCAGTTTTGTAGTTAAAATTGTTCAAAGTAGTAATGTAGGTATTTCAAATGTTCGCATGAGTTTAGAGTTCATGGTTGTGTAGTAGCGGAATGTAAAGTCTTTGTTCCTTCCTCTTTTTAGTAGGTCGCGCCAGGTTGATAGAAAGAGAAGGCAAAACAAATAAAGGATTGGGACCTAACACGTGTCCATTTAGTCGTCGTTATCTTTAGCGGCGTGGTTTATAAATGAAGAAAAATACGTTGGAAGAATAGGTCGAATGAAACTGTGGCGTGCCTTGCGTCTGGGTCAGCTTCTTGAATCTTCTTTCGATACATTGCCACGAGATCGTCAGCTAACCACTCCTATGTCGACTGACTATGATGTGGAGTGAAGTGGTTTGAATAGTGAAACTGCTCATGATGCCGGCTCCAGCGAAGCTTTTCACAGCTAGGCGTGAAAATACGCTAGATATGACTTTGCTGTTTTTAATCCAATCAGCATTCAGAATTAGCTTTTCACACTAACTTTTTCCAAAGTCGATTGAACCCCTTTTTGCGGGTGTGCAATTTTACTTTGGGTTTTTCTCAAATGTTGGAGTCGTTTGAATCCGATTTTGCGGGTGTAGAATTTATTTTATGTTTTAGTTGATTGATGGATTATATAGGATTTGTATCTTATACAGCTAAAAAACAAAAATAAAATGTGATGAAAAAACGACGTGTTCTCCTTTTATTAGAATAAAGGGACAAAACTCTTACCTCACATTAGCTTTTAATAATAATGGCAATTATAGTCCACCATACAAGAAAATAATGAACTAATTAAGTAACCTCCAGAGAACAACCAAATACAGAATTTTACACGATTTTAAACTATTATAAATTATTATAATTAAAATGTAAAAGAATTGAAGAACTTCTTGTCAAAATTAATTATTCATCAAAAAAATGTATTTCTTCAGACAATAACGTCCTTAATTTACTTATTTACAAAAGCAATTAGAAGCTTTTCTAATTAAATAATGTCATAGCTTTATTGAATTTATTAATTTTCAATTCAGAGCAGATTTTCATTTAGTTGGTACTAATTAGAAAAAAAAGGTAGGTGATTTACAATCTCCAAAGACTCTTACTTCTAACGAGAAACATTGTCAGAGAGCAAGAAGATTATGTGCGACATTTCATGAAATTAAGGGGGGGGGTGGAGTGGGGGGTAACACATCTCAAAAAATTACCAATATTTTCTAAAAAAAATTCAAATAAAAATACAATAATAATTTCATTCATTTGTGAATAAGTCCTGAAAATCGGACAATTATTTGATTTTTACAAGAATTTCTAAATAAATGTGATTTCTAAAATAAAAAAAAATGTTAATAAGGCGATAACGTAAACAAAACAAGATTTTAACCAAAATTCGAACGTGTTAGAAAGTATTAAAAGGTTTTCAAAAAGTAATTCAATATTACTTGGGTCTTTCATCTTAATAATAACAGGAACTTTATTTTCGTTAAGTTTGAGGCTTTTTTCATTACGCTATGCTGATCCGAAGGCGAATTGGCATGGCAAAGGACGCGTCCCAGAAGATGAGCAAAATACTAACACACAGAAAAATCTCAATAGAAACAAAGAAAAGAGTGCTCGACTGCTACGTGATGTCAGTTCTTCAATACGGCTGTGAATGCTGGTCAATATCATCGAAAATGAGGACAAAACTGGAAGTGGCCGAAATGTGGTTCTACAGAAGGATGCTACGGATATCGTGGACTGAGCATGCAAGCAACGATGAGGTGTTGGAAAGAATGGCAACAAAAATGAAATTGATGCTGAGCATCAGGAAGAGACAACTGAAGTTCCTGGGACACGCAATGAGGAAGGAAAGCCTGGAGAACCTGATACTGACTGGTCAGATAGAAGGAAAGAGAGACAGAGGAAGGCAGCGGATAACATATTTGCAGGGTCTGATCAGGTGGATGACGGAACTGGGGTTGCCAGGAGCAACAAGAGCAAACATACTAAGAGCCACAAGGGATAGGGTGACATGGAGAACCATGATCGCCTACTTCCTGAAGGGACAGGGCACATAGAAGAAGAAGATGCTGTTTTTCCCGCGAATTAGTGGAGGTACCTATTTGCAGGGCAAAATATAAGTTTTTTATCTCTGCAATCACATACGGTCCTTGCGATTATAAACTACTTTTCAAGGCACCTGGGCTTTTTACTAATCAACTCGGCGCAGCAGACTAAATAGCCCGGCAGGTCAACTAACTCCTTGCAGTTCATTCTGGTCTTCGAAACGCCTACCAATATCAACTCAGCTTGGACCAAAGGATGACTTCCAGCGCAACCGACCAGAGTATTTAAAATATTAAATTTTGGGTTTTTTTTTATCCTTGTAACGTTGATTTTGCCATTAATACTATTGTCAGAATTATTAATCTCATCTACTTGTCTTTGGCGTGTCAATTTATAATTTTTAATGTTTGAAAGTGTCGTCTACCATAGATATCGGCCATCTTTTATTTAAAACAATTAAAATAATGTTTTATTTACGGAGGCTAGCCTATGTGGTTGACCGGTAAATTAGAAATACTATAATTCTACCACTGCCCGAAAAAGCACAGAGAAAAAAAGCAAAAAAATGAAACCCAAAAATGTACGGAAAACCAGTAATGTCATAATTAATAATGATTATTTGTTTTATTTTTCTTTCATCTTATGTAACCAATTGTTTAAGATGTATATTTTTTTTTATTCTATACGCCTTTATTAAAGTTAGTATGATGAATAATCTTAATTTTTTATATTGACTGAACGGAGAATATGAAATTAGATTAATATTATAATGTTCCTCCGACATTAATTTGTAGTCAACACGAGATATCAGAATTTTTTTTTTTTTTTGTACATCCATACAAAAAATAACGTAACTGTAAGTTATTAAATATAAAATATATTTTTTAAAAAATGGTTCATACTCCGAAATGACATTAGGCTTTACATTTTTAAAATGTTCAAACGTCTTTATACAAAAAAAAAGCTTTTGTGACGAAGAGTAATGGCATTGTTTTCAAAATCGCACTGAAAAGTTACAAGTTACTTTCTTTTAAATAATTTTTTTTCAAATCTGAAACAAAATAATTTTATTAAACTATGCAAACGCTTTTTTTAAAAATTATTTTTGAGTTTTAATGAATTGCTTTTGGTAAAGTTAGGGTCGAATTTTGCCTATGTTTACCCTTGATATAATTTTTTTACTGAGATATCTTCAGTGAGTTCTTTTTATATAACAGTAACAAATTTGGACACCCTCTTCAAACCAAAGACTCTTTAGTAAAAACGCTCGTAAAAGTAGACTTGTGTGGTCACCATGTGACGTAGCCGTAATCACATCACGTGACCGCTCTCAAACAGCGAGAACACGACCAAAAGATATAAAATTCTGACTTTCATTTGGAGTCTATCTCTGCCATATATAAAAAAGGTGTTCAAAGCCATTTGAAAATCCCACACCGAGCAAAAACAGAAGCACCCACATCAACCACGCACAGAAGGCATTCACCAAACCACGCCGAAGAAATTTTCCTTCATTTGGGAACTGATTCAGCAGAGCAACACAAGCGAAATTAAAGTAAACCTCCTAAGTGCGTTACATGATTCCATAAATATATATACATACACTCTTTCTCTCGCAAACAGAAACACAAACTCAGAGGTTTTTTTGTCGTAAAGTGCTCGATATGAAGAGAGAATTAGAGCGTTAATAGGATTAATGTGGAGAAATTTGTCACTCAACTGAAAAGAGTCATGCCGTCTTCGAAGTTTCGTTAAGGCACCATTATGTCGTCTTCATATGTCAGGGCTTAATTTCAACTGCTGTTGTGTACCTTTTTTTCTTATTATTTATATGGAGTTTGGTGTAGTTTAATATTCTGGTTGTGAGTTGTTCTATAGGTGGTTAACTGATTTTGATTGCTTTTCTTGTGTTGACTTATTTTTAATGTTGTATTAGTTCATGTAGTTTATTCACAACTCTCTCGCAATAGTATAATGACCAACCTCGTTATACAAAGAAAGAACAGTAAACCTGAGATAAAACTCTACTACTGTTCAAAAGCTGAGTAGGAACGTGAAAACTGAATAAAAAGAAAAGGAAAAGAAAATGACTGTAAGGAAAAGGGATTGTGTCACTTCAGAAGTTTTCAGAAATAGTTTGCTTTTAGATATTTTATTTATTTATTTTTTTATTTATTTGTTTTATTATTTTTTATGCTTTATTTTTTTTTCTTTTCGTATTTGCCCGATAGAATTGGATCTCCACTATTCAGGTAACTTGTGGTGATACCGACCGAGCAAAGCAAGGGACCGGATGTTTGCACTCTCACGACCAAAAAGCAAATGACCAAAACTGGTCGGTGCGCACCCGGCTCCACGCAGATGTTCGGGTTGAAAACTAAAAATTAATTAAATATCAAATTCCAGTTCGCAGGCCTACGCGAATTTTATTTATCGGCCAATTGGAAGCCCAGAATCAAATACGGATGTGAATTACCAAATGATCTGCTGCGATTCAAAAGTCGATATAAAAGCATCGCCAGACAGACAGACCCAGACAGACACACACAGACAAACTCGAGAGAGACGAATGTAATTAGTACCTCCCTTGGCCGACGTCAAGTGATTTACTATGCTCGCCTCCCTTCCCTCTTATCTTATCCTTCGCTGTCTCTAAACTACTTACAGACCAAAGAAGCGGATACATCAAAGACATTGCGTATTTACAATGCTCCCATATACATACAACAAATTCTCTTTTCAGCATTTTATTGCCATGAACATTTTAACGTCCGTTGGACCCATACTTAAAAGATTACGTTAATTGTAAAAACCTTTATTGATATAGGTATATATAAAATGTTGTTTCTAAGCACAATTTGCTTTTCTTGGTTTATAACCTTTCTTTATGACTTAGAATGGGCTATCGACAACGAGGCCAAATTCCGTTAATCTGCAACAACATACAACTACTCTCCGCTAGAACGAACTCGCCCATTATAAACTACAGATAAAGTTTTTTGTTGACAAAACAAGGAACTTTTTTAGATGAATTTTTAGATTGCAAAAGAACAGAGAAGTTATATAGAAACAAGAAATGTTTTAAAACTTTAATTAACCAAAAAAACGTCCCTTTCTTTATAAAACCAAAAGTGCGAATTAAAGTGATGATTGTTTCATGAATGATAAAGAAAACTATTTCATTATACCTTATTTTTTATATCGACATTTCTCTTTCTGTTGACTATCGGCTCAAATTGTCAGTAATAATGTAAAGAGATCCAAGAAATACATATCCCACAAATGAAAAAAGTTCTAAAATAATGCCTTTTTCTTAAAATGCAGTCATCATGAAGAAGTTACCTCCCTTTACGATTTTTATCGTTATCATCGTCGCCATCATCGTCTTTTTGAACATAGCACGAAACGAAATTTAAAGAAGATTTAACTTTCGGTAACGAGCTACTCTTTTCTTGAATTGCTTCAAAATAAACGCTGAAAATTTATTTCTAAATACGACATCGATAACACCATCTTTATGAAGAAAATTGCAAAATCTTTTCGACCAAGATTTACGATAATGATTTACCAAACCGAGTTCCGCTTCAACATTTATTCGTGAAGGATATTTAAGACTTTTAAAATTCACTTTACAGTAATGGTTAAAAACCGATAAGCACATCCGGGGATTGACTATAGACTTAACATTCCCATAAAATTTAGTTCTTTTAATAAAGCGGTTGATGATTAGTTCCCCTGATGAGTTGGTGCCGCAGGTCGTAAAGAATAAACCCATTCGGAAACTATAGACAGGGAATGGTTCCCTACGTTCATGTACAAGGTCGATTTCTTTAATGAGAGTTTCGTAATTAATGGCATTCTTTCTAGGGGCGATAATCTCGTCAAAATCTAGTGGTATGATGTATTCAGCCGAATACATCTGCCGCATCATACAATCGTTAAAAGATGCCGGGCTACTCAACATCTGATTCGCCCAGGTCGTGTCAGGAAGCGGTGAAGGTGTCAATGACACGCGCATCAGCCCTTCAGACTCTAACTGTCGAAATATTTCCAAATTACTCTTAGACATATTGCAAGGATAAACGCTGAACATAGTGACTCCCATAAGTCTATTTGCTTCAACCCATTCAAGAATTCTTTTTGGTGAGAGGTTGCCGTACGCGGTTTCAACGCATACAGAGAATTTGTGTCTACGTTTTCTTTCCGGGATGTAGACAGCCAATAAGTTAGACTGCAGTAAACATTTATTGTAAGTCAGTGAGACAAAGTTCGGTTTAGCAGTCATGTTCTTTACCTCGCAGCTGAAAAAGAATTGATCGTAATACAATCCATCGATACGATGACCACGACCATGTTTTGTTGCAGAACAAGTAGTCATTGCTGCGTTCCATATAGACTTCTCGCTCCAAAGGGCGGCGTAAACCTTCTGAGTTGGAAAAGATCCAACAGCCAGAATTTGGATAAATATTTTCCCGTTATGCATGGGCCGGTCGTCATAATAAGCTCCATAAAGGTAAATTCTTTGGCGGTAAGGTGTCGTCAGATTTTGCCAAATCTTTTTGTGGAATTTGTATTTTATATCTTCTCTGCTGAGTGCCCTTCCGCAATGCTCAGTTACTTGATACGGACGAATCGTTATATTTCCTTCAAGTTTATTCTCCTCAAAGAACACGATAGTTAAGCTGGTTAGAGCCATTAACAGTAGCAGAAGAGGAGTGGTTTTCCATTTTATTCTGAAAAGAATAAAATGCATAAGATTATAAATGCTTTGAATAGAGAAAAACTTATAAAGCATACTTCCTCTTTCAAAGCTCAAATGACTAAATCCTTTTAACATCTATGAAGTGTGATGTTACGTAAGTCAGTTCATTATTCAATCTAAACTCTCGTAACGATTTGGTTACCGCTAACGAAAATCAAAAGAAAATTTTTTATCAAAATTTCGAACGTTTTAGAAAGGATTAAAAAGTGTTAAAAATAATTAAAAAATACTTAATAATAATGTAGCTATAGGAAGATGGTTAATTTTTATTAATTCACCCTCGTGTTATACATAACCGAACTACCACAGCTTACAAGTTTTATCTGGAATTATCAGAAAGTTTCCATCAGAAGGCAGTCAGCAGGTTGTAGCTTAGAGGTTGGATTGTGTGGAAGAGTGGAATAGTGGAAGAATAAAAATATATTTTTTCATGTTAAAATAAAAATTTAATAGGAAAGAATAACAAGAATTCGTAGAAGTTCATGTTCAATAAGAAAATTGAGGGTATCAAGAGTTACAGAAATGTTTGTAGAAGTAATTTGTTGGAAAGAATTCAAGCGCACGTATGTATATATAAGCGTTTGTTTGGTAGGAATGTTTTTGAATAGAGAAGTAAAAGGAATCAGCCCACGAGAGAGAAGGGGAAAGAAGACGAATGTCCGGGTCCAATTGAAGCTTCTCCCGTTACATTTTAGCTTGTCGTCTCTGCTCTTCCCTTTAACCGAATGACACTGATCGAAGTCATTTATACAGTCCTCTAGATTTTTTTTTCTTTTTTTTGTTTTTGCGGATTTATCATTGATGTTAAGATGAAAATTCGTTTGCGTGTCTTTGTGAGGTTGCTGATGAAATATTTGTGAGATGGTTGAAACGATACTGTGAGATGGATAGAAGCTAGTAGCGATATTGCAAGTAGCTTTTAACGACAAAATATTATAGAAAGCTCTCTTATTTGTGTGTATAAATATTGAATTGCTTTTGGCAAAAGAAATGTCATCCAATTTTGTAGAGTGTGGAATTATTATGTGGGTAAATTTTCAAGAAGAAATGTGTTGTAAGTGTTCAAAGAGTGTTCTTTTGCGTGTTTTTTTTTTGTTTGTTTTTTTGTTGTTGTTTTTTGTTTTTTTTTGTTTTTTGTTTTTTTTTGTTTTTTTGTTTTTTGTTTTTAGGCGTCGGTGTTCACCAGAGAGGCAGTACAGATTCTTCCACTGCATGTTCTTTGCTGGGGTTCACTAGTGAAAAACTGATTCTTTCATTGCGTGTTCTTTGGGCGTCGGGGTCACCAGTGAAGCCGTAGGAGATGGTTAATGTTTATTAAATCGGCCTTGTGTCAAACATAAACGAACTTCTTACAACTTACTATTATTCACTATCATCAGAAGGTTGTCAGCAGATTAGAATTTGTGGATTTCTTAAGGAATAAAAGTATACATTTTGCATGGAAATTTATTAAATGAAAAGAATAACATGAATTGGTAGAAGTTAATGTTCAATGAAAAAGTTAAAGGTATCAAGAGTTGTAGAAATGTTCGTAGTAGTCCTTGCAAGAGTGAGTTTACACTTATTTTATCTTTAATCTGACAACCTATCAACACGTTTGATATACGGCAGACAGGTCAAAAAGTTCAACTCTGTGATTAAGAAATAGTTTTATTCTAAATTTCATGCTATAAATAAGTAATATATGTATAATTTATTTTTGCAAGATTTTTAAAACTTAGAATTAACTTTTGTTTACAAATGGCTGAAAAATTGAAAAATAAAAGAAATTGAAAAATTTTACATTCCAATCAATATAATTTCTGTTTGAAATACACCAGAGTATTTTGCTTACTGGAAATAGTATATGTAATCATTTAGTTTTCAATTAAAACTAAAATAAAAGTTTCAAGAAAAAATTATATTTTTTAAAAATTCAATTTAAAATTTAGACATCGAAAATGAGTGGAGGTAATTACATGATGTAAAATGATGAAATATGAATGGTTAATTTTTTTTTTTAATCATATCACCCCGAGCAAGGCGGTAACGCCACTAATGTGCAGGGGGCTACATAGGAGTGAAAAGATTGGAAAAGAGAAAACCGGAAAACGCATCCTAAACGGGAAACAAGGGATGAGCCTCTTCACCTGTTCAATAGACGTGGGTGGAGTGTGAACCGGGCGATAGTTTAGTCTATCTACTCCAAATGAAAAAAAAGTGAGAAGTTTGGAAAAGAGAAAACCGGAAACCGCATCCTAAACGGGAAACAAGGGATGAGCCTCTTCACCTGTTCAATAGACATGGGTGGAGTGTGAACCGGGCAATAGTTTAGTCTATCTACTGAAATATTCCTTTTCTTTTTTTTCTTTTTTTTTTTTTTTTTTTTTTTTTTGGAGTTAAAAAACGTAACTAGCATTTGGAAACAGCTTTTTTGGTCTTTGGGGTTTTTACTGCCGATAAGAAAAAAGAAAACAAACAAAGGAAACAAATGTAAATTTATTTGCATCAGAGATTAATCAGTACGGTCGCATCACACTTTCTAAATCAACATGCAAGCCTTAATTAAAATGGTTCATGCTTCCTATTGATGTCATATTCTTTATTGATAAATCAACTCAATGCAGAACGAACACCCTTGAGAACTAAACCCAAGTAACAAATATCACTCTCCAAGGGAATTGGAAAAAGTAAATTTCAATGGAAATATACAAAGGAAACACTGGTGGGTGTTCTGGTGATGTGTTAGCCTTGTCTGAATGTAATTCTTAAAATATATGCACAGGGTACGATTGATAAGTTATCGTCTAAATTATGTAAAAATGAAAATAAAACTGACATCTCATTTCAACAGATATATTTACCAAAATTACACAAAAATATTTTGAAATACTAAAGAGTAAATTTCTTTAATAAAATAGCCATTAGCTTCAACTTGTGACAACTTCAGAATGTCCTGCAACTCTTCTAGACAGTTACCTGTTGGTGAATGCTGACATAATCCTTACCTTCAGTTTATCTTTGATGCAGTTTTGTTGGTCTTTTGCTCAACTGCACTTTACGCATAATAATTGAGGGGCTGCAATCTGGAGAATTAGGTAGCGAGCTGTAAAGGATGATATGATCACAGAAAATGTCTGAAAGCCATGACTGGGTTCTGCTGTGACATGGCATGGTGCAGAATCCTATTGTCTGACGTAGGGTCTTTCTGCAGCGACACTCTTGACTCAGAGCAGCACTACCTCCTTGTAGAAGTCAAATAACTTACCTTCCAACATGGCTGTCTTCTTTTTTCTCCCTGATATTGTGCTGAATATTTATTGAGTTCAATATACACACTGAAATTATCAGCCAATCAATGCTTACAGAATAGACTTGCCTGTAACAGAATGGAATCTCTCTGGTTATTATTTAATCCACCTACCAATTTGCCCTGGTGGTTTTTTGGTCATTTAGAATCAACTCCTATTCTAGTTGATTACTGGCTGGTTGTTCCATAAGAGCTTTACACTCCTCAAGTCATTTAACGTAGGACTCCATGTTGAATTTGAAGCCCTCACTAACAAATTCAGGAATTATTTTTTTTATCAGAATAACCAGAGGGAGTTTTCCACGTAGGCATACCTTCGTAATCGCCATTACAATCACCCAACTCTTTCCGGATCTTCATCTCTGTCCTCAAAGTGGCACCCAAACAATTGAAAATGTTCGTATTAGAGCTTCTGGCATAAATGCCAAGCAATACTGCATGCCATTTCCAAATTTTTGGTGGAGTGAATTGCATCACGATGCTCTTTTTTTTTACAGATGGTGCCCAACTGACCCTACTATACTTACAGTCAACAAAATCAAAACCAATACAACTAGCATACATAAAATTAAAAATATAAAATGTCAACAAATTACCCATTGCACCCTATATATATATATATATATATATATATATATATATATATATATATATATATATATTTATATATATATTTATATATATTGTAATAGTTGTTACAATGGTTCATAAAAGTATAGTATCACTACATGAAAATTTTCATGTTGAGAACCAGAACTGCTCCTCTTCAGGTGATATGTGGAACTGAAAATAAATGGTGAAAACGATTTATTTTTGAGAATGTAAAATGTAAATGGTGGTTGTAAGGAATTGGAATTTGGTGTGTCTGAACTAGTCTATCAGCAGTTTGAAACCATAGAGATACACGTTTGGGTTAGAAGAGGTGGCAAGTTGGCTTGGATCTGGAAAGGTCACTTTTTAATTTTGTCTGGGTAAACTACATAGTGGGGCCTTAGATTTTTTAAATGGGCAGACAATTTTTGTGTTACTAGTATCTATGGGTTCATGGGATAGGAAGTCAGAATTTGGGTAGAATGATTGTAGTATTCTTAGTCATATTGTGTTTAGAGCAACAATTTGTTACTAACAGAAAGCTAGTGATTTTGTGGGTAGTCATAATTTTAAAATGGATTTCCTATGCAATTATAAATGCGTTTTCTTACACTTATATCCGTTTCCGTTGAATAATCCCCTGAATTCATAATGCCCATAAATGGCATCTTTCTACGCGCGAAAAACAAAAATAAGTTACTCTTTATCGTTCTTCTGATTTATCAAATCCCTGAACCTTTAAATATATAGTTTTGCTCTATTTCTGATCCTATGTAAAGGCTTGACGAATGAAAGTTGGAGAATAATCATGTTCCAGTAACATTGTTGAGAGGCCCAAAGTATATTCGCGCTTGTAGTTTGTTTGTTGAAAAAATAGCATCAGTTATATGTGAGTGTTACTTAAAAAAAAACATTCATAATTTAAAAATAAAGAAATTTATATCAACGAATATATTTCGAAATTGCCTAATAATTCTCTTTAATTGAAGAAATGTCTACCAAAAACAGATATATATATATATGTGTGTGTGTGTGTGTGTGTGTGTGTGTGTGTGTGTGTGTGTGTCTTTCTGTATGTTCATATCTATCTATCTATCTATCTATCTATCTATCTATCTATCCCAGTTCATTATCTATCTATCTATCTATCTATCTATACAACACTATCAAACTAATCAGATCATACGAACGGATCTTACACAAAATAAATAGACAGAACTTGTCTATATTATTCAATGAAACCCGTATTACTGAAAAAATGCTGCCAAAATACACATACACAATATATATATATATATATATATATATATATATATATACTCACACATACACACGTATATATATATATAGAAAACAACTCATATATATATATATATATATATATATATATATATATATATATATATATATATATCTGGGCAGTAATATTTCGTTTAAATATGTTTCGTTAAAAAACAAATGACAAGGAAGATTTTAGTAATTTTTGATTTAATTTTTCCACTATTCTTACATGTTTTCTTTTTGCTGGAGATAAGAAATGTAAAAATGTTCTATAATTTTCCAAGCGCTTTCAGCCTCTTGTTATGTGCTTATGTTTGACTGTAATGTAATTTTTCTGTTTTAGTGTTATTTGAAAAGGAGAGAATTTTAAAGCTGTCACGTGATGCGCGCGGCTAGGCATCGTGTGAGCGTCTGTCTATTTTTAAAAAAACTCTTTCAAAACTTCATTTCCACCGTTAAATAATGTAAGGTTGAGGGTAGGAGAAAATTGTTTGATATATAGTGCCTCTCTTATAACGAGGTGCTTTTGATATTGTGATTTAAATAGTATCTTGTATTTTCGAGTAAAACTTTTCTTAAGGTTTCTTGTAAGTTATCGTTAATAAATATTATTTATTGCACTATTACTACTAGATACGTGGCATGTAAGGCGTCTACACAGAGAAGTGGTAGTATGACCAATATAAGTAATTGATTCATGACAAGAAACACAATCTTGTACAGAGTATTGAAATTCTTACACTATATTTGTTGTGAAGAAATCTTCGTCGACAAATTGTTTGGGATAGAAAGAAAGACACGGAAACAAGAAGGTAGGTTCAAACAGTGTATTAGAATAACAGAAGTCACGCAGGTTATTATTTATTGACGGAGGAAGAGTCCATTCCTAAAGATAGGGCACCATAACAACATTTGTCATAGATCCGAAGGCGAATTGGCATGGCAAAGGACGCGTTCCAGAAGATGAGCAAAATACTAACACACAGGAAAATCTCAATAGAAACAAAAAAAAGAGTGCTCGACTGCTACGTGATGTCAGTTCTTCAATACGGCAGTGAATGCTAGACAATATCATCGAAAATGAGGACAAAACTGGAAGCGGCCGAAATGTGGTTCTACAGAAGGATGCTACGGATATCGTGGACTGAACATGCAAGCAACGATGAGGTATTAGAAAGAATGGCAACAAAAATGAAATTGATAAAGAGCATCAGGAAGAGACAACTGAAGTTCCTGGGACACGCAATGAGGAAGGAGAGCCTAGAGAACCTGATACTGACTGGTCAGATAGAAGGAAAGAGAGACAGAGGAAGGTAGCGGATAACATATTTGCAGGGTCTGATCAGGTGGATGACGGAACGGGGGTTGCCAGGAGCAACAATAGCAAACATACTAAGAGCCACAAGGGATAGGGAGACATGGAGAACCATGATCGCCTACGTCCTGAAGGGACAGGGCACATAGAAGAAGAAGAAGTCTAGATTTGATAGGGTTATTATTATTAGAAACAACAAGATTTGCTGTCTTTAATTTTCTATAATATATTAAAAAGTCTACATGTTTTTGAGAAATTACAGCAGAAATATGATGTTTAATAATTTTTCGTATAGAAAATTCGCCCTGTTTATAATTAATGTACATTTGGATGCAATAATATTTATGTTGCTGTTTTCTTGTGTGTTATTTTTAATACTAGTGTCATGTATTTTTTGTAAGAATAATTTTGTTTTTCAATGATGTAGTTGGGAACAATATTGTTGACTAATGTTTGTTTTATGTGTTCCAGTTAAATCAATAATATTCTTTAGGGGAGCAATTTTGATAAGCTCTATTTAAGAAGTTTGATATTACTGCTATGTTATATCTTCTGGGTGTTGGCTATTATAAAGAAGACAAGAGTCCTCACTGGTGTTTTTTTATATAGATAATCGATAAATCCGTTGGTTTTAGGTCTATATTGACGTCAAGAAACGGATATTTTATTGTCAATAAGTTCATAAAAAATAAGATATTATGTGTGTGTGTGTGTGTGTGTGTGTGTGTGTGTGTCTGTCTGTCTGTCTGTCTGTCTGTCTGTCTGTCTGTCTGTGTGTGTGTGCGTGTGCAAGTTTTGTTAAAATGGCAGATAAATTGGTGGGGTTAAGTTTTTAATATAATTTTCACGTGATCTTACTTTTTTCTTTTCAGCACATAAATTATATAAAAAAATGTTTGAAAAATTTATTTATCTAAGCACTTTCGGTTATACTTTTAGCCATTATCAAGGATTCATTTTATCTTACTTTTAAACGAATATATCGATTGTTAATTATGTATCTAGATTTATCATAGGAATGTTTTATTTTGCTCAGTACATTGTGGCCGTGTTCATAATTGATATTTTGAGTGCTGGCTTTCTTTAAAAAATTAATAATGCTTCCATTATTTTAGTCTTTTTTAGATGTGGAAGATGCTATTATATTTAATTTGTATTATCAACGAGAACATTACGGATAGAGATTGGTAGGTCTCCATTAAATGGGACCGAATAAAGTTATGGTTAGAGTGATGTAACATAAATCTTCTTGTTAAACGATTTATTTTATATCCAATGTAATTACTTTAAGAAATTTGGATTTACCAGGAACACAGTTCCTTAAAAAACATGTAAATTCATGAATAATACTGATTCTCTGTAATTTATATCTTCTAGATAGATAGATAGATAGATAGATAGATAGATAGATAGATAGATAGATAGATAGATATTAATAGAAATGGGATAGATAGATAGATAGATAGATAGATAGATAGATAGATAGATAGATAGATAGATAGATCAAACAAACATAGATAGATAGATAGATAGATAGATAGATAGATAGATAGATAGATAGATAGATAGATAGATATTAATAGAAATGGGATACAAATATAGATAGATAGATATTGAACAGGCATAGATAGATAGATAGATAGATAGATAGATAGATAGATAGATAGATAGATAGATATTATTTAACAATGACAAACAAGATGAGCAAGATATGTATATACCAATATTGAAGGGTAAGTATCATTATTTTATATTGCTCTCTTCATAAATACAAGATAATTAAAAAGTTTTGCACATTTTTTGTCGACACTCACTCAGTAACTCAAGTCAAGAAACATTTTTGCCAAATTTTAAAAAATGTTAGAAGGGATTAAATTTTTTTAAAAATAATTCAAAATTACTTTGATCTTGACTCTTAATAATAATATAAACATTTTGATGGAAAAGTTTGTTTTATTAAGTTTTTGCCCTTTTTTATTCGCACTATGCTGTTTTGTTATCGATTTGACTGGAGATACCTCAACAGTTTTTTCTTTTGTTTTTCTTCAAAAAGGAAAAAGAAATGTTTTTCTTTTTACATAACTTTTCATTTGCTAAGTATAAAAATCCTTCCCAAAATGATTGGTTTCATATAACGATGGAGAAATTTAAGACTAACATTTTGAACACTATTCGTTAAGGTTGACTGTATCACTCAACAAACTTGACACATTGGCAATAACTAAAACTACTAAACAGGATTATAGTGGGTTGCTTATCTATTCCTTTTCTAGTTGTAGTTGGAGTCCGTTCTAGTGAAGGGTAATTGTATACTGTTGCAGGTTAACGGAATTTGGCCTTGTGGTAGATAGCCCACTATAAGTCAGAAAATGATTATAAACTCAAGAAAAGAAAATTGAAAATAACATTTTTATATATGCACATATCAATTAATGTTTTTACAATTAAAGTAATACATGAATTATAGGTCCAACGGAGGTTAAAATGTTCATGGCAAATCATATGCTGAAAGAGATTCAATGCTTAGGAATGTGGGGAGCGTGTAAATGAGGAATGTCTTTGATGTAGTCGCTCCAGTAAGTAGTTTTGAGACAGGGGAGAAGGAAAGAAGAGGTGAAGGGAGGCGAACATAGTAGCCGCTTGACTTGGTCAAGGGAGATACTAATCACGCTCGTCTGTCTCCGTCGGTCTGTCTGCTGAGGGTTTTCTGTCTCGGCTTTTTATTTCGACTTTTTGGATCGCAGGTGATCATTTGGGATTCACACTTGTATTTGATTCTGGGCTTCCCACTGGCTGATAAATAAAATTCGCGTAGGCTCGCGAAATGGAAATTTAATAGTTGACGACTTTTGGTCATTTGCTTTCTTGTCGTTATAGAGCAAACATCCGGTCCCTCGCTTTTACTCGGTGTCACCACAGGATGAATATAAGCAAGCGTAGGTTTGCCCTACGTTTATAGCAAAAATAGTGTATAACTTTGTTTGAAGTTTAATTATTCCTTCTCTCGTAACTTCTTTTGTTAAGAATAAACAAAAGAAAAACATGTTTTACAAATTTCATATCTTTTCGAGAATACAAAACTTACTTCATGTTTATTGTTTATAATTAACCTCAGTCAGATTAATTTCTTTGAATTAAATTAAGTACCACCAAAAGAAAAGATAAAAGTCGCTAATCACCTATTTTAGAAAATTAAAAAAATTCTTCCAGTTAATTTCAATTAGTTTTTAAAATAAAGCAAAGTATTTTGCTTATTGGGAATATCAAATCAAAATTTAATCTATTTTCATTTTGCTTGAAATTAAAAGTAAAATAAAAACTTCAAAAAAGATTTTTCATTCTTTTAAATTAATTTTAAACTTTACGTATCTTTTTTATCATTTTAGGGAGGTTAGTCAGTTAAGTTCCATACATGATATATGCTTGGGCGATCATGTCTCTTTCGATCCATAACTAACTAGGCAGAAGATTAACCCGTAGTAGATAGCCATTTCTTTCTGCGGTAGACTGGTTGCCAACCAAGGCTATAGAACCCAATCTGTCCTAATGTTCAACCCATAGCTGGAGAGAGAAGAGATGTATTAATACTTTTCCCTACGGTATTTGTGCGTAAGTGAATGCAACGGATTCCACTGGAATTTGAACTCGGCTCTCCGATATCCATTGCACCATAATTTTCTGCAATGAAAGTAAAATATCGACACACCATTTTATAAAATATTTGCTAAAAATAACAGAATTATCCGATTCAAATGAAATTTTCACGACTTATTTATTAATCTAAACTTATTTATAAATGGAACTTTGTCTGTGTGTGTGTGTGTGTGTGTGTGTGTGTGTGTGTGTGTGTGTGTGTGTCCGTTGCCTATAGACTCCGAAACGACTGAACCGATTTTCCTGAAAATTTATACAGTTGTACTATAAGCATCTGCGAGTGTTCTTAGCTAGGTTTTGTGTCGAGGTACCCCCGATAAATCTCGAAAATCGATAATCGAAAAAATCGGGTTATAGAAGGAGTGGTCTGATTTTAATCAAATTTCATACACTCATAGACAAAGACATAAGAAACGATATTCAGAAGTTTCAAGGTTGCAGTTCTTACAATAGTGCAGAAAATATATATATATATAAGGCAAGATGTTAGTGTGTGTGCTTGTTTATCTGTCTGTATGTCCTTTATACAAATCCACAATTTTTATCCGATTCTCACCAAACTTCACACAAATATTTATTATAAATATATAAACTATGGATCAGTTATTAGACATCGAGTGGATGTGCATTGTTGTGCAGTATTCTTTAGGCTGAGTCTGAGCTCCAGGACCATGGATTAGTTTTAAACCTATCATTACACCCGAGCAACGCCGGGTTATACTGCTGGTAAATAAATATTCTAGTGAATTGTTTATTCTATTTTTAAAATGGTTTGGTGATATATGTTTCGGATATGTTTTATTTTTAATTAGAAGATTGTTGTCCAATGTTTTATATTTTATGTAATCCTCATGTATTGTTTTTTCAATCACCGATGAAGAAAAAATGTATATTTATTATGGATATGAATTATAGATCAGTTATTAGACATCGAGTGGATGTGCATTGTTGTGCAGTAGATATCAAATCGAAACGAGTTCGAATTCCAGTTGCATTCGTTGCATTCACTTACGCAGAAAAACCCTTGAAAAAGGCATTAATCCGTCTCTTCTCCCTCCGTTTATTGGGTTTTATAGCTTGGATTGGAAATCAGTCTATCGCAGAAAGTAATAGCAACCAATTGAGAGAAAATTTTTCTACCTTGTCAGTCATGTCTCTTTCGAGACATGATCACCTAAGCGTGTATCATGTATGGCACTTAACTGACTAACTATATCATTCCATTTCGTGCTCGATGTATGTTTATTATTTATAATGTTATATATATATATATATATATATATATATATATATGTAAACATGTTACGGAAATTAACGAATTTTAACGAAACTTGGTTATAAGCAACCGACAATTTGCAATGAATTATTTTGAACATTATTTTTACAAATAATGTTCAAAATAATTCATTACATATATATATATATATATATATATATATATATATATATATATATATATAATTCCAGGTGAAGAGGACTCAAGGTTTTACTAATTTGAGTGCCCCGGCATTTATTTTATTATGAACATTTAAATGTAAATCATCTGTACAACCAACATCAAACATTGCCAAGGAAGGCTTTTGTTCAAGATACCACCTCTAAGACGAGTGCCGACCAAAACGAAAGAATTCGTCCTGCCATGAGACACGACTATTCCTCGTCATATGTTGTTGTTTGTTTTAGCTTTTGCTTTTTTTAATTAATTTTTTAATAATGTTAAGGAGGTAGTATATAAGAGATTATCTTTCATATAACAGTTAGGAATCAGTATTTGCCAGTATAGCGCTACCCACGCCATTTCCTTACCTTCACTACCTTGTTTTCTTAGAGTATATTCTGATACAATCTTTTCTCCAAGACTAACGCACTTACTGTCTCGTTCACCTTATTTAGAAGAAAGCTAGTTTCCTTGTACTAGGCATCCTTTTTTCTAGGGACGCTTTCCACGATCAACATGGAGTAGCATGGTAGAATGGCTGACGTATTGCTAGGCCGCTCCAGAAACAAAGAACCATACGTTGTGTATTATGACTCTTTCTCAGGACCACCTTGATATCAACAATTTCTTCCACAGTAACCATTTTGCTGGTGCGTCAGTCAGTTAGTCAGTTAAGTGTCATACGTGATACACGCTTGGGCGATCATGTCTCGAAAGAGCCATGACTGACTGGGCAGAAGATTATCCCGCAGTAGGTTGCCATTGCTTTCTGCGGTAGACTGGTTGCCGACCAAGGTTATAGAACCCAATCTGTCCTGTTATTTAACTCATAACTGGAAGGAAGAGACGGATTAATACCTTTCCCAAGGGTATTTGCGCGTAAGTGAATGCAATGAATTCAGCTGGAATTCGAACTCGGCTCCGCGATTTCTCGTTCCGAGCCGATATCCAATGCACCACAACGCACATCGTACCAGGCGGAAAATCTAGCATTGATAAATCTTGACCGTTAAATGCCATACGTGAAACACGCTTTAGCGATCATGACATTTTTGAGATATAGGCATATTTTCCCACAGTAGGTTGCCATTAATTTCTGTTTGCGGTAGACTGGTTGCCAACCCAGGATCAATCTGTCCCGCTATTCAACCCATAGCTGGTGAAAGAAGAGATGAATTCATACTTTGTCCAATAGTATTTGTGCGTAAGTGAATGAAATGAATTCGACTGGAATTCGAACTCAGCACTCCGATTTCTCATTCTATCTCTGGCCTGATTCTGCTTCTCGCTCTATTCATCAGGATTCTGACAATCAGTTTTGTAATGTGACTCATTAAGCTGATAATTCTGTGTAGTTCACACTCGTTTGCACCTGGTTTCTTCTGCAGTGCTATAAATATCGACTTTCATAGGTCCTCTGGTATTATTCCACTGCTATAAATTTCGTTTATTATGTCGGTAATTTTTTCTATGCCATATTCTTCTAAGGCTATCAGCAGCTCTATCACTATGCCGTCTTGACCAGCTGTTTCGTTTCTGTTCATTTTGGCCATTGCAGCTTCCACTTCGGATTTTAGTATTTCCGGTCCATCCACCTCCTTGTGTATTCTCGGTTGTTCTCTCCTGTCGCAAAAAAAGAACACCCACGACGTCTATGGACATGGAGAAACCCAGGAGGCAACACAAAGAACCAAATATATAACTATAAACAAGAGATTCAGGAACGCAGTGGTCCAATGCAAAAAAGCAATATACCTTTCTTAAATCTCCCAAATCTTCCCGCTTGCCCATAACTCCTGCATTCGCGAGGACAACTTACGCTCTAATTCACCTATAAACCTAAAACACGCAGTTATAATACACTCCATAGCCTCCATTGTTACGAGATACTGGTAAACACCCGATTGTTTACTGAATCACAGCCTCCACACGCTGGGCATTTTTGCTATGGTTTCCGTGGCAGGAAGGTTTTTTTACGGGATAGAGTTACTACTTCTAACTAACACATCCGTTTTGGGATTCACAGTGGTTCTCCTCGTTGACTCTTTTGCCAACGAAAGCTCTGAGCCAGTTGGAAAATATATGAATCCATCAATAATAATAATATAGCCTCTCTAAGTCAATGGATGACGGGTTAACTGTTATAGCTGAAAGAGTTTGTCACGCTTTAGATGAGAATAATAAATCTCGTGCTATTGCTTTCAATATTGCGAAGGCGTTTCACAGGGAATGGCATGACGTTCTTCTTCACATGTTGAAAGGTATATAGCAGTTTAAGATTATTTTTTTATTCTTATTTTTTCATTCTTTCTTATCACATCGCGAAATGAAATTTGTCATTAACCGCTACTCTTCTCGATCTGCGTGTAGTCCTGGGTATGACGATAAACTACATCCAGCAGCAAGACTTCTGATCGGGAGATTTGAGGTTTTGAGGAGCGCGGAACCACCTCTTAACCCTCTAGGGCCATTCGTATCATATTTGATACAGTATGAAAACAAGCCTTGAAAGAAATATTTTCTTGAAAAATTTTTTAAGAGAAATATTTTATAAATTTCAAATGAAAGCAGTACTGACTGCTCAGTCAATGAATACCAAATGTTTCCTTATAGGGAAATACTGTATCAAATATGATACGAATGGCCCTAGAGAGTTAATTGCTGTTGCTCCCAGGTCCACTCTGACTTGGGGTGGTAGCACCTGTTAGGGTCCCAATTATGGGCAATTAGTGACTCTCCATCCGCCAGCAAAAAAGAAAACAATACATTTTATAGCAAAATGACCAACAATACGTTTTATCTGTAATTGAAGGCATACAATTGCGTTCAAAATATATTTACTTGAAATCATAAAACTGTGTTCAAAATATTTAAATTTCGGTGTTAAATAACCCATAGAGGTTGATATGCCACTAAATGAAATCACAAAAATCAACTAAATACGCGGGCCCCCCAGGGCACTATACTTGGACCTACGTTATTCCTAATATTCATCAGTAACTTTCCCAATGTAATCATGTTTTCAACTTGGTATTAATACTGATGACACAACTATTTACTCCTCTCTTAATGGTAACTTTTATCCTTCTGATGGGGACAAATTGGCAGCTGATCTCGAAAATGACCTGTTGTTAACTGGTACAAGTAATGGCTTGTTAATTTCTACACCTCCAAAACGTAACTCTTCTCTTTTAATCGTCTTAGAATACCATTTTTACTTTCCACTAGAATACCTGATGCTAGCCTCGAGGTAAGGGAATCATTGAGCCTTCTCTGAAAAACGTTTTCCGCTAACGTGAAGTTGAAAGATTATATCGAATGAATTGTTAAGTCTGTTGCTAGGAAAGCTGGTTCACTATGTCACTGTGGCATGTTAAACAATTTTTTTTTTTTTTGACCGAATCTATTCCACATTTATAAGTAGATATTTTGTCCATGCTGATGTGCGTTGTGGTGCAGTGGATATCGGCTCGAGAAATCGGGGAGCCGAGTTCGAATTCCAGTTGAGTTCCTTACATACGCGCAAATACCTTTGGGAAAGGTATTAATCCGTCTCTTCTCCCTCAAGATATGGCTAAATAACAGAGTGGGTTCTATAGCCGTTGGCTGGCAACCAGTTTACCGCAGAAAGTAATGGCAACCTACTGCGGGACAATCTTCTGTCCAGTCAGTCATGTCTCTTTCGAGACATGATCGCCCAAAGCGTGTGTTGCGTATGACACTTAACTGACTAAGTTGACAGATAGGTTTGATCGTTTCGCGGTTAAAGTGACTGGATATAACCGTAAGTTCTAAGCTAACAGTTTCTTCTCTTGCGCATCACGCTTGTGGAACCCTCATCTAATAATATTTTATCTTCAAAATTTTTAACGCAAAGCCTATCGTTATCTTTTTTCTTTTTTTCTTTTTCTTTTTTCTTTTTTCTTTGCGTCAAACCAAATCAAAGTCAAATCAGCAGATAATCAAGGTCAAGAAAAATATAATTGAAGGATCCTGAAAACAGAAAATTATGCACAAAAATCATCCTTTACAAATAATAGGTAGGCGAAATTGTAATTATGCTTTCTAAACACATGTGGGAATTAAAAGCAAGAAAAACTACATCAGACATAATGCAAAATAAGAAAAATTGTATCAGCCTACAACATTAAATCTCAAAACTGTAAACTTTGTCTGTAGGAGAAAATTGCTATAAACACCTTGCCCGACGAACACAGATTACTAAATAAACGATCCGAATGTATCATAAAATGCAGAAACGAAAACAAATTATTGCGTTACTTGAAAATCGAAAACTAAGAATGATCAACTTTTAATTAACCGCTATGATAAATGTAAATATATGCACTATATATATATATCACACGTAACACACGTAATGTAACAGCCAATACATTAACATTAAACTAAACAAATAACCGACCCCGAAAAGCTGAAATATTTGTTGACTAATGTGTGTTTTACGTGTTCCAGTTCACTCAAAAATATTCTATGGGAGAGGAATTTTGATATGCCCTATTTAAGAAGTTCTTATTTACTGCTATGTTATATCTTCTGGGCATTGGCTATTATAAATAAGAAGACAAGAATTCTTACTGGTGTTTTTTTATATAGATAATTGATAAATCCGTTGGTTTTAGGTCTATATTGACGTCAATAAACGGATATTTTATTGTCCATAAGTTCATAAAAATATAAGATATAATGTGTGTGTGTGTGTGTGTGTGTGTGTGTGTGTGTGTGTGTGTGTGTGTGTGTGTGTGTCTGCAAGTGCAAGTTTTGTTAAAAATGGCAGATAAAGTTAATAAATGAAATAAGATATTGTGTGTGTGTGTGTGTGTGTGTGTGTGTGTGTGTGTGTGTGTGTGTGTGCGTGCGTGCGTGTGTGTGTGTTAAAAAGTTTTGTTAAAAATGGCAGATAAAGTGGTGGGCTTAAGTTTTTAATATAATTTTCACGTGATCTTACTTTTTTCTTTTCAGCACATAAATTATATAAAAAAATGTTTGAAAGATTTATTTATCTAAGCACTTTCGGTTATACTTTTAGCCATTATCAAGGATTCATTTTATCTTACTTTTAAACGAATATATCGATTGTTTATTATGTATCTAGATTTATCATAGGAATGTTTTATTTTGCTCAGTACATTGTGGCCGTGTTCATAATTGATATTTTGAGTGCTGGCTTTCTTAAAAAAATTAATAATGCTTCCATTATTTTAGTCTTTTTTAGATGTGGAAGATGCTATTATATATAATTTGTATTATCAACGAGAACATTACGGATAGAGATTGGTAGGTCTCCATTAAATGGGACCGAATAAAGTTATGGTTAGAGTGATGTAACATAAATCTTCTTGTTATACGATTTATATTATATCCAATGTAATTACTTTAAGAAATTTGGATTTACCAGGAACACAGTTCCTTAAAGGACATGTAAATTCATGAATAATATTGATTCTCTGTAATTTATATCTTCTAGATAGATAGATAGATAGATAGATAGATAGATAGATAGATTGATAGATAGATAGATAGATAGATAGATAGATAGATATTAATAGAAATGGGCTTACAAAGATAGATAGATAGATAGATAGATAGATAGATAGATAGATATTAATAGAAATGGGCTTACAAAGATAGATAGATAGATAGATAGATAGATAGATAGATAGATAGATAGATAGATCGATAGATAGATAGATAGATAGATAGATATTAATAGAAATGGGCTTACAAAGATAGATAGATAGATAGATAGATAGATAGATAGATAGATAGATAGATATTGAACAGGCATAGATAGATAGATAGATAGATAGATAGATAGATAGATAGATAGATAGATAGATATTATTTAACAATTACAAACAAGATGAGCAAGATATGTATATACCAATATTGAAGGGTAAGTATCATTATTTTATATTGCTCTCTTCGTAAATATAAAATAATTAAAAAATTTTGCACATTTTTTGTCGACACTCACTCAGTAACTCAAATCAAGAAAAATTTTCTCTAAATTTTCAAAAATGTTAGAAGGGATTAAATTTTTTTAAAAATAATTAAAAATTACTTTGATCCTGCCTCATTTTGATGGAAAAGTTTGTTTTATTAAGTTTTTGCCCCTTTTTATTCGCACTATGCTGTTTTGTTATCGATTTGACTGGAGATACCTCAACAGTTTTTTGTTTTGTTTTTCTTCAAAAAGGAAAAAGAAATGTTTTTTTTTACATACCTTTTCATTTGGTAAGTATAAAAATCCTTCCCAAAATGATTGGTTTTAGCGATGAAGAAATTTAAAACTAATGTTTAGAACACTATAAGATTGACTGTATCACTCAACAAACTTGACACATTGGCAATAACTAAAACTACTAAACAGGATGAATATAAGCAAGCGTAGGTTTGCCCTACGTTTATAAATAGTGTACAACTTTGTTTGAAGTTTAATTATTCCTTCTCTCGTAACTTCTTTTGTTAAGAATAAACAAAAGAAAAACATGTTTTATAAATTTCATATCTTTTCGAGAATACAAAACTTACTCCATGTTTATTGTTTATCATTAACCTCAGTCAGATTAATTTCTTTGAATTAAATTAAGTACCACCAAAAGAAAAGATAAAAGTCGCTAATCAGCTATTTTAGCAAATTAAAAAAATTCTTCCAGTTAATTTCAATTAGTTTTTAAAATAAAGCAAAGTATTTTGCTTATTGGGAATATCAAATCAAAATTTAATCTATTTTCATTTTGCTTGAAATTAAAAGTAAAATAAAAACTTCAAAAAAGATTTTTCATTCTTTTAAATTAATTTTAAACTTTACGTATCTTTTTTATCATTTTAGGGAGGTTAGTCAGTTAAGTTCCATACATGATATATGCTTGGGCGATCATGTCTCTTTCGATCCATAACTAACTAGGCAGAAGATTAACCCGTAGTAGATAGCCATTTCTTTCTGCGGTAGACTGGTTGCCAACCAAGGCTATAGAACCCAATCTGTCCTAATGTTCAACCCATAGCTGGAGAGAGAAGAGATGGATTTGTTATGGTTTATAAAATGGCGAGTGTTCTAAAAATAGTAAAAGATAGACACACTGACGCCAAGAATTCAACATTGGGCGGCAAAATAAGGAACCTTTTCTTTTGGTAGGAGTAGGAGTAAGAAGTAGGAGTTAAGGACAGTAGTTTTGTGTACGAGATTTGAAAAGTGAAAAACGCTAGTCAGTTGACCACTAGAGTCCAGAAGGGATAGGCTCGTTTACTACTAGCATCCCACAGTGAAGAGAATTTAGCTAGTTTGCTCCTGTATCCACACAAAATTTAAAGGTTGTAACTTGATGTAAAAACCTAAAGTTTCATACCAAAAATAAACATCATTAATTCAAGTTTGTGTTATCTTCTAATTATACCAAAACGAAGCAACACAACAGTGGTGACCACGACATACGAACAGAAAGCAACCTCATATAAAATATATATATACACATATAAAAGGATAAATGGAGCAGACAGGAGAGGAAACGACTCATCAAGTCAATATCAAGGCACCGGAATTCATGGAAGCTGCTGTAAATGGATGGTTTACGATATTAGAAGCCCAGTTTCACTTGCGAAATGTGACAGCGTCGGAAACAAAGTCTTATACAGTAATATCGTCGTTACCAGCCGAAGAAGTGGGTAAACTACCAAATGCTACCCTCGCATCACAAGACTAGGAGGAATTAAAACGTACTCTGATAGAAGCTCACGAACAAACAAAACCGGAGCTTCTAGAAAAATTAATGTCGGCTACGACTATTTCAGGACGACCGTCGACATATTTGCACGAAATGCTATCAGTAGCTAAACGGATAGGTATTAGCGACGACATTGTGAGACACAAATTCCTGCAGGCATTACCGTCAACAATAGCTCCAGTAATAGCCTCGCAAAAAGATTTAAACCATACCCAACTTGGCAGGTTAGCAGATGAACTGATGCCATTATTGAATAACGATAAGGCATTTGTTGTTCAGCGACCCTTATCTACTAAGAATAACTCACAAGTTTGGAAATTGGAATACCCAGTTTAAGGAGATCTTTTACTTGGACATTCGTGATTGCTGATATCACCAACCCACTCCTTGGACTGGATTTCCTCAACAAGTTTGGTCTAATAGTAGACTGCAGTAACAAAACCATTTACGATCCTAAAACAACCCAGAGAAAGAGTTTAAAAATATCTGCATCAGCGGTGAATCTAGTCGTAAATGAAACGGAGCTGCCGTCATTCATACGGAACATGATTAAAGAAAAATATCCGAACCTAATCACACCACTTAAGAACAGTAACAAAAAACACTGCGGCGTCTACCACAGAATTGACACAGGAAGCCATACGCCAGTAAATGCAAAACCCAGGCGGCTTAATGTAGAAAAACTGGAAGCCGCGCGTAGCGAATTTAAAACCCTACAAAAAGACGGAGTGATCTCCCTTTCCAAAAGCGAGTGGTCTAGCCCACTACATATAGTATCTAAACAAAGCGGAGGATTTAGATGTTGTGGAGACTATCGTTCTCTCAATAGCATAACCAAGACTAACAGGTACCAAATATAAACTCTTTTTCAGCAAAACTTGTGAACAAACGACGATTCTCCAAAATCGATTTGATTTCAGCCTACCACCAAATTAAAATGCATCCGGACGATGTAGCAAAAACTGCTCTCACCACCCCATTTGGTCTTTATGAATATAATTATATGCCGTTTGGACTAACAAATGCGTCCGCTACATTTCAACGGTATATGGACAAAATTTTTTAAGACATTGGTTGTGTTTTTATATATATTGATGACATTTTAATTTTCAGCAATGATGATATTTCTCATAAAAAGGACATTGAAACTTTTTAATATTTTAAATGAACACAATTTAAAACTTTCAGCCACAAAATCTGTTTTCCCTAGATTTCTTAGGCTTTCATTTTAGCGTAGATGGCATTAAACCTACAACTAGTAAAATAGAAGAATTAAAATATTTTCCTTACCCCAAGGACGCAAGAGGGCTACGCAGATTTCTTGGAATGGTAGGATTTTATAGAAAATTAATACCAAATTTTCAGAGGTAGTCTTACCCCTATCTGAGAGAATAAGGTTATCTCCTAAAGGCTCGTTCACATTAAATGAATCTGAACGACAATCTTTCAATTCTGTAATAAAGGAACTTAATAATACATCCTCATTAGCTCACCCTGAACCTAACTGTACAAATTATCAATTAGTCACTGACAGTAGTAATTATGCTGTCGGTGCGGCATTGCACCAAATGGTGGAAGGAAATCCAATACCGATCGGATTTTTCTCTAAAAAATTAACACAAACACAAATGAGATATTCTTCATTCGATCGCGAACTTTTAGCAGCTTATTTGTCAGTGCTGCACTTCTGTCACTTCATAGAAGGTCGCCAAGTGCTACTTTTAACTGACCATAAGCCATTGTGTGGTGCATTTTATAGTTTAACCCCCGCTAAATCAGACAGACAACAAATACAATTAGCTATCCTGACAGAATTTATTTCAGATATTGAACATGTTAAAGGTAGGCAGAATATAGTTGCTGATTGTCTATCCAGACCAACCCTTGCTGTACACATAGATGCGTGTGATTTACCTGCACTTGCTGAAGCACAGGCATCTGATACAGAAATTCAATCTTTTCAGGACTTAAAAAAATTCACCATACCTGAAGATAACCAATTTATATGGTGTGACTTATCAACGTCTTATTTTTCTTCTTTTTATGCTGTTACAGGCACACAATGTTTGCTACCACAGCTACTAATAGATAGCACAAGCGAGGAGGCTATAACTCAAAAGTTCACAAGAGATTTACATAAAACCATGTCACAAATTGATGTGAGAGATTTCACCAAAAAAGTTAATAAGTCCGCAAAATCTTATGTCCCAGAAAAACTTCAAACTTGTGATAAAGTTTGGATTAGATTGGATCGTGTTCGAAGACCATAGGAGGCACCCTATTCAGGTCCCTACACAGTCCTTCAGCAAACGCCTAAATATTTTCTGGTGAAGATAAATAATGATATGGATACTCAAGTTTCTGTGGACAGGTTCAAACCATATATAGAAGTACAAAAACAAATAGTAGAGAAACAAGTAGAAGAAAAGATGAATAAAAACAAAACGCTTAGTGATTCAGAACAAGAAATAAATACAAAAAGTAAAAAAGAAGATTCTCCCATGATAAATACAAACTCTCGTTCAGGTCGAAAAGTTTCCGGGAAGAAATATAACGAGTACTATTATTAGTAGTACACTCCGTTCTAAAGGGGGAACTTCTGTTATGGTTTATAAAATGGCGAGTGTTCTAAAAATAGTAAAAGATAGACACACTGACGCCAAGAATTCAACATTGGGCGGCAAAATAAGGAACCTTTTCTTTTGGTAGGAGTAGGAGTAAGAAGTAGGAGTTAAGGACAGTAGTTTGTGTACGAGATTTGAAAAGTGAAAAACGCTAGTCAGTTGACCACTAGAGTCCAGAAGGGATAGGCTCGTTTACTACTAGCATCCCACAGTGAAGAGAATTTAGCTAGTTTGCTCCTGTATCCACACAACATTTAAATGTTGTAACTTGATGTAAAAACCTAAAGTTTCATACCAAAAATAAACATCATTAATTCAAGTTTGTGTTATCTTCTAATTATACCAAAACGAAGCAACACAACAGATTAATACTTTTCCCAACGGTATTTGTGCGTAAGTAAATTCACCGGATTCCACTGGAATTCGAACTCGGCTCTCCGATATCCATTGCACCATAATTTTCTGCAATGTACGTAAAATATCGACACACCATTTTATAAAATATTTGTTAAAAAAAACAGAATTATCCAATTCAAAAGAAATTTTCACAACTTATTTATTAATCTAAACTTATTTATAAATGGAACTTGTCTGTGTGTCTGTGTGTGTGTCTCTGTGTGTGTGTATCCGTTACCTATAAACTCCGAAACGGTTCTTACAATAGTGCAGAAAATCGATAATATATATATATATATATATATATAAGGCAAGATGTTTGATGCGTGTCTGTTTATTTGTCTGTATGTCCTTTATACAAATCCACAATTTTTATCCGATTCTCACCAAACTTCACACAAATATTTATTATAAATATATAAACTATGGATCAGTTATTAGACATCGAGTGGATGTGCATTTTTGTGCAGTATTCTTTAGGCTGAGTCTGAGCTCCAGGACCATGGATTAGTTTTAAACCTTTCATTACACCCGAGCAACGCCGGGTTATACTGCTGGTAAATAAATATTCTAGTGAATTGTTTATTCTATTTTTAAAATGGTTTGGTGATATATGTTTCGGATATGTTTTATTTTTAATTAGAAGATTGTTGTCCAATGTTTTATATTTTATGTAATCCTCATGTATTGTTTTTTCAATCACCGATGAAGAAAAAATGTATATTTATTATGGATATGAATTATAGATCAGTTATTAGACATCGAGTGGATGTGCATTGTTGTGCAGTAGATATCAAATCGAAACGAGTTCGAATTCCAGTTGCATTCGTTGCATTCACTTACGCAGAAAAACCCTTGAAAAAGGCATTAATCCATCTCGTTTTCCTCCGTTTATTGGGTTTTATAGCTTCGATTGGAAACCAGTCTACCGTAATGGCAACCAACTGAGAGAAAAATTTTCTGCCTAGTCAGTCATGTGTGACACGATAACTAGGCGTATATCAAGGTGCTTCGTAAAATATGTATTTTATTATAATAGATTAAAATAGAAAATGGTTAAGAATAGAAAATAGTTTAAAAACATAACAAAAGTGAAAAAGAAGAGGAAAAAATAAATAAATAAACGCTTTTTCTTTTATGAGGAAAATTGTGGAAGAGACAAGGGTATCCGATTACTGTTTTAAATCCTACCACTCCTCCGGTAAATATTTGACTCAGTGATTTAATGTGATAAAGAGATAAGTTCAGGAGGTGGGTTTTCGAATGACCCGGTCAAAGGCTGTCTTTTATTGTATCTTGACCACACATTAAGAATTTTCCGGCGGAAGCTTTATTAAGAAAGATAACTGAAATTTCAGACTTACAGTCGCCAATGTTTATCACCGGTGGTCTAAAGCATTTCCGGATTTCCGGATTATCGGATCAATTTTAAATAAATTCAGGTAATTTTTCCGAGTCAGATCAGTAGAGTAGAGTAGAGTAGAGTGAGAGAGTCAGTTAAGTGAGTCAGACAGTTGAGTGAGTAGAATCTCCGTTCGTCTTGTTTCGGTCAGTTCGGATTTGTTGATCTCCATTAATTAGAGTTAGAGCTGTGTGTCACATTCGCCTGCCCCAACCGAAAAACTAACTCTTCACGAAATAAAGCATCCTTTCAACTCATCCAAGTTGTGGAAGTTCGTTCCTTATAGTCCAATCATGTACCCCCAGTTTGAGTCTCCGACATTTTCAACAAACTCCCGGCAAACATCACAGCGTGGAGAACGGCCGCCGGAGAAATTGTTCGGACGGTCCGTTGGGGTATTACACATGTCTCTTTCGAGATATGATCACTTAAACGTGTATCACGTATGGCACTTAAATGACTAACTATATCATTCCATTTCGTGCTCGATGTATGTTTTTTTATTATATATATATATATATATATATATATATATATATATATATATATGTAAACATGTTACGGAAATTAACGAATTTTAACGAAACTTGGTTATAAGCAACCGACAATTTGCAATGAATTATTTTTATGAAAAATAATTCATTACATATATATATATAATTCCAGGTGAAGAGGACTCAAGGTTTTACTAATTTGAGTGCCCCGGCATTTATTTTATTATGAACATTTAAATGTAAATCATCTGTACAACCAACATCAAACATTGCCTGATGAAAAGAATCTATCTCGAAACATAGAAATTTTCGTGTCGCAATATACAACTAATTCATAACTATATATATATATATATATATATATATATGGAGAGAGAGAGAGAGAGAGAGAGAGAGAGAGAGAGAGAGATTGAAATCCGACAAGATGAATAAAATGAATGAAGTAAGTAAAGAGCAGGTAGGAAAAGGGTCTTTAATTTAACAAGTTTCACTTTATTCAACTTCTTCATAGATTTTTTAATAAAACCTTTTTTTTTATTTAAAAAACCAAAAAAGCTATATGTGAATTGAAGTTTGATTTCATTGTTCAGATACGTGTCACGTTTAGTAAAGAAATAGATTTTTTAAATTATGTGGATGAGAAGAATCATGGGTGATTTAATGTATAAATGTGTGTGTTTATAAGTCGATAACATTAGTAAGTATCTGAATGATAAAATGAAGTACATTTCCGTTTAAAATTATAGAAAAATAATGTATACAAGTATCGAGCAAACTTTATGTAAATAAATAAATTTTAAAAGTAAGGTTAAAGGTTACATTCTTTCAATTAAATAATATGTATTAAACTACTAATATCCGCATATTACAATATTTTAATTAACATAAATAATATTTAGACATATTAAAATATATATACATTAAAGTATTATAATATATTATTACAATATTACAATTGTAATTATATTAAACTACTATATTATATTATTATAATATTATAATTAAACGACAAAAACATCCCTTACAAATATTAAATATGCATATATCTTAAAATATTGTGTATAATAAAATTTTTACAGCTTTGAAAATTTTTATTGAAATTTATATGTAAGTATTAGAATTATTAATCTATAAAAATAGAGAAAATTACTGAGAACTTTGGAATATTACAAAAATATACATGAACAATACATACATAACACACACACTTATATATATATATAAATTTACATAACACACACACACACACATATATACATATATACATTTACATACATGTATATATTTGGAATCGTCAGCGAATTAACAAGTTTATAAATATTATCTCTAACATTATTAAAATATATATTCATAAGGAAATAATAAAGAGAAACATAATGTAAATACAGATTATTATGTAATAAAATATATTAATAAATAAATATTAATAAAATATATTAATAAAATATGTACTATAGAATGTGACCCACATAGAGAAAACAATATTATGAATTATATGAAATAATATACAGAAGTATCATTAAAATATTTAGTTATATCTATTGGTAGACAAAAATTGGATTCATGGAGTATAGATTTGTAGAAAGATGCTGAGGTGATGTAATGTTCTAAACGAGTGTTTATAGTTGGTAGTAATGCTATTAATACGTTTTAAAAGTACTTTTTTTCTTAAATGTTTATGTTCTTTTTAGTATTAGAGAAAACCAAAATTGAGTCCGAGGTCGTTTTGATGTAATACAAGAGCGTTGGAACATTTGTCCAAACGTAAGTCTCTTTTGTGTTTATAGATCCACGTTTTTAGATTTCGAGATGTCTCCCCGAATTATAAGTTGTTGAATTGTAGACACTTTATTCTATAAATCCCGGCATTTAAATTCCTGTTTGGTGTCTTTTTCATCCTAATAATATCATCAATAGTCTTCGAGGTGGTGGTAACGATTCTAGTGTTTGGGATAGCTAATTTATTTATGAGTTCATTTGAAAGGGTATTGGTCGGTTGTTTTGTTTTTATGGCATATTAACCTCGGCGGGTCATTTATTGCCAACTAAACTTTATTTATTTATTTATTTATTGCTGATAATACCTTTTCCTTTCAACAATTTATTGTTGTTTTTTATATGAGATTTGTGTCTAGTAATATTTTTTTCTTTTTTGAGTATCAAGATTCATTGGGATTTGTTTTTAAGGGCAGGGTCCCCAAATACAACCATTGTTATTTAACCCATAACTGGAGGGAAGGAACGGATTAATACCTTTCCCAAGGGTACCAGTGCTTAAGTGAATGCAGGGTATTCAACTGGAATTCGAACTCGGCTCACCAATTTCTCTTTCCGAGCCGATATTCACTGCACCACAACGCACATCCGTCACTATACGCTTACAGCACCTGGTATTCCCAAGCGGTCACCCATCTAAGTACTAACCAGGCTCAACGTTGCTTAACTTCGGTGATTGAGTGAGAACCGGTGTATTCAACGTGATGGGCCGTAAGAAAGGGTATTGGAAAGTAGTATTATGAAATTTGTGCAATTTTGGGATTATTCGTTTTTTTATTCTTTGTTCTTTGTGTGTGTGTGTGTGTGTGTGTGTGTGTGTGTGTGTGTGTGTGTGTGTGTGTGTGTGTGTGTTTAGTATTGAGGTGTGGGTAATTGTGAAGTTTAAATGTTTCCTCAATTACTCTCTCTTCTTCAGATAGATAATGAGGGCTGCATATTATGAAGGATCTAAGGTTGAGACCTATAATTAAACCAAACTTAATTCTTTAGTTGTGGTAAGAACAGAAATTAATAAAGTCGTTTTTGTTTTTTACGGTAAATTTTTTATGACGAATGTATGACTGGCACGTGACGCCCAGTTAGTCGCTGTATAGACAGTATGGATGGTAGATCTGGTAGCCAGCGGTTGGAAAGATAACGAATATAAACCACGTGATCCAAAAGAGGTACGTAACAGACATTGCACAGCCTTAAGATTGCTTTCAGGCATGAAACAGACTGTTTGGTTCAGTCTTTGTTTGGTTCTAGCACTTTTATATTTACATAAATTTTACCCCTGATATTGAGAACTTTTACCGATAAATATAGCATAGCTTAAAACTATATATATTAATACAGGTTTCGTTGAATAATATAGACAAATTTTGTCTATTTATTTTGTGTAGGATCCTTTCGTATAGTCTGATAAGCTTGATGGTCCTATCGTTAAAAGACAACAAGAAATCACAGTAATTGTTGATTTTTTTATCAGGTCTGAGCTTTTGGTTTACATAAGCCATTATCAAAGAATGAACATTAACATATAGTGAACATAGAACATTTAATTTATTAACAAAGTGGAATTAAACAAAGATAATTAAGTCAAAGAGACAAGTCCATTTTTAACGTGGCAGATGGCCGCAGACGGAGACAAAATGGTGGTAGTGTGGTTCTTGGTCCGATTACAGGCATTGGAGTATGTTAGTAGAGATATCAAAATTTATTTTATTTAAGCTAGGTTTAAGCTGTTTGATGTAGATAGCTTCTAGGATTTTGAGTTTTCGTTTATTATTTTCTTGTCTAAGTATACATGTATTTTCAACGCGCGTTTTTCTGAGAAGTGTGCGTTGATAACCGTGTTGTTTTAAATGTCGGAATATGTTTTAATTGTCATTTAAGTGTAACGTAAGACGCCGTGAGAGCGAGTTGGTAGTATGGCCAATGTAGATATTACAATATTAAGCTCTACTCTGTATCGAACACCCTTTATAAAAGTAAAAGTGGGTTCTAATCTACGTATTCTTTCACTTTCTTGAACGATATATATATATATATATATATATATATATATATATATATATATATATATATATATATATGCATGTACGCATCGCTCATTCACTAATGAATTAGAGCACTCTGACTATTGGGTGTGTATAATGACAATATACATGCTAAAAAGTCTGCCTTCTTCTACCGTGCGCCCATGGCCCAGAGGTAGAACCGTCGACTGACGCCACTTCGGTCGGGTTTCAATCCTGGGTTAAAAGCAATCTGAGTCTAACCGTACTGATGAGCTGCGAAACAGATTTGTCTGCGGATGACTATATATATAGTTATTGAAAACCGCCTGAAGACACCACATTGTAGAAACTTAGCCTTCCTCTGCGAAAAATGGAGTGAAGTAATTTTGCCAAGTTATAAAAAATAAACATATTTCCAGCACTTGAGTCTATTTCACGCTCTATTTTTTCATATTATGCTAGAAAAAATGTTTTATGACAATCACGTATGACTGACTTTTTCGATCAGATTATAGCACAATTTTTGGTTCATCCCAAAGTGAAACGCACGATTGAATAAACTCACTGTAATTTTTCGTCGTAGGTACTTCAAATATTTTTTTTAAATACAGAAGACCATTCGCGTAAACATCCGGCTTAGAAATGGGAAAAAGTTTGTTGTTGTTTTTTTCTTCTTCGGGGGAAAGACTTTTCTACAACTAAAAAGTTTTGGTAAAATATTATTACTAATGACAATGTGATAAACACACATTGCTGCGTGTGATTTATTTATAATTTATTCATTTGAAAATATAGACAAATATTCAGGAGGAATAAATAAGTTTGCCTATCGCCCGGTTCACACTCCTTTCTATTTTTTTTAACAGGACTAGATGTTTATCCCCTGTTTCCAGTTTGTTCTAAGGGTTTTTTTTCTTTCACATCCAGAAGCCCCATTAGGGGCGTTATCGCTTTGGGGAGAATTGATTTTTTTAAATTTCTTCTTTAGAGAAGAATTATTATAAATGTTTTCTGTCCTAAAAGCAAAATGTGTTTGCACGTATGAGCTTCCTTAGTGGAATTCGCCAACGGTTTACAATGATGAAAAGGTTAATTTCAGCGAAAGCTTTCAAAATTCAATTAATATTTTACTTAATCATTGTTTATATATGTGGTTATGTATGAGAGATGATGTGAGTGAACAAGTGAGAACGAAACAAAACAAAATTTTAAGAAACGTTATTTTCCTCATGAAAAGAAAGACTGAACGAGCAGTATGCCACACGCGAGCCGCAGTTTGTCCAGGAGAGTCAGTCGGTCAGTTAAAGGCGATCATGTCTCGAAAGAGACGACTGACTGGGCAGTAGGTTGCCATTGCTTTCTACGGCAGACTGGTTGCCAACCAATGCTATAGAACCCAATCCGTCCTGTCATTTGACCCATAACTGGGGGTAGAAGAAATGTCTTATATTATTATGTGCTAATTAGTTTATTACTCCATAACAATAGAAAACAGATCTTCCACTTTATGACCAGTAGAAGCCTTAATCATGATTCCTATTCAGTCATTCAGTTAAGTGATATACGTGATACACGCTTTGGGCGATCATGCCTCGAAAGAGACATGACTGACTGGGCAGAAGATTATCCCGCAGTAGGTTGCTATTGCTTTCTGCTGTAGACTGGTTGCCAGCCAAGGCTATAGAACCCAATCTGTCCTATTATTTAACCCAAAACTAGAGGGAAGAGACGGATTAATACCTTTCCCAAGGGTATTTGTGCGTAGGTGAATACAAGGAATTCAACTGGAATTCGAACTCGGCTCCGCCAATTTGTCGTTCCGAGTCGATATCCACTGCACCACAACACACATAAATTAAATGAATGGAATTCGAACTCGGCTATCCAGTTTCTCATTTCCAGACAATATTTATTACACCGCAGCGCACATCGGCGAAATGTATCGCTGAACAAACGGTGAAAACCATGAAAAGTATTCTGCGTAAATGCGGGAACCCATCGCTTGGAATGTTAATTCAACAGAGTATGCCAGACGATGACGAATCGTCAATCGCCGAAATGTTGATGGGGAGAAACTTAAGAAGTAACCTACCCACAGCAAATAAACCAAATAGAAAAAAAGCACGCCAATTGGAAGGCAAAGGTTCAAGTAAGAGCCAGACAAAAAAATATTGCTTCGACTGACGAGTAGCTCAGGAACCAAAAAGACTAAACCCAGGGGTTTGTACCCGAAACCCTATGCATAACAGAAGGAATTTATAAGGCCTAGTGCAAGCAGAAGCAGCACCCAAATCATTCACTGTTCAGGCTCAAACAGGAGCCGTCCTTCGACGGAGCAGAAAGCATTTATTAAAAATAAACCATTCAAATGAAAACTTTTTATGATTGCCACCCTCACAAGACAAGGACAACGTTGACGAGAAAATCAAAGTCAGCTCGTGTTTGAACCAGCATTAGTACACTTAGGTGAGCAGACACATAAAAAAATGGAGCAACTGACTTACTATTATCATTGTTAATGGAAATAAGCAACTAGTTTGAAAAGTTTCGAGAAAAAATGACAGTGATTCTGATTCAACTGCCGAAATAAGTTATTCTGATGGAAAATTGGAAGAAATTCACTTGTGGTAAAACCGGATATTTTAAATGGTCATCAATAAAAAGGGCAACCCAATATGCCAAATACAGATTGGGGATACTAGAATCAAGCAGGTACAAACACTTAAATGCCTGGTAAGTGTTATAACAGAAGACGGAAAGTGCGACACAGAGATCCGAAGGCGAGTTGGCATGGCGAAGGAAGAATTCCAGAAGTTGAGTAAGGTATTAAGAAACAGGACAATTTCGCTAGAAACAAAGAAAAGAGTACTGGATTGCTACGTGTTGTCCGTCCTGCAATATGGCAGTGAATGTTGGACAATATCATCAAAGATGATGGAAAAACTTGAAGCAGCTGAAATGTGGTGCTAGAGAAGGATGCTGCGAATATCATGGATCGAGCATGTGAGCAATGATGAGGTCTTATAAATGATGGAAACAAAAAGAAAATTGATACTGAGCATCAGGAAGAAACAGCTGAAGTTCCTGGAACATGCAATGAGGAAGGAGGGCTTGGAGAACCTGATACTAACAGGCCAGATAAAGGGAAAAAGAGACAGGGGAAAGCAGCAGATAACATATTTGAAGGACCTGATCAGGTGGATGAATGAGCGAGGGTTGCATAGTGTAACAGGAGAAGGCATGCTCAGAGCCACCAGGGATAGGGAAACGTGGAGAACCATGACCGCCTACGTCCTGAAGGGACAGGGCACATAGAAGAAGAAGAATCGCTTTGCTAGTTTTAATTCTTGTTTG
This sequence comes from Ascarosepion bandense, assembly GCA_037127315.1. Lineage (NCBI taxonomy): Eukaryota > Metazoa > Mollusca > Cephalopoda > Sepiida > Sepiidae > Ascarosepion > Ascarosepion bandense. Next base: position 3,391,516 of record JBBBDQ010000436.1, read on the forward strand.
AACTGGTCTTTCAAGTTGATTTTTCTCTTTCTTTCTTTCTTTCTTTCTTTCTCCTCTCAAAATCCATAAACCAGTTATTCATCCTGTCTTTCTTTTTTTTTCTTAATATATATTAGTATATTTACTTTATTTTCTAATTGATGTTCTCCGTGCTATTTCAGTGCTTAAGTTTTGTTAAAACTTTCTCGTTTGAAATCGCTTATTTTTTTTATATGATTTTTTCTTTCATTGTTTTTCCTTCCTTTTATATTCTGCTGCTTTGCTAGCTGACCAATGCTTGCTTCTTGGGATTGGCCTGTGTTCCCCACTACCTCCCTGCTTAATATATCAGAATGTTAGTTAAGCATCGCATAGTCTAAAAGCTCTGTTGGTAGTCGTTTTAACCGCCCAAATGAGTCAGTTATTCTGATCGATATTTCTAAGAGATTATTTTTTCAGGGGTATGGCTCTAATGTGGATGTGCGTTGTGGGGCAGTGCATATCGACTCGGAACGACAAATCGGGGTGCCGAGTTCGAATTCCAGTTGAATTCCTTGCCTTCACTTAAGCACAAATACCCTTGGGAAATGTACTAATCCGTTTTCCCCCAGTTATGGGTTAAATAACAGGACAGATGGGGTTCTATAGCCTTAGCTGGCTACCAGTCTACTGCAGAAAACAATGGCAACCGTATTTAAATTTTTGTACCTGGTTGGTTCTAGTATCCCCAACCTGTATTTGGCATATTGGGCTGCCCATTTTACTGATGACCATGCATTCGGTTTTCTTGCAGTTTATTTGTAGTCCTTTTTTTTTCACTTTCTTTATCTACCTTCTGTAGGAGGTCTTGTAGTTTCCTTTCTGTGTCTGCTATCAGTATTGTATCATCTACGTACTTTATGCTGTTTAAATTATGGCCTCCGATGACAAATCCAGGCATAACTTCTAAAGTCCTCAAAATATTCTCGCTGTACAAGTTAAACAGATCCGGTGAAAAGACACATCCTTGTCTTACACCCCTTTCTATCTTTGTATATCTGCTGAATTCGTTACTTGTCCGTATACAAGCGATTTGCTGCCAATAAAGATTCTTGATTATTCTTAAGTCTTTCCCAAGTATGTCAAGGCTGCCGAGCATCTCCATCAATTGTTTGTGGTGTATTTTGTCAAACGTCTTCGCATAATCAATAAAGCACAGGTATAAGTCCTTCTTCATTTGTATTGCCCTTTCTGGGAGCATCCTAATCATAAATATGGCATTCCTTGTTCCAGTGTCATTGGCGAAACTGCACTGTTCTTGTCCTATCTCTGGCTTGATTCTGCTTCTCGCTCTATTCATCAGTATGAGGACGATCAGTTTTGTTATATGGCTCATTAAAATGATGGTTCTATGGAGTTCGCACTCGTTTGTTCCTGGCTTCTTAGGTAGTGCTATGAAGATAGACTTGCTGAGGTCATCTGCTATTACACCGCTATTATAAATTCCATTTATTATTTCTGTAATTTTCTCTATACCAAATTCTTCCAAGGCTATCAACACCACTATGACTACGCCGTCTGGTCCAGCTGCTTTGTTTCTATTCAGTTTGGCTATTGCAGATGCCACTTCACACTTTAATATTTCCGGTCTGTCCTCATTTTTGTGTACTATCGCTTGCTCTCTCTTGTCGTGAAAAAATCTTTTATATATTCTTCCCATCGTTGGAGTATTTCCTCTTTCTCCAATATGATTGTTCCAACCTTAGATTTTATACACCCTGTTGAAGAGCAAGATTTTTGTCCTGTCAGTTCTTTTATTTTTTTTATGCGTGTCTACTTTATTATTCCTGCTCAATCTCTCTACTTCTGCACATTTGTCAGTGAGCCATTCCTCTTTAGCCTGTCTGCATTTTCTTCTTATTTCCTTGTGTAGTTCCCTGTACTCCATTCCATGTCTTGATATCATTTTCTGCCTCCTTTGCATCATGTCGAGAATCTCTTCAGTCATCCACTCGTTTTTTTCTGCGCCTAATTTCCTTTGGGCAATGTTGTTTGCTGATGTCACTATTGCTTCCTTTAGTGAATCTCATTTCGAGTGTCCTTTTCCAATTTGTTCTTCATATTTGATTTTCACGCTGTTAGTGTATTCTTGCTGTAGATTGAGGTCATTCACGAGCGTGTTGTATTTCAGTTTTAGTGCTGCACTAGGCTTCTTCAATCTCTGGAGTTTCACCTTTAGTTTGCAGATGACTGGGATGTAGTCGCTTCCACAGTCAGCGCCTGAATAGGCTTTGCTTTGAGCCACTGTATTTCTGAATCTGCTGTTTATAGCTATGTAGTCTATCTGGGTTTTCGTGTCACCTCCTGGGCTTCTTCATGTCCATAGACGTCGTGGGTGTTCTTGAAACCAGGTGTTAGTTATTACCTGGTCATTTGCTATGCACCATTCGACCCATTTTTTCTCCTTGTTCATTGTGGATTCCTAAACCAAAGTTGCCAGTTGTCATACCTTCCCTCTCCTTGCCTGTTTTGGCATTCAAATCTCCCATGATGATTCTGATTTCTTGGCTTTTACATTGAGCCTTGGCATTGTCTAGAGTGGAGTAAAAATATTCTATTTCTTCCTCAGTGCTTTGTGTTGTTGGTGTATAGATGACTACAATTGCTATGTTGAACCGTCTCCCTTTCAGTTTGACCAGAACTTTTTCGGAAAACTGGCAGTATCCCAAAACACATTTCTTCATTTCTTGTCCAGTATTAAGCTGACTCCTTTTGCATTATTTTTGCCTCCTGCGTATATTATCCGATTGTTGTCGCTGCTGAAGTCTCTATTATTTGGCCATCTGGTTTCGCATATTCCCAGAATATTGATTTTCAGTCTGTTAATTTCCTATTTGACATTCTCTAGTTGTCCGCAGTTGCTTAACGGCCTGACGTTCCATGTCCCCAAGGTAATTCTTTCTTTGTTGCGCACAGTCGCAGGGTAACGGTCCAAAGACACCTGTTGCTCATGTCGTTTCTAACCCGGGTGAGTGACAGATTTGGGGAAAAACTGTCCCCTTTACGCCGTTGTTGCTAACAGTCGCTGGATGACGGTCAGGTAACACCTGTTGCCCATGTCGGTCCTTACCGGGCGAGGAATTGCTCTCTTTGGAAGCAACCCCTTTCACGCCGTCAGGTTTAATATGTTTTCGTTGCATAGTCATGATTATACGCAGGATACATAGATAGTTGAGTGGTATCCTGTTGCTTTCTCCACGGTGATTTATTGATACACCACCTCTAGTTAGCTGGCCGTTGACTCACCAAGAGTTCCTCCGCCATTTGTAGGTTTATCTTTTTTTTAAAAAACTACCGGGTTGCTAACATCCTGTTAAAAAAAAAAAAGAAAAAAGAGGGATGGGAGAAAGAACATAAATATTACCCATATTCTTTGTTGCTCTTAACATTTTTTCTCTTGATCTCTCCGCCATCCACTGTATCAAGCCCATCAAAGTATGTCTGCTGTTGATTTCCTCTGTCTCTATTTTCTTCTATCCGACCCTGGGTATTAGATTCTCCAAGCCCTCCTTCCTCATTATTTGTCTCTGAAACTTGGTTAGTTCCTGTGACTTGACCCAAAGAGTTGTGAGTTAAACACCAGGCTACGGCAGTGGTGAACAAGTAATTTAAACGGTTAGAGGGAGATAACTCATGACTATCAGAACGGAGATGATATACCTCAGTGATTGTAATAAAGGTTTCGGTTCGAAATTTGTAGCACCTTAAGAAGGTCGGAGCGTACAACGGCCGAAACATCGTACAAATAGCAGCAAAGATGTGGACAATAGTCCGAATATTGTAAATACTGTTCAGCTGTCTCTTTCTGGTGTTAAGTATAAATTTCGTTTTCGTTTTCATCCTTTCTAAATACTTGTTGTTGCTCACATGTCTGGTCCATGTTATCCTCAGCATCCTTCTGTAGAACGACATTTCTGTTGCTTCTTCATCTTTGAAGAGATCATCCAACATTGGTTGCATATAGGACAGATATCACATAGAAAACTACACTCTTGTCTTTGTTTCCAATGAGATCTTTCCGTCTCTCAGTACTTTTGAAATGCGTCCTTGGCCATGTCAATGCAACTTCGGATCTCAGGATTTTCATAAAGGAGGACGGATACCACATAAAAGTCCACTACTCTTTTCTTTGTTTCTGTTGCTTCGAGTCTCTCCTTCATCTTTGACGAGATTGTCCAGCATTCGTTGCTATATAGGGGGACAGATACCACATAAAAGTCCACTACTCTTTTCTTTGTTTCTGTTGCTTCGAGTCTCTCCTTCATCTTTGACGAGATTGTCCAGCATTCGTTGCTATATAGGGGGACAGATACCACATAAAAGTCCACTACTCTTTTCTTTGTTTCTGTTGCTTTGAGTCTCTCCTTCATCTTTGACGAGATTGTCCAGCATTCGTTGCTATATAGGGGGACAGATACCACATAAAAGTCCACTACTCTTTTCTTTGTTTCTGTTGCTTCGAGTCTCTCCTTCATCTTTGACGAGATTGTCCAGCATTCGTTGCTATATAGGGGGACAGATACCACATAAAAGTCCACTACTCTTTTCTTTGTTTCTGTTGCTTCGAGTCTCTCCTTCATCTTTGACGAGATTGTCCAGCATTCGTTGCTATATAGGGGGACAGATACCACATAAAAGTCCACTACTCTTTTCTTTGTTTCTGTTGCTTTGAGTCTCTCCTTCATCTTTGACGAGATTGTCCAGCATTCGTTGCTATGTAGGGGGACAGATATCACATAAAAGTCCACTACTCTTTTCTTTGTTTCTGTTGCTTCGAGTCTCTCCTTCATCTTTGACGAGATTGTCCAGCATTCGTGGCTATATAGGGGGACAGATACCACATAAAAGTCCACTACTCTTTTCTTTGTTTCTGTTGCTTTGAGTCTCTCCTTCATCTTTGACGAGATTGTCCAGCATTCGTTGCTATATAGGGGGACAGATATCACATAAAAGTCCACTACTCTTTTCTTTGTTTCTGTTGCTTCGAGTCTCTCCTTCATCTTTGACGAGATTGTCCAGCATTCGTTGCTATATAGGGGGACAGATACCACATAAAAGTCCACTACTCTTTTCTTTGTTTCTGTTGCTTCGAGTCTCTCCTTCATCTTTGACGAGATTGTCCAGCATTCGTTGCTATATAGGGGGACAGATACCACATAAAAGTCCACTACTCTTTTCTTTGTTTCTGTTGCTTTGAGTCTCTCCTTCATCTTTGACGAGATTGTCCAGCATTCGTTGCTATATAGGGGGACAGATACCACATAAAAGTCCACTACTCTTTTCTTTGTTTCTGTTGCTTCGAGTCTCTCCTTCATCTTTGACGAGATTGTCCAGCATTCGTTGCTATATAGGGGGACAGATACCACATAAAAGTCCACTACTCTTTTCTTTGTTTCTGTTGCTTTGAGTCTCTCCTTCATCTTTGACGAGATTGTCCAGCATTCGTTGCTATGTAGGGGGACAGATATCACATAAAAGTCCACTACTCTTTTCTTTGTTTCTGTTGCTTCGAGTCTCTCCTACATCTTTGACGAGATTGTCCAGCATTCGTGGCTATATAGGGGGACAGATACCACATAAAAGTCCACTACTCTTTTCTTTGTTTCTGTTGCTTTGAGTCTCTCCTTCATCTTTGACGAGATTGTCCAGCATTCGTTGCTATATAGGGGGACAGATATCACATAAAAGTCCACTACTCTTTTCTTTGTTTCTGTTGCTTCGAGTCTCTCCTTCATCTTTGACGAGATTGTCCAGCATTCGTTGCTATATAGGGGGACAGATATCACATAAAAGTCCACTACTCTTTTCTTTGATTCTGTTGCTTCGAGTCTCTCCTTCATCTTTGACGAGATTGTCCAGCATTCGTTGCTATATAGGGGGACAGATGCCACATAAAAGTCCACTACTCTTTTCTTTGTTTCTGTTGCTTCGAGTCTCTCCTTCATCTTTGACGAGATTGTCCAGCATTCGTTGCTATATAGGGGGACAGATATCACATAAAAGTCCACTACTCTTTTCTTTGTTTCTGTTGCTTCGAGTCTCTCCTTCATCTTTGACGAGATTGTCCAGCATTCGTTGCTATATAGGGGGACAGATATCACATAAAAGTCCACTACTCTTTTCTTTGTTTCTGTTGCTTCGAGTCTCTCCTTCATCTTTGACGAGATTGTCCAGCATTCGTTGCTATATAGGGGGACAGATATCACATAAAAGTCCACTACACTTTTTTTTGTTTCTGTTGCTTCGAGTCTCTCCTTCATCTTTGACGAGATTGTCCAGCATTCGTTGCTATATAGGGGGACAGATATCACATAAAAGTCCACTACTCTTTTCTTTGTTTCTGTTGCTTCGAGTCTCTCCTTCATCTTTGACGAGATTGTCCAGCATTCGTTGCTATATAGGGGGACAGATATCACATAAAAGTCCACTACTCTTTTCTTTGTTTCTGTTGCTTCGAGTCTCTCCTTCATCTTTGACGAGATTGTCCAGCATTCGTTGCTATATAGGGGGACAGATATCACATAAAAGTCCACTACACTTTTTTTTGTTTCTGTTGCTTCGAGTCTCTCCTTTATCTTTGACGAGATTGTCCAGCATTCGTTGCTATATAGGGGGACAGATATCACATAAAAGTCCACTACTCTTTTCTTTGTTTCTGTTGCTTCGAGTCTCTCCTTCATCTTTGACGAGATTGTCCAGCATTCGTTGCTATATAGGGGGACAGATATCACATAAAAGTCCACTACTCTTTTCTTTGTTTCTGTTGCTTCGAGTCTCTCCTTCATCTTTGACGAGATTGTCCAGCATTCGAGGCTATATAGGGGGAGGGGGCAGATACCACATAAAAGTCCACTACTCTTTTCTTTGTTTCTGTTGCTTTGAGTCTCTCCTTCATCTTTGACGAGATTGTCCAGCATTCGTTGCTATATAGGGGGACAGATATCACATAAAAGTCCACTACTCTTTTCTTTGTTTCTGTTGCTTCGAGTCTCTCCTTCATCTTTGACGAGATTGTCCAGCATTCGTTGCTATATAGGGGGACAGATACCACATAAAAGTCCACTACTCTTTTCTTTGTTTCTGTTGCTTCGAGTCTCTCCTTCATCTTTGACGAGATTGTCCAGCATTCGTTGCTATATAGGGGGACAGATACCACATAAAAGTCCACTACTCTTTTCTTTGTTTCTGTTGCTTTGAGTCTCTCCTTCATCTTTGACGAGATTGTCCAGCATTCGTTGCTATATAGGGGGACAGATACCACATAAAAGTCCACTACTCTTTTCTTTGTTTCTGTTGCTTTGAGTCTCTCCTTCATCTTTGACGAGATTGTCCAGCATTCGTTGCTATGTAGGGGGACAGATATCACATAAAAGTCCACTACTCTTTTCTTTGTTTCTGTTGCTTCGAGTCTCTCCTACATCTTTGACGAGATTGTCCAGCATTCGTGGCTATATAGGGGGACAGATACCACATAAAAGTCCACTACTCTTTTCTTTGTTTCTGTTGCTTTGAGTCTCTCCTTCATCTTTGACGAGATTGTCCAGCATTCGTTGCTATATAGGGGGACAGATATCACATAAAAGTCCACTACTCTTTTCTTTGTTTCTGTTGCTTCGAGTCTCTCCTTCATCTTTGACGAGATTGTCCAGCATTCGTTGCTATATAGGGGGACAGATATCACATAAAAGTCCACTACTCTTTTCTTTGATTCTGTTGCTTCGAGTCTCTCCTTCATCTTTGACGAGATTGTCCAGCATTCGTTGCTATATAGGGGGACAGATGCCACATAAAAGTCCACTACTCTTTTCTTTGTTTCTGTTGCTTCGAGTCTCTCCTTCATCTTTGACGAGATTGTCCAGCATTCGTTGCTATATAGGGGGACAGATATCACATAAAAGTCCACTACTCTTTTCTTTGTTTCTGTTGCTTCGAGTCTCTCCTTCATCTTTGACGAGATTGTCCAGCATTCGTTGCTATATAGGGGGACAGATATCACATAAAAGTCCACTACTCTTTTCTTTGTTTCTGTTGCTTCGAGTCTCTCCTTCATCTTTGACGAGATTGTCCAGCATTCGTTGCTATATAGGGGGACAGATATCACATAAAAGTCCACTACACTTTTTTTTGTTTCTGTTGCTTCGAGTCTCTCCTTCATCTTTGACGAGATTGTCCAGCATTCGTTGCTATATAGGGGGACAGATATCACATAAAAGTCCACTACTCTTTTCTTTGTTTCTGTTGCTTCGAGTCTCTCCTTCATCTTTGACGAGATTGTCCAGCATTCGTTGCTATATAGGGGGACAGATATCACATAAAAGTCCACTACTCTTTTCTTTGTTTCTGTTGCTTCGAGTCTCTCCTTCATCTTTGACGAGATTGTCCAGCATTCGTTGCTATATAGGGGGACAGATATCACATAAAAGTCCACTACACTTTTTTTTGTTTCTGTTGCTTCGAGTCTCTCCTTTATCTTTGACGAGATTGTCCAGCATTCGTTGCTATATAGGGGGACAGATATCACATAAAAGTCCACTACTCTTTTCTTTGTTTCTGTTGCTTCGAGTCTCTCCTTCATCTTTGACGAGATTGTCCAGCATTCGTTGCTATATAGGGGGACAGATATCACATAAAAGTCCACTACTCTTTTCTTTGTTTCTGTTGCTTCGAGTCTCTCCTTCATCTTTGACGAGATTGTCCAGCATTCGTTGCTATATAGGGGGACAGATACCACATAAAAGTCCACTACTCTTTTCTTTGTTTCTGTTGCTTCGAGTCTCTCCTTCATCTTTGACGAGATTGTCCAGCATTCGTTGCTATATAGGGGGACAGATATCACATAAAAGTCCACTACTCTTTTCTTTGTTTCTGTTGCTTCGAGTCTCTCCTTCATCTTTGACGAGATTGTCCAGCATTCGTTGCTATATAGGGGGACAGATACCACATAAAAGTCCACTACTCTTTTCTTTGTTTCTGTTGCTTCGAGTCTCTCCTTCATCTTTGACGAGATTGTCCAGCATTCGTTGCTATATAGGGGGACAGATATCACATAAAAGTCCACTACTCTTTTCTTTGTTTCTGTTGCTTCGAGTCTCTCCTTCATCTTTGACGAGATTGTCCAGCATTCGTTGCTATATAGGGGGACAGATATCACATAAAAGTCCACTACTCTTTACTTTGTTTCTGTTGCTTCGAGTCTCTCCTTCATCTTTGACGAGATTGTCCAGCATTCGTTGCTATATAGGGGGACAGATATCACATAAAAGTCCACTACTCTTTTCTTTGTTTCTGTTGCTTCGAGTCTCTCCTTCATCTTTGACGAGATTGTCCAGCATTCGTTGCTATATAGGGGGACAGATACCACATAAAAGTCCACTACTCTTTTCTTTGTTTCTGTTGCTTCGAGTCTCTCCTTCATCTTTGACGAGATTGTCCAGCATTCGTTGCTATATAGGGGGACAGATATCACATAAAATCTGATACATTTTTCTTTGTTTTCAACGAAAGCTTCTTGTTTCTCAAGACCGTGCTTAGCGTTTGAAATGCGTCCTCAGTCATGACAATTCGCCTTCGGATCTCTCTTTTTGCTTATGATCATGCATGCAGTTTCCTTGTAGTTTATGTTTAGTTTTTTCTTTTCGCTTTCCTTTGCTACCTTATGTATTTTCCTTTCCGTGTCTGCTATCAGCACTGTGTCATCTGCTTATATTATATTGTTAAAATGACGAATCCTGGCAGGACTTCTAGTTCTCTCAGAATTGCTTCACTGTACAGATGGAACAGATCCGGTGAGAAGACATATCATTGTCTTACGAAACCTCTCTATTTTTGTTTCCCTAACTAAACATTTTATTAGCTGCTACTTTAAAGTCATGTACAATGTATGTGCGTTGTGGTGCAGTGGATATCGACTCGGAACTAGAAATCGGAGAGCCGAGTTCAAATTCCAGTTGTAATTCATTGCATTCACTTACGCGCAAATACCCTTGGGAAAGGTATTAATCCGTCTCTTCCCTCCAGTTATGGGTTAAATAACAGGACAGATTGGGTTCTATAGTCTTGGCTGGCAACCAGTCTACCGCAGAAAGCAATGGCAACCTACTGTGGGATAATCTTCTGCCCAGTCAGTCATGTCTCTTTCGAGACATGATCGAACAAGCGTGTTTCACGTATGGCACTTAACTGACTGACAATGTATCAATAGATATTTTTCCAGTTACATCATATACACACTATCACCTAGGTTCGTTTAGTAACAGTTCATTTTGCTTGCCACACGTTATCCTAACTTTCACTTTTCTTCACCAGTCCTAATTTTTAAAAAATGTTATATTTTCAGTACGTGGATGTAACACATTAAATAGTCTAAAATAACCAAGCTTATAGACACCTAGGTATAGAATAATGATTTGCGAGATTGAATAGAGTTCAATTCTTACTAGATGCTCCATACTTGTAGCGTTGTATTATGTTTAGTAAACAACTACAGAAAACATAGCCAAACTTGATTTGAGTATTTTTTAATATGTTAATACGGAACAATCTTCTCAAAGATAAAGAAGAGACTCAAAGCAACAGAAATGTGGTTCTACAGAAGGATGCTGAGGATACCTTGAAGTGAACATGTGAGCAACGGCGATGTTTTGGAAAAATAGAAACAAAAAACTTATACTTAACATCAAAAAGAGGCAGTTGCGGTTTTTGGGACACGTAATAAGGAAGAAGGGTTTGGAGAATCTGATACTCACAGGGTGAATAGCCGGAAGGGGTTCAGGAGAAAAAAACACGTGATGTACGTAAGTAAATGGATGACAGAGCAGAGTTTGAGAGAAATAACAAGACATATATTATGAGCTACAAGGGACAGGAAGATGTGGAGAACTGTGACTGCCTACGCCCAGAAGAGAGACGGCACACAAAAGAAGAAGAATATCTCCCGAATCGTTGGTTATTCTCAAGTAATCTTGTAATCGTCTGAAAAAGCCATTATTTTTGCCTTCCTTTAGCATGGCCAAAGTTAACCTTCAGGAAGTTGCCACATTAAACCTTCTCGGTCTAACGCTTTCTGTTGAAATGAAATGGAAGATCAGATTGAATCAATTGCTAGATTGATTTCCTAACCAGATTTGCAAGACTAAAAAGACTTCGCGATCCAGTGCGAAAAATCTAAAGGACTATATAGATGACTTCGATCAGCGTTAGCCAGTAAGAGATGGGAGCAGCGACAACGACACACTAAAATGTAACGGGAGAAACTTCAACCACAACCCGGACGTAAGGTCGAGTCGCACAATGTCATCTTTCTCCTTCTTTCTCGTGTGCTGATTCCTTTTACTTCTTCTTCTCCATCCAAAGACATTCCTACCAAACAAACGCTTATACGTACATACGTACGCAAAAACTCTTTCCAACAAATTACTACTACAAGCATCTCTTCAAAATTTGATGCCATTAACTCATTACTTGTTTCTCATTGAACATTAACTTCTACCAATTCTTGTTATTCTCTTCTTTTAATAAATTCTTATTTTAACATGAAAAATGCATATTTTTATTTTTTCACTCTTCCACACTATTCCACACAAATTCCAACCTTCTGATGAAAACCTTCTGATGATGATAACGAAAATAACCTTTTGATAAATCTGAAAATAACGAATAAACCCTAAGCTGTAATCGTTAGGGAGTTCGGTTATGTATAAAGCATTAACCATCTCTATATAGCTTTACTATTTTACAGGTTTATAAGTCTAACGTTCGTCCATGCTTTAAAGATTTTAATATATTCAGTCATTTTTCCCACTGCTGCAACGTAGCTTCCGTGTGCCGTTTTTTTTTGTTTAATATTTTCATGTTAATTGTTCTGGAGAAATTTCCTCTGTTACCTAAACTTTATGAGTTTAAGCGCAGTACTATAGAGGATATGCGTTGTGGTGCAGTAGATATCGGCTCCTAACAAGAAATTGGATAACTGTTGTGGTCCTGTTTAAGGGATCACAATTATAAGGTGAAAGAGTTCTGTGTTCACTGTGAGCGGTTAAACTACAAGTGTACTTCTCGATATTTACCAACCTTCCCACGTAAGGCTGGATGTGACCGTTTTTTTTTTTTTTAAATATTTTCATGTTAATTGTTCTGGAGAAATTTCCTCTGTTACCTAAACTTTATGAGTTTAAGCGCAGTACTATAGAGGATATGCGTTGTGGTGCAGTAGATATCGGCTCCTAACAAGAAATTGGATAACTATTGTGTTCCTGTTTAAGGGATCACAATTATAAGGTGAAAGAGTTCTGTGTTCACTGTGAGCGGTTAAACTACAAGTGTACTTCTCGATATTTACCAACCTTCCCACGTAAGGCTGGATGTGACGCAAGGTCTTTTTTATTGTGGGTCTTCCCGGCCATATAGCCAGGCCAAAAATATCTGTCTATTTTTCCCCAGTCGTGATTCTAACCTTCGGCGGAATCACGACTGGGTTAGTGCTCTCTGCTCGGAAGCAGAGAGCGCTCTCTACCCGAAGGCAGAGAGCTGACAGTGCCATAGTAGAGTACAAGGGTACTCCTCTGCTTGAAGGTAGAATTGTCTGGTATTATATAAACCAGACGAATCCATATTGTCCATGGATATAGGGGTGTTAACTGCTACAGAACAAGAACTAAGTTCAAATTCCAGTTGAATTTGTTGTATTCGCGCAAATGATCTTGGGAAAGGTATTAATCCGTTGCTTCTCCCTCCCTTATGGGCTAAATAGCAAGACGGATTGGATACTTGTTGCATACCTAGCTATATACAGGAATGGTATGCTCCTATCTGTTTAAATACGTGGGCACTATTGGAGTAGAGTAAAGTGATTATACTGACTAGCAGTTTTCACTAGCAAGATCTTGGGATGCAACTCAAATAAAAGTTCGCGGATATAACGTTCCACGAATATAATATCGGCAAAAACGAGTAGAAAGAAATAAGTTACCAAGTCAACGTTTGCGAACAAAGGGTTTCACGTAAATTTTCACCAAGGAACACTGCTACAGGAAGATTAGAAAAGTTTTAAAAATATATATATATAAAGCATGTTTCCTACATAGATTTTCAAGGATTACATGATATTAATCAGTTGTGAGAAACACAACAGTCAGAAGAAAAAAACACGATATTATTACGACTAAAATGTATTGAAGAGGTACGTGGAATTGAAAATTCAATATGCAAAAAAAAAACACGTAGCATCGAAAGAATTTCTCAGGATAAAAGTTTTACGTGGAATTAATTTAAATGTGTGTGTGTTTTTTTTTTGTTGTTGTTGTTGTTGTTTTTTTACTGGCAGTTGTGAAAAAATATATATATAAATTCATATACAGGGTAGGACTTGGGACCCTGCCCTTAAACAAATCCCAATGAGACTTGCTCCGTCAGGGAGGAAGCCGGCTCAACCCGACTAGGGTGAATGCGGCATACACACACACACACACACACACACAAAAACGAACCCAACTTGACTCTGCAACACCAGATTGCCAGAGATATATAAACGTTCAGCAGAACGCTAGCAATATCGAAATATTAAAAAGTTAGAGTGACTAACGCTAATAAATCTTCAAGTCAGAATACGAGAAAATTGTACAGGTGAAAATCCCGAACAAAAATATCAAGTTACAACTAGACAGTGGTTCGGATTTTTTTTTTTTTTTTTTTTTTTTTTTTAATCATCTCACCCCAAGCAAGGCATTCCACTGCCACTATTGCGCATGGGGCTACATAGGGGAAGGTAAAGAGAAGGAGTGGATAGACATAGGGAATGTCAGGAGAAAGGTGATAGATGAGTAAGGATAGCGAGGATGAGTGTCGGGCAGATGGGAAGAGTGTTTGATAGAATGGGAGCAGGTTAGTGTGTTAGGAGGTGTCTATTGACCTTACATTTAAACTCCTGGAGATTGTAGCCGTCGGGGAAGCAATCGTTTGGAAGAGAATTTAAGCATAATAAATGTTTATACTTGGAGGATAATAGAACAACCAACATTAATGTTAAAAAAAGACTTCTAGTAGTGTTACAGGCGAGAAAATTAAATTCGTAGGTAAATTCATTGCGAATGTAACGTTAAACAAAAAAGAACGTTAAAATTTACAATATTCGTAAAGAAAAACATTAATAATCTTTTTGGTACAGATTAGATAGAAAAATTCAAATTATGAAACTGTCCAATCAATTTATTTTGCCAACAGCGAGTTCTACCAACGAAACAGAAGTTCTAAAAAAAAACTATTAAAAATAAATTCCCAATAGTATTTTCTGGTTTGCTTGGCAGTTGTAACAAGTTAAAAGCAAAATTCGAACTAAAAGAAATCGTACAACCAGTCGTCAAAAAGGAAAAAAATGTGCCCTTTGCGTTGATCAAACAAATAAATGATGAGCTTGATAGACTTGAAAAAATCTGTGCTTTGTCCAAAGTCAAGCATAGCGACTGGGCTTCATCGACAGTATATATTTTTAAAAAATCGAAGGAGATACACGACTGCGCGGATTTTTCCACAGGCTTAGACGATGTCCTCAAAGATTATCACTTCCCACTTCCGGGGTCGAAAGAAGTTTTGGCGCAGCTTAGCGGATGTAAAGGTTTTCCAAAATAGACCTTAGCGATTCATATCCTCAAATTCAAGTCGAGGATGAATGTACAAAAGTTTTTAGTATAAATACACATAGTGGATTTATAGTGAGATATAAATTTAATCGATTGCCGTTTGGTTTATCTTCCAGCAAGTCATGGACCCAATACTAAGTGATTTCGACTTTACCGAGATAATATTTTGCTGAGAAGTGAAAACACAGAGAAAGATAAGAAAATGTTTTTGAACTGTTCAAGAGAATTCAGGATTATGGATTCAAGCTGAGCGACAAAAAGTGTGAGTTCCTTATGGACAAGATTAAGTACGTGCGTGTGGTGTGGGGAGTACTACAACCAAATAAAGAGTCATGAAGTTCAAGGGAATAATTCTTCAGATAAGGTGAAATCTATGAAGGTTCTCTTTGATAGGCTTGACGTGCCCCACCCACAAAAAGTTACAAAAATAGAGGTCCGGAAAAGACGTAGTAAGAGGAAGAGATAGGGTACGGAAAGGATTGACATCGACCCTAAAAAAGAAATATTCACTCTGGAAAGAGCCAATCTAAAAAGCGGGTGTTGTATACCTACCTATATACAGGAATATGTTCCTATCCTCTTAAATGCGTTAACTCTATTGGAGTAGAGTAGAGTAGAGTAGAGTAGAGTGATTATACTGACTAGAAGTTCACTAGCAGTGTATCTACTTCATGCAGCATGCAAGTCTTATACTTGTTGATATACTATTATTCCCAACCTCCGTTTTGGGTTACAACAATTCTATAGCTTTGGTTAGCAACCAGTCTACCATAGAAAAATAATGGTAACCTACTGCAGGAAAATATTCTGCCCAGTCAGTCATGTTTTTTTCTAGGCATGGTCGTCGAAGCGTGTATCACGTATTGTACTTAACTGACTGACTACATTAACGGCAAAATCTCATCATTTTACAGTTGAAATGGCGAGATGTAAGCAACCTTAAATCAATAGTTTCTTCTGTCGCATTTATCGCTTGGGGAACTCTCTTCCAGCTTTTTGCTTACCAGTCAACTCTTATCTTCAAACATTTATATGCAATATCAATCATTGTCTTCTTAATTGCTGTTCTCTTTATTGTTCTCTCTCCTTAATAATGTTTTTTCTCGTATTCTCTCACACTCAGTAACCACTTTGTGTTTTAGTGGTTTTATTGCTTTGCTTGGGGTGAAATGATTAAAACAAAGTTAAAAAAAAGTAATCCCTATATTTATTTTATTTATTTTAATGCTTAGCCAAGACAAAGGCTTAAGAATCAGTTGAGTTCACAGTAGACAAATGGTAATGTTGAATAAGATGTGCGGAATATATAGAAGAGAATATAGTAGGAAATTAATATTATGATGTTAAGGAGGAAAATTTCGATTAACTTTTGACTTGAATAGTTCAGGAAAGCAGTCATTCGGGAGTCTGTTCCACCAAGTGGCAGTTCTAAAAAAAACTGTCTGTGTGAAACTGCTTCCTTACATTTGTGATACGAGAAAAATGAGAATGATTCATCTCCATGGAAGAGGCATGGCCTGTCCTATCTGATGGAATAAAGAAATGAAGCTCATCTGAATATTTGACATGTCAATAGCGATAGTGTAACGTCAGAGTTACAAGTTTGTATCTGCGAGAAAGAGGTAGCTGAGTGGAAAACAAGTCTCAACCATCGAGTATCGCTCATTGAGAAGTTTCCATTATTGATACAGTCTACATACAGTCTTCATATTTTTAGCTTTCTTAAAACAACAAAGTTAATATTTTTTTTTTAAATCGTTTCACCCCCAAGCAAGGCGGTAACGCCACTGATGCGCAGGGGTGGGGCTACATAAGTTAAAAAGGTTAGATACGAGGAGAGTAAAGAAAAAGACGAACCAGTTACAGGGGTTGTCAGAAAAAGGAGCAAGAGAAGGATGGGAATACAGGTGTGATGCCAGTTGCAAAGGTAGAGAAAAAGGAAAAGATATACAGGGTAATGTAGAAAGAACTGAATTCAAGTAGTTAAGAGCTTGATATTGACATTGCATTTAAATTCCTGGAGGTTGTAGCCGTCAGGAAAGCAAGAACATGTGAGTTCCACAGGCGAAAATTGCGAGAAAAAAAAGCTGATGGAGTAGAATTGTCGGCTGCATTTGGTTGATCTAACTGTGAATGGGTATGATTAAAATTTGACGCATCTGTTTCTTTGTCAATATTACATTTCTTTTTTCTTCTTAATCATAAACTTCCGACTAAAAACTCCAAATAAAACTTATTTTAATTTTATTTATTCATATAAAAAAATTAATTTTTTTTATAAGTCTACGAAATTATAAGATATGACTTTTATATTGAATTATAAGATATGACTTTTATATTGACGCGTTTAGTGAGCACTGAATGATATTCATAGTAGACTTCCCCACACCCTTCCCCACTAATTCTGACGGGTGCGCTGCTTACTTCCACCCGGACTCTACCCGTGTTCTGCAGCTCTGTTCTTTTCGCGCTGATTGGGACTTATTTCGTGACTTCCTTTGCGATGTTCCCTGGAAGGATATTTTTTAATCATCCTATCCAGAAATGTGCCACTGAGGTTTCCTTCTGAGTGAAAGCTGGTAACGTAGCTTTCATTCCAGTTCGGAAACACCAATTGAAAATTTGATCATCTCCCTGATTCTCACCTACCTGCTTAGTCGCTATAGCCCACGGGAATCACTTCTTCCTGTTATACCAGAGCGACAGGTCTGATCGTAACAGAGTTTTCTTGTCACTACTCGTAATGAGTGCAAGCGTGTCCTCAAAGAATCAAAATAAGTATTTACTAATAGAATGAAACACCGTATAGCCCCTCACAAATTTGGTTCTAGAGGTTGCAAAAGTGTGTTTAACAATAGTAAATCCTCAGTCCTTTCTCTCTTCAATCAACTTATAGTATTAACATTTACTGCAGATAAGGCAGAGTGCTTTGCCCGGAAGATCTCTCGTATCATCTCATCTGGAGTATATCTGCTAGATTTCCACCAAGAGTCCAAGCTCTACTAAGTGATTCACGCATAACCCCATCACTGGTCTTTGAATTAGACCGCTCACAAGGCAAACGAATGTGGCGGGATCCCTGCCGTCGTCATAAAGAAATGTGCTCCTGAGCTGACCCCTGTTGTCTGCAAACTTTACAACAAATACATTGCTGCTCCTGCATTCCAGCTTCCTTAAATCCTTCTCCGTAGTTCATGCCTTAAGAAATCTGGTGAACCCTCTAATCCCTCAAATTATCGCCTTATTAGTTTCTTATCGATTTTCGGCAAAATGCTCGAGACCCTAATCAATGCCGAATTGGTTAAGCATCTTACTTCGCACGACCTCCATTCAAACAAACAATATGGCTTCCGTTTCGTCAAGTCTACCGCCAACGTGTTAACGGATATCTCTGAAATTATTTATCAAGTTTAAGATAAGAATGACAAATCTCGTGTTGTGGCTTTAGGTATCTCGAAGGTGTTTTGTCATAGTTTAACATTCTGGCCTTCTACGCAAGCTCGAGTGCTACGGTGTCACGGGACGTATATTTGGCTTAATCCAATCGTTCCTAACAAATCAAGTCATGAAAATGGGACTGAACGGACACTCTTCCAGATCTTTTCATACTAGGGAAGGAGCTTTATCCTTGGACTTACGCTATTCCTGATCTTCATAAAAGATATCTCCGATGTCATCAATTCCCAACTAGCTATTTATTCCATTTACTTCTGTCTCAGTAGCAAATCCGACAGATCCGACAAAGTAAACCTAGCAGCTGCTCTTGAAAATGACTTACAATCAGTGATTAATTGGGACAAAATTTAACGCCTTCAAAACAAAATTGCTTTTGTTTTATTCCTAGAAAACCTTCATAAGCATGGCTAAGGCTAAACTCCAGAAGAACAACACTCTACGCCTTCTGTTGTCTAATTGGAGCTGGCGTAAGAAAGTTCTGGACGGATTTAATCTTTTCCGGTAGAGGAAAGATACCATCGGCATTAATGCTGTGTCCAAGGAAGTTGATACTTGGTGAACCAAAGACACATTTGTCTGCATTGATCTGAAGATCAAAATGAGACAATCTTTGAAGTATTTCCTGAAGATGCTGTTTATGTGCATTGACGTCATCACTAGCAATCAGAATATTGTCAATGAACGCGTATGCGAAGGGAAGACCGCATAATACTTCGTCGATTAGGCGTTGAAATGTCTGAGCAGCGTTTCTCAGGCCGAATGGCATTTTGACAAATTGGTATAAGCTAAACGGTTTGGTAACCACAGTTTTCGGAATGTCGTCCGTAGCCACGGGGATTTGGTGAGGTCGATCATAGATGATATGTGGGCACCATGTCCTGATGCAAATAATCCTGACGGAAAACTTTGGATATAAAGAACTAGGTAACGATCAGTGATAGTTGAGGTATTGAGTTTCCTGTAATCGACGCATACTTGGAAATCCAGGGTTTCGGGTTTCAGGAGAAGGAGTAGCAGTGAGACGTATGGGCCGATGTGGGTCACATTCTTCGCGTAGACATATTTGTGCGGCATCAATCGTCTTAGATGAGAACTTGCAGGTTAAGTTTGTCGTATTCACTAAAATATCAAATACAATATTTATAAACCAATTAGCAGTATAGCCCGGCGTTGCTCGGGTGTAATGAAAGCTTTAAAACTAATCCATGGTCGCTTAGACACTTTGGACTTTGGCACGAAAGACTAAAAAGCAATAGTTGTTTCCAGTTAAAGCGAAACCGTAGACTGAAAGAAAAATGAATGTATGTAAATCAAATTTTGAATTCCTGGTATCGATATCAAATTTTCTGCATTATTGTAAGAACTGCAACCTTGAAACTTCTGAATATCGCTTCTTATGTCTTTGTCTATGAGTGTATCAAATTTGATTAAAATCGAACCACTCCTTCTATAACCCGATTTTTTCGATTATCGATTTTCGATATTTATCGGGGATACATCGACAAAAAACTTAGCTAAGAATACTTGCAGACGCTTATAGTACAACTGTGTAAATTCTCAAGAAAATCGGTTCAGCCGTTTTGGAGTCTATAGGTAACGGATACACACACACAGACAAAGTTTCATTTATAAATAAGTTTAGAACAATGTTTATTTGTTGAAAATACGTTGTCTTTACCTGTTGGATTTTATTCTTTTGATAAATATCGTGTGATTATTATTCTAAGCGGCCGAATTACGATCAATCCCTCAATAATATCGTATGTTATTGTAGTGAATACCGACACTTTGAATTTTTATATTCCATGAAAAACCGAGTATACGGCTAATTAAAAGTTGTTCTGATGTTATTCTGGGTTTGATTCTTTTCTAAATCATTTTTCTTAAATGGCTCTCTGGTTTCTGTGTACTGATTCAATATGTCCATGAACTCGCGATAGCGGCAAGTTGCAAAACTGATTCCTGCCCTGTTGTTACGTGTGCGGGTACCAACAATACAGATGCTTGTTGTATTGTCCAACAGGGTTCTCGTTTTCATCTAGGTACCTCCAAATTTTTTCGATACCTCAATTTCAATTGAATTTTTTTTTTTAATTTTCTTGAAGCTTTAATTTTAGCTTTAATTGAAAACCAAGAGATTAAATTTACTAATTCTAGTAAGCAAAATACCCTGGTGTATTTCAAACCGATATTATATTGATCAGAATCTAAATTTTTTTGGTTTAAAATACGTTTTTTTAAATTTCAATTTTTCCGCCATTTCTCATCGATTGTAAACAGAAGACAATTCTCGGTTTTAAAAAATCTTACAAAACTAAAATACACCTCGCTGAAACATTATTTTATTTAAATTACCGAATTTAAACTTACCTTAAGTTGACTTGAAACAAGAATTACTTGCTTACTGCCTGAAATGTACTATAAAAGCGTTTCTCAATTACGGCGTCCTTGTTATCGCACCTGTCATCGCCTCATCAGAAGGAGATAATGATATGATATACAGTAGTCGAAAAATGCTAAGTATGGAAGATGAATTTAGTATAAATCTTATTCATACAAATTGTTTTTTTTTTTAATTTTTAACTATGTTAAAATTAAAAATTTAACACAAACTTTTCAGCAATTATTCAATATTTTATGGAATTTTAGTTAGTTTAGCTTTGAGGATGTTTTATGAAAAATAAAAATTAAAATAATATAAAACTTTCTTTTAAAATTTTTTACAATTTCATAACAATGAAAATAATAAATACAGAGATAACTCAATAATTTATGAAATGTTATGGCAGTTGTTAATTTTTATTTTTAATATCTATTTTTCATATTCTTTTTAGGTATCTCCACAAATTATGAATTTCACAATTTCTTTTTTTAACAAAATTAGAAAATTAGGAATTAAAATGAAAAAGTTGCATTAAATTTAAAAGAGATGATTTGCAAAGCAAATGTTGAAACGACAGCATAGGAAACACTGAAGCGAGAGGAAAGAAATGTACTCTGCCGAAAATGTTTATATAGGTTATTTTTTATTTTTTCATGTATGGAGCGCAACCTTTAAAATACGTTAACTTTTAATGATATATATTATTCTACGGCCATTCGGAACAAGGAAATACGAGCAATCAGTATGCACACAAATAAAATGTTTTAATTATTTTTTTTTAAATGTGCCACATTATTTGTGTTAAGCTTTTAGATTTTTCGATTAGTAATATAGTCGCCATGCATTAATTTCACAAAATAGTCTGGACTTAGAAAGAGGAAATTTTAAAAGATTTTTGAAACTTTATAAACTACTATAATAAAAAATACTTAAAAAAAAAATAAAATAATAATAAAAATGAAAACAATTCTTGTAAAAAATTTATTATTCATGGAAATTTGTTCTATTCAGGCTATGATATCATTAATTTATTATGTTTATAAAAGCAATTAAAAGTTTATCCAAATAAAAAATGGTATCGTTTTATTGCATTTTTGTTTTCGCAATTCAGAGCAGATTTTCTAAAAATGTGCCGCTATTGAAGAATAGCAGACAGTTGATTAGTATTCCTCAAGGATTCCTGGATTTAGTTAATATTAGCTATATGGGTAAATCAAGTCGAATTTTTAGACTTTTCTGGAAATTAATTGGTAAGGGTGGGTTGGAGTGGGAGCAACATGTGTAAAATATATATATATATATATATATATATATATATATATATATATATATATATATATATTTACCAATATTTTCTAAAAATAATTATTTCAAAACTGATTTCAGTCAGTTATGAATAAGTCCTGAAATTTTCATGAAAATCCAACCATTATTTGATTTTTGCAAGAATTTCCAAATTAATGTGTCTTTCACAGTCAAAAAAGTGTCTTGCGTAATATTACGTTTTGACGTAATAAACTTTGCGTCAATTTAGGTCTCGCACTAACGAAAGAAAAAAAAGATTTTCTACCAAAATTTTGAACATGTTAGAAACAATTCAAAAATTTTTAAAGGTAGTTATAAAATACTTTGGTCTATCCTCTTAATAATAACACAAACATTTTGCCGATAAAACTTTGTTTTTATTTAGTTTGAGGCCTTTTTCCTTCATATTATGCTGTTTTTCAGCGATTTTTTGGAGGTACCTATAACAGACAGATTAAAACGTGCCAAGAAATCTGATCCAAGTATGGGTGTCCTGACATTGGCATGTAAAACCAAGTCGTATGCCAATGTTTATGGTGAGAGTCTTCGTACCATGTCTGTATATGGGAACGGTTAGCTGAGTGGAGATTAAACAGGTCGGGTTTGAGGGTGTGACCGAGGCCGTCGAGCGACGGCCTCGGTGTGACGGTCTGTAGTGGGGGTATCACGCTGATCGCAGCCCCTGTGACCACGAGGAATTTCAGTCTATTGTTTTTTTTTGTCCAATACATAGAAGAAGCGGCATTGTATTTTTCCACCGGATGAGGCAACCGCTGCTATCCTCCGGTCCTTCAGTTTCCCTGAGCCGTCTGATAATTGCAAGGCTTTTTGCAGTTCCTTGCTATGTCTCCGTAAATTTGATGGAACCAGTGGATATCTGGGTTAATCTGTCTCTCCTGATTGTGGCTGCGTCTGTGCACCCTGCTGTCTTAAACTGGAGATCTGTTACTTGACTTTCACAGTTTATGTTGCATCTGCGTGTCTGTTAACGCCTTTTCAATGTTCTGCATTGACCGGTTCGCGGACTTACAAGCAAAAGTCCTGTCACCGACGTCAGCCAGTTTGTCCAGGGGCGTGTCTTCTGGAACGGCATCCTGTCCTGTCGCTTCCACTGATGTGGGTGAAAAGTTCGAAGAGTAACTCTTCGTCGGAGCATCCAGTCCTCTTGATAATTCTTCTTCTTCTATGTGCCTTGTCATTTCAGGAGGTAAATGCATGTATGGCTTTGATTTGCGAGGCATTTTTAAGTGTGTCTATTACTTCATCAACTACATTTGATGGCAGGGATTGAACAACGTTGGCAAACTTAGATCCCTGGGATGTATTCTCCGGGCGATGAATATCGCTTCAAGCTGCAGAAACCAATTTCTGGGGTTCAGTTTGTTATATAAAAGGAGGTCGAACAGGGGTGTTGACTAAATGATTGCTGTCACGGCTGTATCTTCGTTTGAAGCCATAATGGATACGATGATTTACGTAAAGTAATCATATCATGGATCGAGCATATGAGCAATGATGAGGTCTTGGAAATGATAGAAACAAAAAGGAAATTAATACTGAGCATCAGGAAGAGACAGCTGAAGTTCCTGGGACACGCAATGAGGAGGGAAGGCTTGGAGAATTTGATACTAACAGTCCAGATAGAGGGAAAAAGAGACAGGGGAAAGCAACGAATAACATATTTGAAGGACCTAATCAGGTGGATGACGGAACGAGGATTGCATAGTGTAACAGGAGAAGGCGTGCTCAGAGCCACCATGGATAGGGAAACGTGGAGGGCCATGATCGCCTACGTCCTGAAGGGACAAGGCATATAGAAGAAGAATCATTGTACTAGGATGTGCGATATGGTGCAGTGGATATATGCTTGGAACGAGAAATCAGAGGTCCGAGTTCGAATTCCAGTTGAAATTCTTGCATTCACTTTCGAGCAAATACCCTTGGAAAAGGTATTAATCCGTCTCTTTCATCCAGCTATGGATCCAATAACACGACAGATTGGGTTCTATAGCCTTGGTTGGCAACCAGTCTAACGCAGAAAGTAATAGCAACATATGGGAAAATCTTATGCCCAGTCAGACATGACTGCCCAACCGTGTATAACGTACGGCACTTAACTGTCTTACTGAATCACATGTTGCTCGTGGTCGGGGTCACATTTTTATTGCGAGTGACATATTGACCCGCAAACAGATATTGAATGACAGAATACAACAATAAACCAAACAAAGATTTGAGTATAAAAATACCGGGTGCAACGGGTACCATTTTATATCTTCAATTTCGCGCATGCATGTTGTTATAATTTTGTCAACTGAAAAGTATAGTAGAGTCAGTTGGGCACCATCTGTGAGAAAATGAGCACTATGACGCAGTTCACTCCGCCAGAAATTTGGAAATTGCATGCTGTACTGCAGGGCATTTACGCCAGAAACTGCAATATGAACATTTCAGAGTGTTTGTGTGTCAATCTGACGACAGTGCAGAGGAAAAAAACAGAAAGCACCATAATGCAATTTATTCCATTCAAAATTCAGAAACGGTATTCTGTACTGCTTAATTTACACTAGAAGCTCTAATATGAACATTTTTAGAATGTTTGTGTGCCAATCTGATGACAGTGCAGAGGAAAAAAACAGAAAGCACCATGATGCAATTTATTCCACTCAAAATTCGGAAACTGTATTCTGTACTGCTTAATTTACACTAGAAGCTCCAATATGAACATTTCAGAGTGTTCGGGTGTCAATCTGATGACAGTGCAGAGGATTCGGAAAGAGTTTGATGATATGTCTAGCGGATAGCATGATGTTTGGAAAGATCACTAGTGATGGCGACGTTTGTGAGTGATCTAGTTCACGTAAAATCATAATATTATTTTTTCAAGTTTATGGGATATTGTGTTAATATTTTCTGTTTTATTTAATCATGTATGTCTTTTGTCTGACTTGTTCTATAAATAAAATCTAGTGTTGCCCATTTTATAATAAAATCTGTTATAAAACTTGCTATAAAAATTTACGAATATTTTCAATAAGGGTATGTCGAAATCGTTTGTACAAACATGCTTTGTTTACAACTTCGTCAACGCCACTCTGTTAATCTTTCGATATAGTTTGAGAAATGGAACTCGGTGACGCATCAAATACTGGGCATTGGTTTTGATAAACTAAACAAATACAAACAGCTCATAATAAAAAAAAATATGTGAGCCAACTACAATGCAATATATCGATTAAATGCAAATAAATTCGAATATTAAAATACTTTGTAATCTTGTAAATATAAAAAACATTAATCTTGCAAATAAACAATCTAACTAATAAAGTTGCAACATTTTTGTTGTTACTTGTTACGAGGATGCATTTATGTATAAAAATAATATTAATAATGTCTAAAAAGTTGTAGCAAGGGATTCATTAGTCCTACTAGTTATTATAGTATAACTCTGATATAAGAGACTTGTCGGGGACCCGGATAAATGTTCTCTTATAACCGGGTTTATCTTATATCTGGCTTTGGTCTATTTTATATACATTACCACAGGGTCTGATTTTGGACCAGAGAAAATCTATCTTATATTCGTGTTTTTCTTATATCAGGGTCTCTTATATCCGGGTTTTGTAAAAAAAAAAGTAAAAAAAAGAAGTAGTCGTTTGACAAAATACGCCACGAAGAATTGATGGAGATGGTTGGCAGCCTCGACATATTTGGGAAAGATCTAAGAGTAATCAAGAATCTCTGCTGGCAGCAAACTGCCTGCATATGGACAGGTAACGAATTCAACAATTCTACTGAAAGGGGCGTAAGACAGGGATGCGTATTTTCACCGGATCTATTCAACTTATACAGCGAGACTATTCTGAAATCCTTAGAAGTTATGCCTGGATTCGTCATCGGAGGCCACAATTTAAACAACATAATGTACGCAGATGATACAGTGCTGATAGCAGACAAGAAAAAAAACTACAAGACCTCCTACAGAAGGTGGCTGAAGAGAGTGACAAGAAAGGACTACAAATAAACTGCAATAAAACCGAATGCATGGTCATCAGCAAGAAGGGCAGCCCAAAATGGAAAGCGTTCTAAGAGAAGACGGAAAGTGCGACACTGAGACCCGAAGGCGAACTGGCATGGCGAAAGAAGCATTCCAGAAGTTAAGTAGAGTATTAAGAAACAGGACAATTTCACTAGAAACAAAGAGAAGAGTACTGGATTGCTATGTGATGTCGGTTCTTATGGTAGTGAATGTTGGACAATGTCTTCGAAGATGAAGGAAAAACTTGAAGCAGCTGAAATGTGGTTCTACAGAAGGATGCAGCAGATATCATGGATCGAGCATGTGAGCAATGATGAGGTTTTGGAAATGATGGAGACGAAAAGGAAATTAATACTGTGCATCAGGAAGAGACAGCTGAAGTTCCTGGGACATGCAATGAGAAAGGAGGGCTTGGAGAACCTGATACTAACAGGCCAGATAGAGGGGAAAAGAGACAGGGGAAAGCAGCAGATAACATATTTGAAGGACCTGATCAGGTGGATGACGGAACGTGGGTTGCATGGTGCAAAAGGAGAAAGCGTGCCACCAAGGACAGGGAGATGTGGAAAGCCATGATCGCCTACGTGCTGAAAGGACATGGCACATAAAAGAAGAAGAAGTTGTAAAAATAAGGAAATTAGAAATAGAACGTTTGGAAGATGCTAGAACGTCCGAGAAAATTCGAGTAAACTCTAGCGAATTCTAAACGGCTTTTTAAAATAAACATTGCCGTGGAAGTCGAAGAACTGTACAGTAATAGCGGTGTTATGACAAAAACCGCCATTATGGGGAAACTCCTAGAGGCCTTCATCAACACATTTTTTTTTTAGGTACATGCTTTTATTTTAGGTACATCGGTTCAACTTTATCGTAAATTTAATAATAATCAGCAGTGAATAATGAATAAATACAAAATACTCTAAAGTATTTAATAATAAATAAATCATGAGGTAAAGTAATGTCTGTTCCGCAAAATTGTAGTTCTCAGGAAAAAAATGTCGTCGTTATCTCTTCGAATTCGTCAAACCTGTTAATGAATATTTTACCTTTTAAAAATATGGTTTTGCATTATTTCCGTTCCTGTGTAAATATTTGGCAAATGAATGCCAGAGAAAGGTCATGTTCCAGTATATTTTGTTGAAATGTCCCTCTGTATCACTCCTTGCAAGTCAGTAAAGCCATAAGGACAAAAGGCATTACAGTGTGTAGAAGAATTAGGAACAGGAATATTAATAATCAGTGGAACGAGGAAAAAGTAATCAGTTCAGTAGATATCGATTGGCATTGCATTTAATTTTTTGCAGATTAAAGTTGAGAAAGCATGGATCCGGAAGAGAGTTCTACAAGCGAAAAGTGCGAGGAAAGGAACTGTTAGCATAGAACTTACGGTAACTTCTAGCCAGTTCAATTGTACATTGATGAGATCTCGACACCAATCTTGTACTGTGCTTAAGTTTTAAAAAGTCTAGGTACCATAACGAAGTGCTAATTGAAGCAATTATTACGGAAGTATTTATAGAAAAGACACGGGAAGGCAACCTTACGGCGGTGGGGAAGTGACTGAAGCCGAACTGCCAGATCAGGATTAATAATATTGCTGAGTCTTTTGTGAATGTTATCAAACAGCTCAAGGTAAATAGAAAGGGCACCTTATCATATGTGGTAGCAATATTCTAAACATGGATTGACTTATATCTATGTAAGATGGATTCCCGAGAGAAAAAACTGTCTCGTACGACACAGTGAACCAATCTTGTTAGCAACTGACCCACTAATGGATTCAACATCGTATTTTTACTTCATGTCAGCTGAGAATGTGAGTCAGAGAAGGCACAATGACTCCCTATTGGCAACTGGGTCCCACCCTTTTACAGTGAAACAGTTAAGATGTAACCGTAATTTCTACTCCAACAGCTTCTTTTCTCGCGCTTCCCGCCTGTGGAATTCCGTTCCACGTGCCTGCTTCCCCGACAGCTGCAATCTCCAGAAGTTTAAATGTAAGGTCAATAGACACCTCCTAACACACTAACTTGCATCTATTCTCTCAAACACTCTCACCATCTAACCAAACCTCATTCTCGGTACCCGTCTATTACCCTCCTTCTGACATTTCCTATATCTAACCATCACTTCCCTGCCACTATGTAACCCCCTGCGCAATAGTGGCAGTGGAATACCTTGCTCGGGGTGAAACGATTAAAAAAAAAAAGATTAGCATCGGTCGTGCCGAGGAAAGACAGAGAAAGTCTCTCAGATGATTAATGAAGAAAAGTTAAGTTTTGGAGGCGTTAAAATTAACAAGTCGTCTTTTGCCTCGGTCAACGGCAGTCTTAAGAACGTTGTGGACACCAGTTGCCATTTTGACCTTGTCCGTCTGATCAGCCTTACTATCGAGGCAGGAGTAAATGGTTGTGTCTTCAGCGTAGATGCCAAGTTGAGTGCTGATATCATCAGGAAGGTTCGTTCTTATGTGCTATACCGTCAGAACATGCCAGTATGAATAATGGAGAGGATTGAGGTGTCACCAAGTATTTTCGCGTAGGGATTAAAGCGTCTATGACGAAACTCATTGGCGCAATTCTCAATTGGAAAGTTAAATATATCAGTTCGGGAGGCGTCACAAAGTCCAAATCACGATGCTGGTAACGAATAGAGGTTTTATGAATAGGAAGTTTCCGTCTAATAAATAAGTGAAACGAAATGGTGCTACCAAGAGGACAGTGTTGCGAAGCTCGGTAAAAGAGAAGAAATAAGAAATAAATTAAGTAGAGAAGCTTGTTGCTCGGTTTTGCTAGGGAAAAGAGTACAGAAATTCACGAGTGGAGTAAGTGATTAAGTAACGAAAAAAAATCAATGTCTTTAATGGCAACAACAGTATTTTTAGAATGGTTCAGCCTCGTGTCCTGGTGTGCATTAAAGTCACCAAAGACAAAGATGTTCACAGATAGATGGAGAGAAAATGCTACGATATTCAAACTTTCTAGGGACACATATCTACAGGAAAGCCACATCGACACATACTTTTTAAGTTCAGCAATTTTTCCTTTCGCACTTTTTGGCCAATGAAGCCGATTGTTTACATTCACCCCGTAAAACATCTAAGATCTAAGATGGTTGCTGAATTACGTCACAGAAATTAAATCACACGTGTCAAACGCGACTAAAATATTTTTCATTAAAAAAATGAGCCTTTATATTTAATTTTTATTCCGACGAAACAAAAAACAAAATATTTAAAAAAAAAGTAAAAAAAGTGCCTGTAATTCGTGTGGCATTAATGTAACTGTTTCCTCTAAAATTAAATGTCTACATTTTTAAATATTCTTCGAAAATTTCTGAACTGAGAGCGTAATAGTTTTTATATTTCTAATTTCAGTAAAACAAAATAAATAATTTTTATTTCTATGTTAAATTCATTTAGTCAACAAAAAATGTAAATATTTTCCCCCATAATTTTGAAACAAAAACAAACGCAATGTTGTTTACAATGTCACACAAAACATCAAATCTCGTTTGCGCAAAACAAAAGAAAATAGATTTTTTCTCCTACTACTAAAATGTTCTGCGTTGCATGGGCAACGCCAGGCTATAATGCTAGTATCTATTTAATATACTGCAGTCCTGGAAAAA
Source organism: Ascarosepion bandense (assembly GCA_037127315.1). Classification (NCBI taxonomy): domain Eukaryota; kingdom Metazoa; phylum Mollusca; class Cephalopoda; order Sepiida; family Sepiidae; genus Ascarosepion; species Ascarosepion bandense. The sequence continues at coordinate 3,420,980 of JBBBDQ010000436.1, forward strand.
GAAGATGATAAGGGAAAAGCGATAGCTGAGTTTAGTAATGAAAGACGAAAGCATATAAAAGACTACATAATGTTTTTTTTTTATGGAATCATATATATTTAGAAGGAGGGAACAAAATACAAACATCAGTTATAATTATACATCAAGAGAAATATTTATATATAAAATTGAGTGAACGCTGAAATGTTTTTGGTCCAGCCAACTTACCTAAATTTGACCAAATAGATTGATGGGGGAGATCAATTCTTGGTCAGACTGAGAACTTTTCAACATCTTCTTACTTATGATCATAGTAACGTATTTATTAGAAAAAATAAATACTAAACCTGGATTTAAATGCGGATATAAAAACGCATTAGATCCCTTTATTACTCTTTTGAAAATTTCATACACTGAGAGTAAAATTCAAGTTGTTACAAAATAATTATACTTATATACTCAATACGTTTCCTTTCTTTTTCTTTTCATTGTCCCAAATGATGGCATTGAAAATACTCTATCCAAAACAAGAAACACATCCTCGACAATTGGCCTAAATATATATATCAACATCCTTGTCTTTGTCATGCCTCTCATCACACTGCAAACAAATTAATGCCTAAATCTCAGTCAGCTTCTACATGCAGATAGTTAAAAGTTGAAATTAAATATCAAGTATGAAAGCAATTGTTATTATATTTAAGAGGCACACTAACCTTTATGAACAAAGTCAAAGTTGTAACACTGTAGAAGAAGAAGGGTGAAGAAAACTATGTATATACGGATAACACAATCAGCAGACTAAGCATAGGAATTAATAGCCGTTTTATTTCTTCACATAAATATTTATACAATATTCCATTTTGTTTTCAAATCTTTTTTATTTGTTAGTGCAGTGGATATCGGCTCGGAACGAGAAATCGGGAAGCCGAGTTCGAATTCCAGTCGAATTCCTTGCATTCACTTACGCGCAAATACCCTTGGGAAAGGTACTAATCCACCTCTTCCCTCTAGTTATGGGTTAAATAATAGGACAGATTGGGTTCTGTAGCCTTGGTCGGCAACCAGTCTACCGCAGAAAGCAATGGCAACCTACTGCGGGATAATCTTGTGCCCAGTCAGTCATGTCTCTTCCGAGACATGATCGCCCAGGCGTGTATCACGTATGGCACTTAACTGACTAACTAATGTTCTCCCAATGCAAGGCTCAGAAGTCACTCTAGGTAGAGGGTTACTGTGTGGTGCTGTATTAGCGTAAGAAAGGATAAGTATTGGAAGTATATAGCTGAAGTAAACTTTAGAAAGACTTGGAAACCCAATTCTAAATAGGAAACAATAGATAGACCTCTAATCCTGTTCAAGAAACCAGGAATAATGTGAACTTTAGTAAATCTGGCTTTAGTAAAAGAAATTTCTTGTTTTACATGTCATAAGGAGTCAGTTATTTTCAGTAGTAATAAAAATCCTCACTTGCTAACTATTTTTTTTAATAATCGTGTCGCCCCAAGCAAGGCATCTTACTGCCACTGTTGTGCAGGGGGTTACATAGGAGGAAATATTGAGGAGTGAGAGGTTGCAGGGGGTGTCAGGAAGAGAGTAGGAGAGATAAGATATTACTGATGAGAATGGGATGGACGAGGAGGAATGTTATGAGGAGTGGGAGGTTGCAGGGGTTATCAGGAAGAGAGTAGGCGAGGGAAGAGTGTACTGATGAGAGTGGGGTGGATGTAGAAAAGCATGAGAGAGAGGATGTAAGTTAGTGAGACAGGAGATGACTATTGACTTTACATTTAAATTCTTGGAGATTGTAACTGTCAGGAAAGCAAGTATGCGGAAGAGAATTCCACATGCGGGAAGTGCGAGAAAAGAAGCTGATGGAGTAGAATTAGCGTTTACAATTTATTGGTTTCACAGTAAAAGGGTGCTCTATTCTTATCATATTTCTTCTATTCAAACTTTCATGCATTCCAACCTTTTAACGATGGCTATAGTTAGAAAACAGAAATTCATTAAGGCATAAATTACTTATTTCATTCTCATTCTAGTTTTTCTTTTTTTCTTTTTTGACTTCTTCTTCTTCTATGTGCCTTGTCCCTTCAGGACGTAGGCGATCATGGTCTTCCACGATCAAAGCCAGATGTTCGCCTATTGTGAGGTTTACATTATTCCTGGTTTCTTGAACAGGATTAGAGGACTAGCTATTGTTTCCTGCTTAGAATTGGGTTTCCAAGTTTTTCTAAAGTTTACTTCAACTCTATACTTCCAATACTTACTTTTTTTTATAATCGTGTCGCCCCAAGCAAGGCATCTTACTGCCACTGTTGTGCATGGGGTTACGTAGGAGGAATGTTGAGGAGTGAGAGGTTGCAGGGGGTGTCAGGAAGAGAGTAGGAGAGATTTTTTTTTCTTTTTTGACTTCTTCTTTTATATGCTTTGTCCCTTCAGGACGTAGGTGATCATGGCCCTCCACGTTTCCCTATCCCTGATGGCTCTGAGCACGCCTTCTCCTGTTACACCATGTAATCCTCGTTCCGTTATCCACCTGATTAGGTCCTTCAAATATGTTATCCGCTACTTTCCCCTGTCTCTTTTTCCCTCTATCTGGCCTGTTAGTATCAGATTCTCCAAGCCTTCCTTCCTCATTGCGTGTCCCAGGAACTTCAGCTGTCTCTTGATGCTCAGTATCAATTTCCTTTTTGTTTCCATCATTTCCAAGACCTCATCATTGCTCACATGCTCTATCCATGATATTCGCAGCATCCTTCTGTAGAACCACATTTCAGTTGCTTTGATTTCAGAAATATACCGAAATTGCACATACTCTTTGTAAGCATTCCCTATAACAAGTATGTAGTTTTTAAATACGTGAATGCGCTGCTGATGACTTGCATGTTCTCTAAAATTTTGTCTCTTTCTTCTTCTTTTTCTTCTTCTTTGTGCCTCAGAACGTTGGCAATCATGGCTCTTCACAATTTCCCGTCATTTGTAGCTTTTAATCAATTTTATCTTTTTGTTCTTTCTCCTAAACCCTGTTCTGCCATGCATTTACTCAAACTCGTTGTATTTTATGCGTTGTTTTCCCTACCGCTTTTGTTGTCAATCTGCCTTGTGGGCATCAAATTTTCCAAGCCATCTTTCCTCATTATGTATTCTAGAAATTTCAACTATCTCTTTCTGATTCTACGTATAAGTGTTCTTTTTGTTCCTGTTTTCTCTAAGACCTTGTCGTTGCTCACATGTTCCGTTCTCAGCATCCTTCTATAGAGCCACATTTCTGTCGCTTCAAATTTCTTCTTCATCCGTGAGGAAATTGTTCAGCATTCAATGTCTTACCGGATAGCACATTTTGCGTAAAAGTTCAGTACTCTTTTCTTTGCTTTAAACAAAATGTTCCTGTTTCTTAATATTTGCTTAACTTTTTGTTACGTCGGGTAACAGAATTATATGAATTAATACAAAACAACATAATAGTATAAAAGTAGGTGTATTGACAGGAAAGATAAGTATTTACAAGAGGTGAGGATTAGTAGAACACAGAACAAGGTAATTAGTATACAGTATCGTCGTAGAGACGTGATAGATTGACTAGTAGAACACTTCCGGTGCAATACCGGAAATACCCGACTGACTCGCTCACTCGACTTTCTTCTCTCGAGGTATAATCACTACTATTTTATATAGTGATTAGAATAGTCCATTTCTGTGGAAAATGTGGAGAGCGCCCCAACACTTTTAAAAGGCATCTCGCGCTATACCAATGCGCCTTTGTATTTCAGTCAATCCGTTACCAAATATTTAAATGGTTGTACTTCTTTGATCTTGGTATCTCCAATTTGTAATATGCATGTTGGACTGTTCTTTTGACTAACACCTATGCATTCTGTATTCTTGCAATTAATGCTTAGTCTTTTCTTCTCCCTATCTTTCACTACCTTCCGTAGAAGTTCTTGTAGTTTCATTTCTGTGTCTACTATCAATACTTTGTCATTTGCGTATTTTATGCTGTTAAGATTGTGGGCTCCAATTAGGATTTTTGTAGGACTTCTAATTCTTTCAGAATCGCCTCACTGTATAAGTTGAATATGCCCAGTGAGAAAACACATCTTTCTTTTACACACCTTTCTATTTCTGCATATTTACTGAATTCATTTTCTATTTGCAAGGAAGCGATTTGCTAACGGAATAAGTTCTGAATTATTCTAATATCATATGCTACGGTTACCTATCAGTTCCAACAGATCTTTGTAACGTAATCGAAATAAGATTATTATTTATCAAACTAACGGGCTCACCATTTCTAAACCTGACACCAAAATCATCATCTATATGCCGCATTCCTTCAGGAATATGGGGGATCATTGTTCGCCACAACTTCCTATACCGTGTGGCTTTTCGCAGTGTTTTTTACCCGACATTCCGCCACCCATGCAAACAAGCTTATCGGGTAGGGGCTCGCCACTTTCCCCTGTATCTCCTGGACTCAATAAACCGAGTAAATTTTCCAAGTCATCCTTCCTCAATAAATTTCAGTTGTTTCTTCCTGATTCTTTTTGCTGCCATTTTCTTTAAGACTTCATCATTGTTTGCAAGCTCTCTCCATGGAATTCCCAGTATCCTTCTATAGAACAACATTTTTGTCGCTTCCAGTTTTCTCTGTACATTACTGAAAAAGGACGGTTTCACCATAAAAAATGACATGATTTTATATAAGTATTAAAAAGATAACAACAAAAAAAGAATATTATTTATAACGTTTTTATTGGCTATATTACAAAATCAGTAGCGTGTCCAACCCAAGCACCTCTTCTTTATCAGAGAAAAAAGCAAAAAGAAAGTATCGTTAATTTATTGATGTTTTTTCATATGTATTTTTGTTTTATTTTTGACATTACAATGTCGTTTCTTAACATTTTTTTAAAAATAATGGTTCAATATTCATTTTTTTTTCAGATCTCTAACACTTTTTTTTCCAGATTTTTTTCCAGATCTCTAACACTTAACAAAATCGTCTTCAATTTCTTTTCTTTTTTTCTATTAATCATATTTTTTTGAATCAAGTAAAAAAATGAAAATTTTATAAGTACAATTATTTCAAAACAAGTTACTTTTTATTACTCTCAGTGTATGAAACAGAATTAAAGGTATAGAGGATAAAATATTAACTCAATTGAATAACGAATATCGTTTTTCCCGGCGTATAACACGCGCCTATAATTTGGCAAGAAAGATTTAGGAAAAATTAAAAATATTCAATGCTCATTCATCCCTATATATATTGGGTGACTGTGTGTATGATTGTGTGTGGGGGGATATTAGCATTATTTTGATTTGTAATTCAACACTTTTTTTCCTTCCTTCAACTGGAGTAGATAGACCAAACAAACCCCCGGTTCACACTCCACCCACGTCTATTGAACGGGTGAAGAGGCTCATCCCTTGTTTCCTGTTTAGGATGTGGTTTCCGGCTTTCGCTTTTCCAATCTTTTACTCTTATTTTTTTTTTTCAATTGGAGTAGATAGACTAAACTATCGCCCGGTTCACACTCCACCCACGTCTATTGAACAGGTGAAGAGGCTCATCCCCTGTTTCCTATTTAGGATGTGATTTCCGGCTTTCTTTCTCTTTTCCAATCTTTTCACTCTTACGTAGCCCCTGCACATCAGTGGCGTTACCGCCTTGCTCGGGGTGATATGATTAAAAAAAAAAACATTTAATCATGAATAATCACATATATGTCAGTCTGGTGACATCACGTGCCTATTGTGTCATAAAAGAGCAGTCACGTGTTAATCTGTTAACATAAACAAGATCATAAGTGTAATTGATACTTGGAAAGAGAGGAAAAATCTTGATATTCTCTACTCTCCAAAGTCGAATACAGGCATTAGTATATCCGTAATCTATTAACATCTTAAGAAAGGGGACCAGAATAACGCAAAAAAATGAATCTCAGAAATAAATTAAACATTTAAGCGTCCCATATGCAAAACATGATTATACATATGCAAATCCTAATAAACATTAAGTGTATATATATATATATATATATATATATATATATATATATATATATATATATATACAGTACTGTGCAAAAGTATTAGGACAAGAACTATTTTATCTTTTATGAGGCATATTGACAGAAAATAAACAATTTAATTAAAGTAATTTTATTTGATTTACTCAACAAATGCTTTAATAAGAAAAAAATACTTGTTACAAAATAAATTTAATATTTAGTATAATAGCCTTTTGATTTGATCACAGACTTCATTCTGTCAGGCATTGACATCACAAGCTTCTTCAATGTATCTAATCGTATCTCCTGCCAAGCAGCTTGTATTTGTTCCCAAAGTGTGTCTTGCAAAGTAACATTAGATTTATCAATTTTTCTAACCAAAATATCTCATAGATGTTCAATAGGATTGAGATCAGGGCTTTGTTGGGGCCAATTCAAATTCCAAGGCTTTCCTTCCTTTTCTTTTTTAGTTAAATAATACGTTTGCACACTACCGGTAGTGTGCAAAAGTGTTAGGACAAGGGTGAATTTAAACTTTATTTTGATGCCTCATAAAAGATAAAATAGTTTGTGTCCTAATACCTTTGCACAGTACTGTATATATATATATATATATATATATATATATATATATATATATATATATATATATTAAAAGTAAAAACTTGTCTAAATACTTTCATGGTTTCTGCTCTGATGAACTTAAATCACTGGTGCCCCCTAGGTGTGAGTTCGCACGAGATACTCAATTGGCAACTAGGTTCCACCCTTTTACAGTGAAACCGATGAAATGTAACCGCAATTTCTACTCTAACAGCTTCTTTTCTCGCACTTCCCGCCTGTGGAATTCCCTTCCACATGCTTGCTTCCCCGACAGCTATAACCTCCAGGAGTTTAAATGTAAGGTCAATAGACACCTCCTAACACACTAACCCTCCCATTCTCCCCAACTCCCCCCCCCTATGTACATCCTAACTCGTCTATCGCCCTGTGTAATCCCCTGCGCTATAGTGGCAGTGGAATGCCTTGCTTGGGGTGACATAAAAAAAAATTCTCTAGGAGGGAACGATACACACCTTTAGTGTCGTTTGGTTCCTTTTCAGAATGCATTGAACCTCCGCGAAAAGTTATGCAGCAGCACAATGTTTTTTCCTAAAGTGCTGTTAAGTGACTCTCAAGGGCCCATTATGATATCAGTGCAATAATCTCACATTGGATTCCTTATCTAAAAATTTAAAAAAATATCTAACTTCTACTCATATCTTATGAATAATTCGTGTTCATTTTAACCTTTTTCCTATAAGTTTAAGGAAATATTCAGATGATTTAACAGTCCCCAGCACAGAATGTGGAATCAGTAAACCAGGTTCAAATTCTGGTCAATTTTCACTTTCACTTTCAATTCAATGTCCTTGGGAAAAACATACATCCTTTTTATCCACCCCACTATGAGCTATGTGCTAATTCACTACCAAGATAGACTGAGCTCCCTAGCTTGCATGGTAACCAATCTAAGAGAGGGAAAATTTTAGAGATGGCAACATGAAACCAGTCAACTGTCTCTCTCAAGAAAATACAGGAATCTCTAGATAATAAAAAGTAAAATTTGTAAAAAGCCATAACTGTTCAGGTCCTAAATAGACATGGCATTCAGTAAAACATGTGTAAGGTCATTAGATATTTTTGGTTTAATAAACTTTTCAAAGGGTCAAACATCAGAGTTTTTTTTGTTTTTGTTTTTTTGTGGGGAAAGAATCCTTAACTAGACAAATAATATTTCAGCCCCCCTCACATACAAAGATAGAATATTACAAATACATGCTGACTTACATACACATTGATTGATAAATATATACACATTCATATTCTAAAATACAAATTGATATATGGGTAACTGAATGAGAAAATGAAAAAAAAATCTATGTAATCCATTTCGTCCTTCAAAAGGACTTCTGCAGACCACATGTTTTTATTAATGGAATCATGTATATATAGAGGAAGGGAACAAAATACAAACATCAGTTATAATTATACATCAAGAGAAATATTTATATATAAAATTGAGTGAATGCTGAAATGTTCTTGGTCCAGCCAACTTACCTAAATTTGACCAAATAGATTGATGGGGGAGATCAATTCTTGGTCAGACTGAGAACTTTTCAACATCTTCTTACTTATGATCATAGTAACGTATTTATTAGAAAAAATAAATACTAAACCTGGATTTAAATGCGGATATAAAAACGCATTAGATCTCTTTATTACTCTTTTGAAAATTTCATACACTGAGAGTAAAATTCAAGTTGTTACAAAATAATTATACTTATATACTCAATACGTTTCCTTTCTTTTTCTTTTCATTGTCCCAAATGATGGCATTGAAAATACTCTATCCAAAACAAGAAACACATCCTCGACAATTGGCCTAAATATATATATCAACATCCTTGTCTTTGTCATGCCTCTCATCACACTGCAAACAAATTAATGCCTAAATCTCAGTCAGCTTCTACATGCAGATAGTTAAAAGTTGAAATTAAATATCAAGTATGAAAGCAATTGTTATTATATTTAAGAGGCACACTAACCTTTATGAACAAAGTCAAAGTTGTAACACTGTAGAAGAAGAAGGGTGAAGAAAACTATGTATATACGGATAACACAATCAGCAGACTAAGCATAGGAATTAATAGCCGTTTTATTTTTTCACATAAATATTGATACAATATTCCTTTTTGTTTTCAATCTTTTTTTTTTTTTACTAATTTTCACCCAATACAAGGTCCAGGAGTCACTCTAGGTAGAGGGTTACTGTGTGGAGTTGTATTAGCATAAGAAAGGATAAGCATTTGAAATATAGACCTGAAGCATAGGTATTAATAGCCACTTTATCATGAGGAAACAAGTAATGAACTTGAAATCAAAGCCACTTTAAAAATGAGGGAGTCATGAGGTTAGCATAGATGTCAAAATGACACAATACCTAGAACATATAGATGCAAGATATGTATGTAACAGAGGGTACATGTTCTCTTAGAACAAAATCTGACCCAATTCCAAAACACAGCAGACATGAATAAAAGAAATATCACATCTAACAAATTTCAGACAAGAACTATTATAATTTATATTATAACTTTTATATTTGTTTATACTTTTGAGATGAGGTAGTATTTACCTTATTTACATTATTTGGACTGTTATCCTCATCTTTATTGCTATATTCACATTCTCTGATCTTCTTGCAATTTCAAACTGAACCCTTTATTTTGATTACTGGGGTATATTGGTTCTAGCTCCATGAGACATGCCACCTCTGAATGTCTTAGTTATCTCCCTTTAACTCAACTCTAAGTTGATAATTCACCACTGTTGTAGTAAGGTATTGAACTCACAAAGCGAGCGGCCATGACGGAATCCCAGTCATAGTACTGAAGAAATGTGCCCCAGAAATTTCCTCTGTCCTCTCTAAACTCTATAACCTCTGCCTATCTGCTTCCTGTTTTCCTGCCTGTTGGAAGTCCTCCTGTGTAGTTCCTATATTTAAGAATTCTGGCGAACCCTCAGACCCTGCCAATTACCATCCTATTAGTCTCTTCCGATCTTTGGCAAAGTTTTCGAAGCCATTATCAACGCTGAGGTGATTCAGCATCTCACGGCCCACAGGCATCTCTCTGACAAACAGTATGGGTTTCACTTCACCAGGTCTACTGCTGATATGCTAACGACCATTACCGAGTACATATACCGGGCACTTAACAAGAATGGCGAAGCCCGAACCGTTGCCTTGGATATCTCCAAAGCGTTCGACAGGGTCTGGCACGCTGGCCTCTTGTGCAAACTACGGAGCTACGGGATAACTGGACATCTGTTTGACCTCATCCAGTCATTCCTCTCTAACCGCACATTGAAGATAGTATTAAATGGGCATGCCTCCCAAAACTACCATACGAACGCGGGTGTCTATCAAGGTTCTATCCGAGGTCCCATGCTCTTTCTGGTGTACATTAATGATCTCCCCGACGCCATTAGATCCCAAGTAGGCATGTACGCTGATGACACAACAATCTACTCTCGCATCGATCAAAAACCAGGTGTGGGCGACAAAGAGAACCTCGCTGCCGTGCTTGAAAAGGACCTCCAATCCGTAGTGGCCTGGGGTAGGAAATGGCTAGTAAATTTCAATGCTTCTAAAACAAAGCTGTTATCAACTAACCACCATAGACAATCGCATCTACCTCCCATTAGCATGGGACAGGCTAGCCTCCCAGAGAGTAAAATACTACGCCTCCTTGGCCTTACACTTTCGGCGGACCTCAAATGGAATGACTATATCGAATCCATTGCCAAATCTGCCGCTATGAAAGTCGGCTCTCTGTGCAGGGCCTGGAAGTTTTTCTCACCTGAATCTATTCTGCACATATACAAATTTACCATCCACCCGTGTATTGAATATTGCTGCCATATCTGGTCGGGTGCCCCTGCTGCTCTCCTTGGGCTTCTTGACAAAATACAAAGGAGGATCTGTAATGTGGTTGATACTGACTTAGCAGACCGGCTTCAACCACTCTCTCACCGGCGTGATGTGGCTTCCCTGTGCCTCTTCTACAAGTACTTTCATGGTTTCTGCTCCGATGAGCTTAGAGCAATGGTGTCGCCTAAGCAGGAATTTACACAAGATACTAGATTAGCAACTAGGTTCCACCCTTTTACAGTTAAACAGATAAGATGTAACCGTAAATTCTACTCCAACAGCTTCTTTTCTCGCGCTTCCCGCCTGTGGAACTCCCTTCCACAAGTCTGCTTTCCTGACAGCTACAATCTCCAGGTATTTAAATGTAGGGTCAATAGACACTCTAACTCCCAATTATTCTCAGAACACTCTCATCTACCCAACCCTCATTCTCGGTATCCTTACCCGCCTATCACCCACCCTCTGACATTTCCTATATTTAATCATCCTTTCTCCACTCTATGTAGCCCCCTGCACACTAGTGGCAGTGACATGCCTTGCTCGGGGTGAAACGCTTATAAAAAAAAAACTCTTTTAGGTCAAGTCACTGGACCTAATCACACTTTTATCCACATTTAGCCAGATGTTCTTGAGGACATTAGTGTATTATTTTTTAGGTCTTATAAACCTAATGCAGCATATGTGTTGAGGTGCAGTAGATATTGACTCGGAACAACAAATCGGGGAGCCGAGTTCAAATTCCAGTTGAATTCCATGCATTCACTTATGCACAAATACCCTTGGGAAAGGTATTAATCTGTCTCTTCTGTCCAGTTATGGGTTAAATAATAGGACAGATTGGGTTCTATGGCCATGGAATCATGATTAAGGCTTCTACTGGTCATAAAGTAGGGAATTGGTTTTCTATTGTTATGAAGTAATAAACTGATCCCATGCTAATTACTACATCATAATATAATACATCTTTTCTCTCTCCAGTTATGGGTTAAATAACAGGACAGATTGGGTTCTATAGCCTTAGCTGGCAACCAGTCTTCCACAGAAAGCAATGGCAACCTACTGCAGGATAATCTTCTGCCCAGTCAGTCATGTCTCTTTCGAGACATGATTGCCCAAAGTGTGTATCACGTATGGCACTGAACTGACTGAAACCTAATAGAGGGCTTGGTTTGAAATTCCAGTCACCTGAAGAAGGCCAGAGTGTAAGACGGCCAAAATATTGTGAATATGGCAATAATGAGGAGGACAACATTTCGAACAATGCAAATAATGTAAACTTTTATATTATTATTACATATGCTCTTCTAATTTATTACTTATTTATTATTTATTACCATATATATTTCCATATTATTCAAATATCATAACTAACCTTAAAAGGTAAGGTTGAAATTGTGCAGGCTTGTCAATATGGACTATAAATGAATTACATGTTTTATGACGATATAGAAACTCAGTCTTAAGTTCTTAACACTGCTATTATGGTAACTGCAATGGTACAGATTTTTTCTTTTTCTAATTAACCTTTTTTTCTACTGCATTTTATAGCATTCTTGCCTGGCACTATTGCTCCATTTTGTAAAAAATAGGAAACTCTTCTTTACAAGAAATAAATGACTATTAATATAGACAGCAATTTCTTATTGGTGCTGCAATTTTGATTTTGATCCGATACTCTATAGTACAGACTAAGCTAAACAACACCCTCAACATACAATACAGGTTGCTTCAAAAGTCTATCTTGCATTCTAAGAACTTTTATATCATGAAATACAAATGGTAGCATAATTGAACTGGTACCATTTCAAAGCAAAAAGTGTCAAGTTTTCTTCTTTTAATTTAATTTTAATTCAATTAATTAAATTTAATTTTATATTTTGCTTTTTTCAGATCCAATATCATTCACAAAACAAGAGAAGTCATTTAACATCCAAGAATACAAAAACTAAATCATGGAGGCGTGCTCAAAACAAATTTCATAAAACATTTACCAAGCATGCACCAGACAGAGATTTCATTTTGAATTCGCATGCAAAATTTAAGAGGGAGGGGGTGTTTGTGGCTGGCAAAGAGAACAGAACACCTAGATGATATGATTGAACAAGTCTGGCAAGCCTTTGATCAGAGCCCCAGAAATTAGTCAGAATAGACAATTGAAAACTTAAGCTCCCCTCAAAAACTGTTTAGGCACATCTTAAGGAGACAGCTTCAGGTCACACCATACAAGCTGCAATTGATTCAACTGTTTAAGGACACTGATAAACTGATTTGCCATGAATTTTGCACATATATTAGATTTGTATGTGTGTCATGTAACCAGTGGCATTCATATTAAAAACCTGTAAAATCCTTTTATATAAATATGGAAATATTAGCTTTCAGGAAATATAAATTGTGTTTTAATTTCCTCAATAGTTATTAATATATACAGTGTTGCAAAGTGATGCAGACTTTTGAAACATACTGTATAATAAAAATACATTATAAAACAGGTTGTATTGTACACAAATATATAATTATGCCACAGTATTTACATTATTCAGACTATTGTCCTCATCTTTGTTGCCATTTGTACAATGTTTTGGCTGTTGTATGCTCCAGCCTTCTTCAGGTGCTAGGAATTTCAAACCAAACCCTTTATTACAATCACTGGGGTATATCATCCTCATTCCTTGCATAAAGCCTCGATTGGAAGTAATATCATGAGTTATCTCCCTCTAACTCTGCAAGTTACTTGCTCACCACTGCTGTAGCCTGGTGTTGAACTCACAACTCTAAGAGTCAAATCAGGAATTAACCAACATCTATATCCACTAGGCCATGTGTCCTTAAGTATAGTCCGAATAATATAAATACTGTAAATACTACCTCATCTCAGAAATAATACAGACATACAGGCAGATAAACAGACACAAACATCTTGCCTTTTATATATATATATATATTATCGATTTTCTGCACTATTGTAAGAACTGCAACCTTGAAACTTCTGAATATCATTTCTTATGTCTTTGTCTATGAGTGTATCAAATTTGATTAAAATCGGACCACTCCTTCTATAACACGATTTTTTTTATTATCGATTTTCAATATTTATCGGGCGTACCTCAACACAAAACCTAGCTAAGAACACTCATGAATGCTTATAGTACAACTGTGTAAATTTTCAAGAAAATCAGTTCCGCCGTTTCGGAGTCTATAGGTAACAGACACACACACACACACAGAGAGAGACACACACACACACACAGAGACAAAGTTCCATTTATAAATAAGTTAATATATATATAAATATATATATATATATATATATATATATATATATATATATGTCAACAACAGGCAATATAAGTTTAATAAAGATATGTCTTGAAAATGTATATATATGTCAACAGCAGGCAATGTAAGTTTCATAAAGGTGTCTAAGTATGTCTACAGCAGCAGAAGTATTAACAGTAAAATAATTGCGAGCATCTACACTTACTATCAAAGTGAGGAGACTTTATTTTTAGATGGTAATGTAGATAATAGTAACAATATTAAAACTGTCATAAAGTATATATTAAAATAATTACTGCATTAATATCAGTAAGAAAAAAGATTAATAATTTTTACTTTTTTAAAATATTTTTACAGTAATAATGAGCTTTCCTCTTTGGTACTTCAACTTTATGAATTTAAGTGTAGTACTAGATTGGCAGTTAGGTTTCATTTTTTTACTGTTGATATTGCTAGATGTAACCATAAGTTCTATGTTAATGGTTTTATCTCTCATGCTTCTTGCTTGTGAAAATCTCTTCTAGCTTCTTGCTTTCCAGTCAACTTTGATCTTCAAAAACCTAAATTCATTGTCAACTATTAGCTTTTCTCTTCTTAGTTCCTGTTCTTTATTTGTTCTCTCTCATTAATAATGTTTTCTTTTCTCATATATTTTCACACACAGTAACTTTTTGCATTTCAGCAGCTTTATTGCCTTGTTCAGGGTGAAATTATTATTTTTTAAAGTACTACAGAAGGCACACCAACCCCTATGAAATAACAGAAAGAAGACTGAAAGAATCAGCATACATGTTATGCACTAATTATCCAATAATTAGATCAGGCATAGATATCAACATAATATAAGATCTACTAATTAGCAAAGCATAGATATTAAAGTTCCAAAGATCACAAACTGAGTTTCCTAGTAGATAAAGAATGAAATGTTGACATATATATATATACATTTTCAAAACATATATCTTTATGAAATGCACTAGAAGCTGTAAGATCAATCACTGGATAGGATAGTGTACAAATATACACTGGCACAGTTGAGGGTATGATCCTGGTTACAAGTTCTGAAATTTCTCGCAGAAGTATATTGAATTAAACTAATATTAGAATGAAAGCAATGAATCAAATAATTTGTTCCACTTAACATTCTCTCAGAACGACACCAGATATGACAGATTTAGGGATGAGATCAACATATCTCAAAGGATCAAATAAAGGGTTCTTTTCAACATTTCCTCAGAAAGGTACAGAATATTATAGATATTGGGATTGGATCAAATATGTCAGGGGAATAAATAATGGGTTCTTTTCAACATTAACTTGGAAGGACACCAGATGACAGATATTGGGATAAGGTCAATATATCTCAGGAGATCAAATAAAGGGTTTTTCAACATTCCCAGAGGACACCAAATATAACAGATATAAGAATGACATAGGAAATCAAATAAACGGTTTTATTCAACGTTCTCCAAGAGATCAAATAAAAAATTCTATTCAACATTTCCTCATAAGAACACAAAGTATGACAGATATAGGAATGATATTAACGTCCCTCAGGAGATCAAATATAGGGTGCTATTCAACATTCTCTCATTCCAGATGTAATAGTAATGAGAAAAAGTTACCTCAGGTGATCAAATACAATTTTCTATTTCATATTCCTAAAAGATTTATCAGGCAGACACCTGAACAATCTTGAAAGATCGAGGAGCTGAAACAAGATGACAAAGACAATATGTATAAAGATACGCGTCAAAAGCCTGTTTTAGAAACAACAGCTTATCTTAGAAATTCAGACATATAAACGTTGGTGGACATATTGCAGCTGAAACATTTTAATAAAATAACAAGACAATGAATGAATCAATATACAAATTGCATTCCATTGGTTTTGAGACTTTTTAAGAAACACAGTTAAAGCTGTTCTAGATTATTGCACCCTATTAAACACTGCTTGTCACAGCTGTAACTTCTATGAAGCTTTTATGATGAGGCTGAAAGGCTACAGCAATTGCATTGAAGTCTGAATTTGAAGGAGATTAGAGTTTTGTACTTCTTTGAATTTAATAAATATCTCTCCTTAAAAAATCTAAAAACTTTTAGAATTTAATAATAATAAATAAACATAGGAATTATAAGAATATTATAATGATTATTTGCTGACTGAGTATTTTGTCATTCCATGACTATTTGAAAAGAAAATGTTTACGATGAGAGGAATGGCAAAATTAAGAATGTTTCAGTTGAAAATAAACAATCAGTAACCATAATACTCGATATGAAAAATACAGGAAATTGTTGTTATACACAGCAAACAACCTACTGATAGAGACTGATAGCAAACTAAGCCAGTAAATACTGGTAAAATTTAATTTAACATGGGAAGTAAGCATTGCAGGGTTGGTAGGTTCACATTTTTAATGCCTTCAAGGTATTGCTAATGTATTTAAGGCATTGCTAGAAAATAGAAAAAATACTTGTAAAATCTGAATCAAGAAACTGAAATCTTAGCCAGCAGCCATGACAGATTTTGTGCAATATTCAACTGATACCAAATTTGCATTTTTTTTTTCTTTTTTAGTTAGGGGGAAAAATATTAAATAATCCCAGATAAACCAAGATATAAAGCAATAACAAAAATACAGAAAAAGAGAATTTAAAACACTTTTCTTTTTCAAAATGCATGCATTTGGATTTATAGTAATCTAGAGGAAGTATTATACGGACATATTGCCAAAAAGTGTTCTTTTCAGAAAAAATGTTTCATTAGTCTTTCAATATTTTTCTTTACAGGTCCAGATGTATTTTCTTTTATTTTTGTTCATTGCTATGTCAGAACACATAAGATGTTATAAAAGATCTTTTTTAATGTCATTCTGCAATATGGAATCAATTGAATATTGGTTGATTTATTTTTAAAAAAAATAGAAAAATGATTGATAGATGAAACAGGAATATAATGGAAAAAATATGGAATGTAAGGTTTCCAGACATTTTGGGAGTTTTCTTCTTTCCAGGCTATATTTATCCAATAGACATCTGGGAGGGTCCAGATTATTACATAAAAACAATATAAAATTGATCCCCCAATTTATAAATAATGATTCTTGGTAATGTTAACATTTTAGAAATATTTTTTCTTCAAATAATACATTGATCCTAGATATCAATTTTACATTTCAAACAAATCACACATGTTGGTATAGAGCCCAGATGACATATATTAGTGCAAAAATGTTTTGTAAGTATTTTTCTTGATTTTTTTTTTTTTGTAAGTATTTTTCTTGATTTTTCTAGATCAAAAGCTACTTATATACATAATAGATAAACCTCACAATATTTCTCAAAGTCAGTTCTTTCTTTCAATGTCTCAACATTTGATAATAAAACTATTTCTAAATCTTGTTACATTTAAAAAACAAAGAAATTATTTCAATGTCCACCTGCATTTGCAATCTGAGCTCCCTTGCCTCATTTATAAAAACTGAAAAATTTCACAGTCAAAATAAAGCAGCATTCAAAACAAATGAAGTACAATTCCATTTAAAACCATAAACCATTAATTGGTAAATTTTGGATGGATTAGGAACTAAAAAAATTGAATATGAGGTGAGTTGTCATTTTGAAAGACTTGTTCCAATCTCCTAAAATTTCATTAAAAAATTATTTTTCCAAGATAAATTCAATTTTACCAATAAAAGTTTTTTAAAAAAATAATGGAAAAATAAAACCAAATTTACCTAAGACTAAAATATTTTCCCTTGTATAAGGAGCATGGTTCAAACATTATAATGGTTCCACATTATATGTGGTTTTATTTTCCACAGTTTCTGTTAAACCCAGAAATATACAATATAGAAGTTTTATTTAATAATGGTTCCAAAATACAAGTTCTGCAATACTGGCAATTTGGATATCCCAACGAGAAGCTAAAAAGTGTTTTCATTAAAGGAAAAGGGAAAAATTTAATCAGGAAAAACTGTATGTTGATGTTGCTAAGATCTACAATAAGAATTAATCTTTTATCTGTCACATAACATTTATTAGAGTATCTTGTTTCAATAATGTATGCACAGGTAGAATATCAGTTATCAACAAGGAAAATGGAATAAGCATTCTGTGTTCAAATTCTGACAAAGTCAGTTCCATTCACTTTGTATTTAGAAAATGCATAAAATTCATCTTCTGTCAGCTGTGGGTTAAACAGGAGTCAGAATAGACTCTGTTGCTTTGACTGGCAGCTAGTCTAGATAAATAAAACTTTGAATTCAAACACTCAAAGATAATAGAGCAGAGGAGGTTTGGAATGTTAACCAGGCTAAGAGAAGGAAATCTCTGAATTCAAAACCAGCCTTAAAGTGGTTGGGCTCTGTTAGGCCATCTTGTTCTAGACACACCAACTGCTGATACTGCTTCAATATATGTGGTGCTCTGAAAATCATAACAGGAACAGTGATTATGCTCATGGCTCTCATAATTGTTCTTTTTATCCTTAATTATTGTTAATTTGTTAATTTCATATTGGACCTAATTTATAAATTAAACTTTATTTATAAGTATATATATATATATAGGTAATCAAATGACAAAATGGATAACTTCTAAGGCATTTCATCTCTGGCAGGAACTTATTCAGACTAATAATGGTTATATATATATATATATATATATATATATATATATATATATATATATATATATATATGAGATTATAATTATACTCGTGTCAAAAACCTTCCTCGAAAACTTTTGACGGAAGGAAAAAAATGGTTTTAAAAAAAGAACTTAGTACATGAACATCAGTCAAAAGTGTTCAGGCCAAGATCAGCATGAAGCCCAAAAAAAAACCCGATATGAGTAATCATCTAACAGAAAGCGCTCAATACAGAGGTAGAGCAAAATAAATAGATAACACCTAATGAGCCAGACAAACCTACCTAGCTTTCACCTAAATGGATTGTCAGGGAAAGCTGGCCAGCTTTCCCTGACAATCCATTTAGGTGAAAGCTAGGTAGGTTTGTCTGGCTCATTAGGTGTTATCTATTTATATATATATATATATATATATATATATATATATATATATAACCATTATTAAATATATTATTAACTTTTTCCAATTTCTGAATTAGTTGTTTTATAATAAATTCACTAAAGTTCATTTTTCTTTATTCCCTGCCTACCACAATAGCATACTTTGAAATGTTACTACATTCGTTTTCAAGGAACGTTTTTCGTTAATTTTCATGTTCTTTCATTTATTGGAACCAATTTCAAGTCACTCAAGGTGACATCATTTATAATGGTTAATTTAAATTTTTATTTCTTTTATTCACACTTCTTCCATAATATATGAAGAAAGAAGCAACCACCATTAAATAAGTTATCTTTCTTTAGAATAGTTCTGTAATAACAATCAAAAGTACTTAGCAAAAAAATTAAAAGTAAAAGTGAACTTCAATAAATTTACCAGTTATATAAAAAAAAAACTAATTCATAGACAGAACTTGTGAAGACTATTCAACCAAAATTGTTTGAAAAATTATATATATATATATATATATATATATATAGGGTATATCAAATTTTTTTTTTTTACAAACTTTGGGGGCAGGTTCCTCACACCAATACAAGAGCAAATGTCTATATAAATACACGTCTACAAATCCTTCATTTAGAGTTATTAAGTTTAAAGAAAGTTTATGGGAAATAACATTGTGTTACCATATAGATTAGGTTATATTTGTCATTTGTGTACATTTGCGGTTAGTTTGTCTTCAACATTTAACATGTACAGTAGTAAGTTAACTGAGAGTTGTTCTATTTAATAACAGCAGGATATTTGTATTGGAAGTAGTTAGATATGACTTTTATGTTCGACCACACAAATGATAATAGACATCTGGTTACATGGCTGTCTCAGATTGCATTTCCAGACTGAAGTCTTCCAACCTTTACTGCCGTTTATCGTTGGACTGCTGAGATAGGGTCCATGGCACTACATAGGATTGAGGAGGACTGAGATCCACTCATACACCTGACCACTATGAACACATTCTACAGACTGTCGGAGATGATAAAAGTATCAGTACACATCAAGTTGCCCTAGCATATCATACATCTCGTAGTACTCCATGGAGGGGTCTTCAACAGTAGATCCAGTATCCATATTATTTGTAACGTGTGCAGAGTCTTTCACCCTCTGATCACTCATCACAAGAAAACTTTTGCCAGTGGTTTATTGCACAAATTGCTAATCCATTGTTCTGTCTCTTCAGTCTTATTTACAGATAAGGCAACATATGGAAGAGACAGAATAACAAATTTACACAACCAACATTTGTGGGAAGATCGGAATTCTCATGGTACAATAGAGGCTAGACACCAGCACCAGTTTATGATTAGTGTATGGGCTGGAATTGTAGATGACTGTATTGTAGGTTCTATAGGAATCCAGCACATTTTTATTCCCAATGCACTGGCTGACATCCCCAATGACCGATGGATAGGTAGAACCATGTTCTGTACATTTCCCAACCTCAATACCATAGATTTTTATCTGTGGGGCCACTTAAAACAATTAGATTATCCATTAGGCATTAATAAAGCAGAGCTGCTTTAACAATATGTCATGGAGTATTTGAAAGGGTCCACCAGTCAATGATCCGACATGTGTATGCGTATGTAGAAGCTAGCAGAGGACATTTTGAACATTTGTTATGAGTTGTTATGTTGAGGTACAACAATGACCATTTGGACATATATTTATATGGTCATTTTACCTTGTTTTGGTGTCAGAAACTCACCCGTAAAGTTTTCAAAAGTATTTTTGGATTGTATCTGGGATTTAACAGTGTCACCATAAACTTTAAACTTAATAACTCAAAAACAAAAGATTTGCAAACATAAGTTTATATAGACTTTTGGTGTGTTTTGGTGTTTATTACTCGACCTGAAATATGGATTTAGATATTGAATATACATTATACATTGACATATATAGTATTATATATTGAAAATGATAAAGATACAAGGATGCTTAGCCTTAAAATTACATTTTCTGATGGCTGATGCCTGGTATATCTAGATATATAACAAAACTAACTTCATTTGGCTTTCAATTGCATTCAGCATGTATTTTTTCTATTTTTCCCTTATCCTATCACATTATATATATATATATATATATATATATTATAAATTATAGTTTAGAACATGTGCAAATTATCATCTACTACAAAGTGTACATTTTGTTTCGACATTGAAAGGACAATGTCTCATATCCAATGAGACATTGTCCTTTCAATGTCGAAACAAAATGTAAACTAAACTATAATTTATAATAAATATTCATAGCACTATTTTATATCGAGCATGGTTTTAAATTAATGTTTTGAATGTTGTCAATTTTTTCTTCGTTCATATTCACTTGGATATATATATATATATATATATATATATATATATATATATATATATATATATTGATTGTTTAATACTTAGTTTTTAGTCATAATAGGGTGAGACCAGTGCACATTTGTATTAAAAAGTGTTCAATACAATTATATTGTAGAACTTTTGAATATTTTTCATTTTTAAATGAATTTACGCTAACTAGATTTCTACCATTGGTGCCTAATATTAAAAATTGCCTCAAGACACTACTCATGGTAGAAACCTAGGTAGCATAATAACCCATTTGAAAATGGAAAATATATATATATTTAAATTTGTTTTTATTTAAAAGTAATATAGTTTACATTGCTACAGGGAAATTTCTATATTTCAAGATTTTACCTCCTCACCAGGCAATGTTAGTTTATTTGTTGTGATTTTTTATTTGAATATAACAAACAAAACATTTCTTATTTATGGATGTGGGAAGACAAAAAAACTTATATGTGTGTGTTCAATTTAACTAATCAGAATGGAGATCAACTTTAAATTTATAATTTAGTTAATATTTTTGGTGAATACTAGATTTCATCTTTCAAACTTAACGGGAAAAGTGTCAGTCACTCAAACCACTGTCTAGACTGCAAAAAACTATATCAATTTTAAATAAAAACAAATTTAATTATATTATACTCTACAATATTTGATGCCTTGAGCACTTTTTTAAAAAAAGTAAATGCAGGAGAACTCAAAATTCTAAAATAGTTGGTTCTCTTCACCTGGGTTTATATATATATATATATATATAGGAAAAACTACTAAAAAGTTGTAAGTTTGAAAATGTATTTTTTTGACAGTATTTATTTATTTCTATTATTATATATATATATATTTGATATTTCAGACCGGCCTCAGCCTTTCATCAGAAACAAATGACTTTAAAATTTAAACTAGAAGCGTTTGTCATGAGAAGTATCTGTCGCGAGATGTTTACATCACATGATGTAAAAAGTGATAGAAGAACACTACAATCAAACAGGACACACATTAGTAAACTACAAATGTTTATTGATAGATTCTGATTTTAGTTCCACATACTCACACAGAAAGAAAGAAAAATACTGGATTTTAAAATTAAATACATACAGGTTAGGGTTAAATAGGGACTTAGGTATTTTGAATCTTTATAAATATTTCATAGTTAAACATTTTTTAGATACACTTAAAAAAATTTTTCTTTAAAACAACACTTAAAAGTATTATTATAGTGAGGCTTACATTTAAAAATATTCAAAAAACTCTATCGCTTTTTACATCACATGATATAAACATCTCGCGACACATGCTTCTCACAACAAACGCTTCTAGTTTAAATTTTAAAATCATTTGTTTCTGATGAAAGGTTGAGGCCGGTCTGAAATATCAAATATATATATATATAATAATAGAAATAAATAAATACTGTCAAAAAAATACATTTTTAAACTTACAACTTTTTAGTAGTTTTTCCTATACATATTAAGACAGTATACGTGGATCATCATTATGCCATATATATATATATATATATATATATATATAGAAGGTCTTCCAAAAGTAGGTGAATTGTAGAATGGTAGATGAAATAGGTTTGTGTATTGGTTATATTGTTACAATGCTGTTCATTGTTTCCAACAAGATAGAGCCCCTTCACATTATTCAAGGTCAGTTCATGGTGTATCTTGATGAAAATTTCCTGAGAATAGTTTGGCTGAAAAGGGCCAATTGATTGGCCAGCAGATTCACCTGACTTGACCCCAATGGATTTCTTATTTTAGGGAGTACTGAAGGACAAAGTTCATAGTCAAAAACCAAGAAGTGTCGGTGGTTTGAAAAATTACATAAGAGATGCAATTCAAGAAATTAATACACAAAGAGACTTGATAAAACTTAAGTGCTTTTGTATTATTGTACTCAATAAAATATAATTAACAATGTAATAATTATATTAGTAAATATAATTGTATATGAAATCCCAAGTAAATGTTATCATTTACTGTTCACCTACTTTCAGACCACCCTATATATATATATATATATATATATATATATATATATATGCATGAACAAAAGGTTAATAAATATATATTATATATATATATATTGTAGCTAAGCTGTTGAACTCGAAGGTTTATTAACCTTTTGTTCATGCATTTACTTTTATAAAAAGTGCTCGATACAAATGTACAATTACACTATATATATATATATATATATATATATGTACACACACACACATACATATATATATATAGTCATCCGCAGACAGATCTGTTTCACTGTATCACAGCTCATCAGTACAGTTAGACTACGATTGCTTTTAACCCAGGATTGAAACCCGACCGAATTGGCGTCAGTCAGTGATTCTATACCTCTGGGCCATGGGCGCTCAGTAGAAGAAGGCAGACTTTTTTGCATGTATATTATCATTATACACACCCAATAGCCAGAGTGCTCTAATTAATTACTGAATGAGCGATATATATGTGTGTGTGTGTGTGTGTGTGTGTGTGTGTGTGTGTGTGTGTGTGTGTGTGAGATACAAAATAATATAAATATTTGAGAACAGCAAAATATGTATTTATTTTTGGATAGCCAACATTATAATGTTTCAGTTGATATAACCATCATCAGGGCTTATAATTACTATTGTGAAGTTTTTTTGTTGTTACAGACTGTGAATAGATTTAGAAATGTGATAAAGACTTAAAATAGTAAATATAAGCCCTGATGATGGTTATAACAACCGAAACATTATAATGTTGGCTATCCAACAATAAATCCATATTTTGTTGTTCTCAAATATTTATTTTATTTTGTAGCTCA
The DNA here is from genome assembly GCA_037127315.1 of Ascarosepion bandense. Lineage (NCBI taxonomy): Eukaryota > Metazoa > Mollusca > Cephalopoda > Sepiida > Sepiidae > Ascarosepion > Ascarosepion bandense. Next base: position 3,444,992 of record JBBBDQ010000436.1, read on the forward strand.
CACTGTCGGAATTTATTTTCCATTTCCCTTAAAATATATATATATATATATATATATATAATTCCAAGTGAAGAGGACTCAAAGTTTTTTTTATATTTTGAGTGCTCTGGCATTTATTTTATTATAAACAGTGCTCAATATAATGAGAATTATAGAGCTTGATATAATATAATATAATTATATGGTTATGTCAATTTTACATTGCGACATGGAAATTTCTATGTTTCGAGATTAATTCTCATCATCAGGCAATGCTGGTGTTGTTGTGCAGATGTTTTAAAACACTCTAAAGCAGAGAATTTACCAGCATACCTCTTCGTTTAATAATAGCAAATACAGAAATAGAACATCCCTATCGAGATATCATTGGTACCTAAAGGAAACAAAAGAAACACCCAAAATAAAGTGGAAAATCATAAAAGAAGCTAAAACATGTAAGTCCTTAAATGAACCATGTTCATTATGCTTATATGAAAAACTATTTATTATTAGATCCCTTAAAAATAAAAATTTATTAAACAAACGCAACGAAATTAATGTCATATGTAGACATTGTAAATTATCCTACATGAGAAAATGGATAAAACCTAAATTAAATAACATGCTAACTGATGAATTAGGTAAAAATAAAAATAAAGCCAAGAATAGAATAAGTTAGTTTTCCTTTACAGCAAATTGATAGATGGAGCGAAAAAAAATAGCAGTTCAGGGTTTTTTTGAAAAAAATCTTTTATTTAACAAATAAACTTAAGACAAGAAAGAAGATTGATACTACTACTAAAAAAGAATATCACATAAAATGTAATAAAACTGAAGGGAAAATGATAAGATCAGATGAATGCTAGGGAAAATAGACAGGGGAAGAATAGAGTCAAAGAAAGAAGAAAAAAAGAGGAGGAAAAAAGTTGGTTAGAAGAGAAATTCTCCCGGGTCAAACCCCAAAGTGAATCTCCATTCTGATTAGCCACACACACAAACCAAAAAACACCCACATACATTCACAGTAAACCCAAAGTATTTGTCATTTAAATGTAAATCATCTGCACAACACCAGCATTGCCTGAGGATGAGAATTAATCTCGAAACATAGAAATTTCCATGTCGCAATGTAAAATTGACATAACCATATAATTATATTATATTATATCATATATATATATATATATATATATATATCAGGTTGAATCATTGCTAATTTCCATTTGTGAAAACCAATCATGATGGTAAATGCATCATCCTAACCAGCAACCATATGTGGTAAAAAATAAATCTGGAATACACTGTCAATCCTTAGGTTCTACACAGATGTGGCAGTGTACACAGTGGATTAAAGAATAAATGGTAAATTTTTGTTCTAAGTCCTGATGTTTTTCCCCTTCAAATTTATCCAAAATAGCATTATCTCTGTGCAAATGTAGATGCTGAACTCAAATCAACTGTTAGTTATTGAAGAAACTTATCTTTTTTATCTAAATGTTCATAAAAAAAAGAACTATATCTTGCACTTTTTCTCTCCCATAACTCTCACAAAGTCATGTAATTAACTGCAGAATGACGTACTGCATATGTGAACGATTTTTGGTCGATTTTTCTTCATTTACTGATACTTTTGGCAATGTACTTCCAGTAATGAAAGTAATGCACTATTGTATTTCTACGCTTATTACTCTCATAACAGGAAGTACATCACCGGAAGTTTCAGTAAAAGAAGAAAATCGACCAAAATTCAAAAGAAAATTGCTGCCTACGTAGAACGTCATTCTGCAATTAATTACATGACTTCATGAGAGTTACAGGAGAGAAAAAGTGCGAGATATAGTTATTTTTTTTATGGACTTTCAAAGCAAAAAAGGTAAGTTTCTTCAATAACTAATTGTTGATTTGAGTTCAGCATATACATTTGCACAGAAATAATGCTATTTTGGATAAATTTGAAGAGGGAAAAGCCGTCGGCACCTAAAACGAACATTTACCGAATAAGTTTCTTAATTCTTCTAATGGAGGGATTGAGCCATCAATTATGCCAAAGGTTGAAACAAGAAAATAATGGTATGAAAACATCAAGAAAAACATGTAGGGTCAAGGAATTGTAATTGAATGTCATGTACAAAATTGATTTACAAAGTTCTGTTCTGGAAAAACATTGCTAGAAGATGAACTCAGACCAGAGCACTCATTAGACTCTGATGACAAAGCTTTAGCATCCTTAGTGGAAAACAATCCACAGTACAATACTATCAAAGTGTCAAAGATGTTAAGTTCATCAAAGTCTAACACATGGTGACAATAAGAAAACATAGGGAAAAATAGTGAATATATGACTGAATTAAATACGATTGCACATTATTTTTTAAAGTATAAAAACAAAAAAGAAAAGGAAATTATTTGACTCAACCTAATATGTTATGGATATATTTATATATAATAAATACATTTATATAAATATATAAATATATTTATATATAATAAATACATTTATATATAATAAATACATTTATATATAATAAATACATTTATATATAATAAATACATTTATATAAATACATTATAAATACATTTATATAAATATATTTATATAAAAGATATTTATATATAATAAATACATTTATATAAATACATATATATATAATAAATATATAAATATATTTATATATAATAAATACACTTATATAAATACATATATATATAATAAATATATAAATATATTTATACATAATAAATACATTTATATATAATAAATACATTTATATCAAAGATGTTAAGTTCATCACATGGTGAAAATAAGAAAACATAGGGAAAAATACTGAATATATGACTGAATTAAATATGATTGCACATTATTTTTTAAAGTATAAAAACAAAAAAGAAAAGGAAATTATTTGACTCAACCTAATATGTTATGAATATATTTATATATAATAAATACATTTATATATCATAAATACATTTACATATAAATACATTAATATGTCATAAATACATTTATATATCATGAATACATTTACATATCATGAATACATTTATATACCATAGATACATTTACATATCATAAATATATTCTTATATCATAAATACATGTACATATAAATACATTTACATATCAAAAATACATTTACATATCATAAATGCATCTATGTATCACAAATACATTTACATATCATAAATATATTTACATATAATAAATACACTTGCATATCATAAATACATTTATATACTATAAATACACTTGCATATCAAATATATTGATATATAATAAATACATCTACATATAAGTATATTTACATATCATAAATACATTTACATATCAGAAATGCATTTATATATCATATATACATTTACATATCATAACTAAACAAATATCTATAAAAAAAGGTACTAAATCTGAGACTTCCAAACTTTTACATTGGCAACATTTAAATTGTTTTTATTCTATACTAGTCTTTCGTTTTCAATATTATTTAATTTTCAAAATATTTTTTTAAGAAAAAGTTGGAACGAGAACGGATGTGACTCCCTCAGCAATCATAAAGTGATGGCAATATTATACAAAAGAAAAGTGATTCACTTTTAGAAAATGGACAAAAAATACTTCAACATACCCAGCAAAAATCATAATTATACACTGAGGCTGACGTCAAAATCCATCCAATCAGCAGTAAAACCACTCAATGTTAAATAAATATTTGTACATGTGTGTTCTTTTTCTGACTCCAACCATTTATGGTGTCAGGATGTTTGAATATAAGGGATCAATTATACAAGATTAACCAAAGTACGATCAAAGTACGATCAAAGTACGATCAAAGTACGACCAAAGTACGATCAAAGTACGATCAAAGTACGATCAAAGTACGATCAAAGTACGACCAAAGTACGACCAAAGTACGATCAAAGTACGACCAAAGTACGACCAAAGTACGATCAAAGTACGATCAAAGTACGATCAGTGGTGTATCATTCAGAATAACATTTCCTAATTTGTAAATACACTAAAATGTGTCCAACAAGGAATTTAACCCAACCTGGAAATAATGTCAATGGATCAAAGCTTTGAAGATCCCATTCTGGAATAGCAACTTAACTGGCTATCACAGTAAGGTTTGGCTTAAAGCAAAAAGTCCTGACTAGACAAACAGTTATTCACAACTAAAGAAAGCATAAAAGAGACCATGAAAATACCTGTAGTCCAAGGCAAACACACAAAATAAAACAACTATTATCATTTATGGTCAGGTTTACTATCCAAGAAAGAAAAGCAACTACCAAAATTTGAAGAATAGGTTATATTTTTCCCTTTTTTAGGGAAAAAAAGCAACAAGATGAATATTAAAACTACTTCTCAATACTAATGATTAATGTCTATTAATCAAATATCAGTCATGAATTATTTTGATAAATAATTAATTTAGCCATCAGTGGAGTTTGAACCTAGAACCAGAATCTCTAATCTAAATCTAGTAGTCCTTGATTCCTAATACAAGAGGAGGGTCTTAATCATTAGTGGGGTTGGGATTTTTCTCAATATGCAATAAATGAGAATTTAATAAAAATGGAAGGGTCAGAAAATCATTTAATGAGTCACAAAGTGAAAAATTGATAAACATGGTGGACGAGTAATTCAAAATGGGTGGGAAATGTCCTAAAAATAAAACATCCCCATGTCCATTAGCCACTAAAAACTAACTTTTTGCCACTAGAACAGCATATAGCATTGGACTTGCTTTATTTTTTTTTATCACTGTTTCTTGTTATTTTTATTAGTAAGGATTTTACAAGTACAGAATTATTGCTTCGAAAATACGCACTTTCTGTAGTGCAGGAGGATGTCGTCAGTGATGTACTTTACTCCGGTCATTGGGCAGTTTTGGGTCTTGCAACATCATACTACCCTCGCTGAGTTGACCCCGTCAGAGCTGATCAGGCTCCAACACTCCCTCCTTCTGTTCTATGCTATATGACACTGATTTATTTTTCTAAGCCAACTTGTGTTTAATACTGGCAGGAAACATATAAGAAGAGTCCATAGCCTTCGGGTAAGTTGGGTTTTTTAAGCAGTCAGAAAAAATTTCATTTAATATAATTAAATACAAATTTCAGTCTAAATTTATGTACTGTAGGACATTTTAAGGATTTTTAGCTCCTGTCTTAATGTGCGTTGTGGTACAGTGGATATCAGCTTGGAACGAGAAGCCAGGGAGCCGAGTTCGAATTCCAGTTGAATCCATTGTATTCACTTATGCACAAATACCCTTGGGAAATGTATTAATCCATCTCTGCCTTCCAGTTATGGGTTAAATAGCAGGACAGATTGGGTTCTATAGCCTTGGTCAGCAACCAGTCTACTGCAGAAAGCAATGGCAACCTACTGCGGGATAATCTTTTTCCCAGTCAGTCATGTCTCTTTCGAGACATGACCGCCCAAGTGTGTATCACATATGGCACTTAACTGACTGACTTAATTCTTTGATTTTTATTTCTCTCCGATTTTCTTTCCCAACGATGCTATTTCTTTTTTTTTGTGTACCCAAAATGCTCTGCACCATAAATGAAAATAATTTTTGACGTTGTCTGGAGTCGTCAGTCTGCTGGCCCTTTTACTTACACTTTTGAGAATGTTACAGATGTCCATATTATATAGAAGAAGGTTTCAAGCCCTGAATTAAAATCAGTTTCTCTTTTATTAATAACAAGCTTCACCAACCAAGTAACAAATGATTCTCCCTAATCTCCCAACCATCAGTCCAATCAGTTAAGTGCCATATGTGATATACACTTAGGCAATTATGTCTCAAAGAGATGTAACTGACTGGGAAGAATATTTTTCTGCAGTAAGTTGCCATTACATTCTGTGGTAGACTGGTTGTCAACCAAGGCTATGGAACTCAATCCTTTCTGGCATTTAATCCATAGCTGGAGGTAGAAGAGAAGGATTAATACCCTTCCCAAAGGTAATTGCATGTAAGTGAATGCAAGGAATTCAACTGGAATTTGAACTCAGCCCTCCGATTTCCCATTATGAGCAGATATCCACTGCACCACAATGCACATCCTATATATATATATATATATATATATATATATATATATATATATTCACTGAATTAGGAATAGGCACAGGTATTGAGCACTTTTTTGTTGTTTCATGCCTTCAGAAGCAGTGGTTTACTGTCTTTCACTGATATATTATTGTTATATATATATATATATATATATAATAGTCCAATACTAGCTGAAAATTACAGCAATTTTATTATAAGTTCAAAACTTCCATAATCAATCAATTTGGAATTTGAATCCTTCTTATCCTCCAAAGTGTAAAGTAACAAGCTTTAATATAATACCAGAAAATAGATCTCTAAATTGATAAGCCTATCCTTCATTCTCTGACCACTGAATTATACATGCAAATGCTCTTAATCTGGCTGGCCGGTCTGCCTCTCACTGATTGCCAATCTATTTGGATAACTGATATGTATCAAAAGAAAAAAACAAATTGTCACAAAATAATTAAACATATAAATATTATTTTACGTTTTTAACCAATGATGTATCAGTCGTTCTACATACGCCACATATAAACTATATTTGCATAGTGACATAAGAAATGTAGGTAATACAAGGAGAGGTAAGAAATATATTATCTATATTTGCATAGAAAGAAAAGGTAAGAACTGCATGTAGATATTTATAAGCTTAGCTTGGTCTGGCACAGAGCCAGAATAACAGAGCACCTAATGAGAATTGAACTCATTACACTAGCAAAGACCCTCAAGATTAACTTGCTACCCATTGCACTATACATTGTGCCCAACTAGGAACTGGATTTATAACTGCAGTTTAAGTACAATCAAATTTAATATATTTGAAATATATTTGAAATAACAGTTGTCTGGCAATGATCTAAAGTAATATTAACAAATATATATAAATATATATATAAGAAAAATTTAGGCAGACACGTTATTTCATGATAACATGGCTGCCTAAATTTTTTCTTATATTTGGTCAATATATAATTATATACATATATATTTAGAGCTCTCTTAGAGAGTTATCCTACCACTGTATGTACAGGATACTCCTTTGGATTCTTCTATATCTACACTGAATGCTTATATATATATAGGAACAATAAATATAATACTGAGAAAGATGCTGATAAAAACTTAATGAGTCGAAATAAGAGAAAATATCGAATTGTTTTGGTTTTCTTTGTGTGTAGTAATAGTCGTAGCACTGCTCCCCATGTCCTTTGTGACAACAGGGTTTTTTTCTTCCCCTACTTATCTATTTGGATGTGCATTGTGGTCCAGTGGATATCAGCTCAGAACGAGAAACCGGCGAGCCGAGTTCGAATTCCAGTTGAATCCATCGTATTCACTTACGCGCAAATACCCTTGGGAAAGGTATTAATCCATCTCTTCCTTCCAGTTATGGGGTAAATAGCAGGACAGATTGGGTTCTATAGCCTTGGTCGGCAACCAGTCTACCGCAGAAAGCAATGGCAAACTACTGCGGGATAATTTTCTGCCCAGTCAGTCATGTCTCTTTCGAGACATGATCGCCCAAGCGTGTTTCACGTATGGCACTTAACTGACTGAATGTAATAGAAATATAATTAAAACTTCTACTGGGTATAAAGTGGGGGATCAGTCTTATATTGTTATGAAGTAATAAATTGATCCCCCACTAATTACTACAATAATATAATACCGCTCTTCCCTTTCTAGTATGAGTCAAATAACAGGACAGATTGGGTTCTATAGCCTTGGTCGGCAACCAGTCTACCGCAGAAAGCAATGGCAACCTACTGCGGGATAATTTTCTGCCCAGTCAGCCATGTCTCTTTCGAGACATGATCGCCCAAGCGTGTATCACGTATGGCACTTAACTGACTGACTTATCTATTTATACTTGTCTACTAAGTTTATGATACTCATATCCAGTTAAAGTTTTTGTGCATTTTTGTTGATAGGTTTCAGCATTGTATTGAATATGAAGGAAAGCATTTTGAACATGCTAAATAGCTCGTTAACCATAATAAATCATGTTGCTCTGATGTGTTAATAGTTATAAATTTTCTTGATCTAACTGAAATTTCTTTTTTTCAATAAAAGATAAATAAAAAGAGCGTCATTTTTGTCACACCCTATATATGGGGTGGTCAACAAATAGGTGGAAGTAGAAGGAATAGGTTTGTCTGTTGGTTATATTATTACAATGGTGTTCTCTGCTTCGATGAACTTAGATCACTGGTGCCCCCTAGGTACGAATTTGCATGAGATACTAGATTAGCAACTAGTTCCCACTCTTTTACAGTGAAATTGATAAAATGTAACCTCAATTTCTACTCCAACAGCTTCTTTTCTCGCACTTCCTGACTGTGGAATTCCCTTCCACATGATTGCTTCCCCGACAGCTACAATCTCCAGGAGTTTAAATGTAAGGTCAATAGACACCTCCTAACACACCTACCCGCATCCATTCTCTCAAACACTCTTCCCATCTATCCAACCCTCAGCCTCAGTACCCTTACCAGTCTATCACCCTCCTTCTGACATTTCCTATATCTAATCACTCTTTCTCTTTACCTTCCCCTATGTAACCCCTTGTGCAGTAGTGGCAGTGGAATGCCTGGCTTGGGGTGAAATAATTAAAAAAAAAATTTATCTAAATTTAACCTGTTTTCTTTTTGGATAATTCAGAGAACCCATAAAGGAAAATAATTTAAATAGTAATAAAAGAAAATGGGTGTAAAAAGAGGTGATAAATTTTCAAAATGCCATTAGAAAAACCATTAGAACAAAATAGGTTCAAACATTATTATACATAAAAATATTATTTCATCTTTTTAACTTATGATGTATCAATCATTCTACATACACCATTTACACAGACAAATAATTTACCACATTCATGACAAATTGAATCCATCAGCTCAGTTACTGTCTACTCGTGCAACCAGATGTGTCAAATGGTTTGTAGAAGTGTTGCTGATAGCGTTCAGCATTTTATTAAACATGAAGGGAAGAATTTTGAACATATTAAACAGGGATATCTATCTTGTTTCCCCACTGAGAAGTGATGTGACATAAGGTTGACAGTATGGTGGGAAACCTGAGCACGTATGCTCAAGCCATGTATGCTCAAGCCAGAAAATTTGCCCAGCCCCAGCATCTGTCGGTTGCACTGTTTTTGGTGGCGACCACTAATTCACCCCTCTAGTGCAATGAGATGATTCAGCCTCAAGTAGCTGTTCACGGGAATCAGGCACCTCTCAGTATTTTTATTTTTTTCAGCTGCATATTGCCCGGTTCACACTCCACCCACATCTATTGAACAGGTTAAGAGGCTCATCCCTTGTTTCCTGTTTAGGATGCGGTTTCCAGTTTTCTCTTTTCCAATCTTCTCACTTTTTTTTTTTTTTCAATTGGAGTAAATAGACTAAACTATCGCCCGGTTCACACTCCGTCCATGTCTATTGAACAGGTGAAGAGGCTCATCCCTTGTTTCCTGTTTTTTCTCTATTCCAATCTTCTCACTCTTTTTTTTTTCAATTGGAGTAGATAGACTAAACTATCGCCCAGTTCACACTCCACTCTCATCTATTGAACAGGTGAAGAGGCTCATCCCTTGTTCCCTGTTTAGGATGTGGTTTCCAGCTTTCTCTTTTCCAATCTTTTCACTCCTATGTAGCCCCCTGCACATCAGTGGCGTTACCGCCTTGCTCGGGGTGATATGATTAAAAAAAAAAAAAATATCTGTCCTTGGACAGTGAAACAACTAAGAGATGATGATTCCTACCAGGCAGATACCAGGTAAGTACACTGAACATATTAAATAGTTTGCTAATCATAACAGTTCATGTTCTTTTGATATGACAATATTTATAACTTTTCATAAAATACTGCAATTTATTTTTGTTCAATAAAAGTTAATTAAAATTAATATAGTATAATAACAAAGATCATTCATATATAATAAATATAACAACCAGTTATTACCGGAGAATAGTGTGTTTAAGGTGACCAGATTTTTGTGCTCCAAAAACAAAGCAACATTTTTTTTAATAATTTCACTGCAATCAAGGCGCGACGACCAATAGTGTGCTTGAAGTTACATTGAGAGAAAAGATTGGGTACAGAGAGTATTGAAAAAAGGATAAAAGATAAATGGGATTCAAGAAGATAGAAGATGGGAATTGATGTTGCATTTAAATTTTTGAAGATTGTAGCTATCAGGGAAACAAGTAAAAGAAGGAAGTTTTACAGACAGTCAGTGCAAGAAAAGAAAATGTTGGAGTAGAAGTGGCAGTTGCATTTAGTTATTTCAACGGTAAAAACTGTGGGACCTAGATGCCAATCTAGTAACATGCATAAATTCGCGTGGATGGGTCACCAAGGAACAAAGCTCTTCAGAACAGTTGCCATGAAAATATGTGTAGAAAAGACAGAGGGAAGTTACGTCATGTTGGTAAGAAAGTAACTGAAGTCAAGATGCCAGGTCAGGATCGATTACATTGCAAATCCTTGTCTGGATTTTGTTGAGAATCTCGAACTTTAGTTCATAAATAAATAAAAGAACTTATTTTTCTGGCTTGAAATTTCATCCTACCCATCAAGATAAGATATATCTAAGAATAAACTTATCTTACCCTGATGAGCAGGAGAGTTTCTGCAAAACCTCAAGTCAGAAGATAAGTCACTTAAACTTTTATTTCTCTGTCAACATTATATATATATATATTTAATAAGAGTAAATAGGTTTGCCTATGAACTGATTCACACCCTTCCCTAGCCTTTTAAACAGGATTAGAGGTTTATCCGTTATTTCCTGTTTAGGATTGGTTTTCCAGATCCTTGTAAAGTCTTTTCACTTGTTTTTACTCAGTAGCTCCTTGCATCTTAGTGGGATTATCACCTTACTTGGGGTCAGTCAGTTAAGTGCCATACGTGATACACACTTGGGCGATCATGTCTCGAAAGAGACATGACTGACTGAGCAGAATATTATCCTGCAGTAGGTTGCTATTACTTAGACTGGTTGCCAGCCAAGACTATAGAACCCAATCTATCCTGTTATTTAACCCATAACTGGAGGGAAGAGACAGATTAATACCTTTCCCAAGAGTATTTGCACAGAAGTGAATGCAAGGGATTCAACTGGAATTTAAACTCAGCTTCTCTATTTGTCATTTTGAGGCAATATCCACTGCTCCACAACACACATCCTGGGGTGAATAAATTTAAAAAATTAAAATTAATATATATATATATATATATATATAGTTGTCAGTCTGTAAACGGTGAGGATAATAAAACAAGATTTCCTTAATATAAATTATTAATAGGTAAATCCATATAGAGAGCTCAATGGGTGTTAACCAGAGCGATATGAAATTTATAAAGGAAAACTCAACATGTCATATTAGTTATTTCCTCCATATATATGTGTGAGTATGAAAATGCTATGACCTAAAAAGAGATAAAAAAAGAAATCAGTGGATATGTAAATTTTAACAAAATAACAGGATAAGTATATGTGGAAATGTACACATAGGTATATATGTGGATAAAAGTTAGTATAATTAAGTGAGTTGACCTGATGAGGTCAAATAGACGCCTAAAGTCAGGGGAATTGGTTTTTTCAGAGGTCATACCATCTAAGACAGCCAAATAACTTCAAACAGATACTACCCATATTTGGAACTGGACTCTATCTCTCTTCTTTCCTTCCTCCTTCCCCTTATATTTATTGTCATTTATTTATTTGTTTGTAATCTTATTTTTATTATTATTATTTCTATTATGTTCCCTGTTTTAAGAAAATGTTGTTCATTCCTGCAGAAATTTTATGCCAGTTGGAGGAAATATTGTAAAAGGGTCTGATGATATGAGCTGGGTAAGCTCGTTGAAATGAACTATAGTTTATAACTAATATGACATGCTGAGTTTTCCTTTATAAATAAACTCTCTCTCTCTCTCTCTCTCTATATATATATATATATATATATATAAAGTGGAGAAACTTGTCACTTAGCTGAGCAGTGTTATTTCATTATTGTAATGTCTTCAGTCTTTAGGGTTATTTGCTTTTACTTTTAGTAAAAAGTAAGTAACCCTGAAGAGTGAAAACACTACAATAATACCCTTGTGAAACCTCAAAGTTGGCATGGCTGAAACAGTTGTACTCAGCCAAGTTAAAAACTACTTCACATTCATTATATTAATGCTTCATCCTTCTCTTCATATTGAGCACTTTATGACAAAAAAATCTGCTTGCCTAAAATGCCTTTCTGCCAGTAAACTACTAAAAAAAAAAACACCAATTTAGGCACTAAACATCTTTACAATTTAACACTAAATATATATATATATATATATATATATATATGACCTCTCACATCTTTTATTCTATACAAATTTCTCTCAACTATCTCTCACGCCTTTTTATTCTCTCTCTCTCTCTCTCTCTCTCTCTCTCTCTCTCTCTCTCTCTCTATATATATATATATAAGAACAAGTTTGATTAAAATAAATTGACATGGTTTGCTTGTTAAATTTCTAATAAAAAAATTAAAATTTTTTAATAGTCTTGAGTATTGTGCCCAAAATTGTTCATAAGACGGTTGAAAATTATTGAAGAAAACAATAACACAACATGAACTTCAAGCAGTTTGTCTACTATTTCAAATACTATACCCAATAATTTATTCAGAAAATTGGTAAGATATAATAAAAAATTAAACAGCCACACCTTGTTTGGTTATAAAACAGAAGTTATATGCGTCTGTCTGTATCAACATATGTTTTAGGCCATAGTTTTATGTATAAGAAGCTGAAATTTGGCACAGGGCTATGTTTTTTTGTTTTTTTTTAAGGTAAAGGTCATAGGTTATATGAAATATTCTCATAATATATGAGTGGCTAAAAAGTTTGGGTCATTATTTTCAAATTTTACTGAATTTTCACTTATTTTATTGGAATAAATTATTTCTGACGATTTAAATTGATTTAAGCTTAAATTTATTTGACTTTGTTTGGCAATACAAATTTTCAAGTTTTCACAGTGCAATTCATATCTACATGCATCCTATAAAAGGATGATAAAAGTATTTGTGTCTATTTAAGTGAATTATAGCTGTGTTTCTAAAATAGTTAAAAGCCATTCTAAATTGTATAGAGGTTGATTAGATTGCATTTTATTGTACTTTGTAATTTACTAATGTTGTGCTCTTAGATTTTTATATAGATAGATAGATAGATAGATAGATAGATAGATATTAATAGTAATGGGATACAAAGATAGATAGATAGATAGATAGATAGATAGATAGATAGATAGATAGATAGATAGATAGATATTAATAGTAATGGGATAAATATAGATAGATAGATAGATAGATAGATAGATAGATAGATAGATATGAACAGACTGACAAACATATTTAAGTAATTTTGCAATTTCTTTGGTTATATTTTCTGCGTGAGTAATTTAAGATTTTTTGAAATAGGAGGCATTCATTGTTATCATAAAACTGAGAACATTCACTTATTGGTATGGAGTAATTCCTCCTGATACCAGATCAAATGATTTTCCCTTTTATTAGAGTTTACTTGTTCTCTAGACAGACTGGGCTTCATTAAGGGTCATGTGACCAGCCAATACTAACTGGGGAAGATAAAGAAAGTTTACCTGGCAATACTAGTATAAATTCTGTGCAAAAAGAGGACCACAACTTACAAAAATTTGAATTCAACAGAATAGTTAAAAAAAGAACAAGTGAGAAAATTTAAACTGTTAAATTTGATGTTATTTTGTTTCTATTAGTTGTGTCCCATGTATACCATATAATGTTAGTGTTTACATATTTGTTGTGGAGTAGTTTTCACACTGATGGTTATAATCAGGCTATGTCGGTTGCTAATCAACTTAACACACCCAAAATGTTAGGAACTTGGTAATTTTTCACTGAAAGCTGACTCCTTAGTATTTAACTAACTTCCGACTAAAATCAACTGCTTACTGAACTCCAATAGAACTCTAAAGAACTCCTATGAACTTCTCAAGAACTTCTGTTAACTCTTATTAATACAGGAGGGAGAGTCCATTATCTGAGGAATAGGTGTGTTTCACCATAACAATATGTATCAGTTTTTAAATTCTATGTTTGTTTTGTTTTCATTGATAGTTAAATGCTACGTGTATATCTTAAAATGTTAGTGTTTATGCATATAGCAGTTTTTAAATTCTGTTTGTCTTGTTTTCATTGATTGTATAAATGTCACTGGCATACATTATGGTGGTTGTGTTAAAGTTTAATTCTTGAAATATTAATGTAATTTAAGAGTGCATTAAAATTTGGGTTTGTTAATGTCGTTGTGGTGCAGTAGATATCGGCTTGGAACGAGAAATCGGGGAGCCAAGTTCGAATTCCAGTTGAATTCATTGCATTCACTTACGTGCAAATACACTTGGGAAAGGTATTAATCCATATCTTCCCCTCCAGTTATGGGTTAAATAACAGAACAGATTGGGTTCTATAGCCTGGTAGCAACCAGTCTACTGCAGAGAGCAATGGCAACCTAGTGCAGGATAATCTTCTGCCCAGTCATTCATGATCGCCCAAGCGTGCTTCACGTGTGGCACTTGACTGACTGACTGAATGTCTTCACATTCTGTAAGAATAGCTTTTACAAATATTGCTATGAAGAAGTCTGCTTGGTCAACATTTATTGTATGTTATTTATCAATATTACTTTAAGGTAGGGGTTTTCAAACTTTTTGACTTACAGACCCCTTTTTTGACTTACGGACCCCTTTATATTTCAAGTTTTAGTTTAGGGACCTACTATAAATGCTTATGAAATTTATACATAAATTTTTACTAAAAATAGCTTATAGTTTTGCATTAATGCAGTACAAACTGGTTTCCTAGCTGCCTTGTAAAATTTTGCAAAGTAATAACAAAAGAACCATTCAGTTTTCATTTATAATTATCTACTTGGCAATAAATACTAAAAATAGTATGAAATACATCATTTTTTTTAAAACTGTGGCGGCCTAATAATTATGGTTGGTAGTATATATATATATATATATATATATAAAGGAAAACTCAACACATCATCTAAAGTGATTATAAAGTATAATTATTTCTTTTGGTAGTGGAAGGCAGGTGATTCAACCATTGGGTTAGTGATTGTAGGTACGAGAGAAAAAGCTGTGGATTCACCAAATTTTAAATCAAATCTATGTAGGAGACAAAACCTATTATGAATATATAAAAAGAAGGAGATAATTAGTGAAATTTAAATTTACCACAGTGATAAATTCATTATGTTTTTTCAGAAGTACATTCTGATTTCGACATTTCAAAATTCTAATTTTTTCTGTTAAACATTGATTACATCTATCACCTAGACTATTAAGAGTAAGTGCTGTGCCTATCAGCTTCCACTTTATCTGTTGGTTCAGGCCCTCTTCCTTCCACTCGCAGTATTTTCGAGAGAGAGCTGTCTGATATCTTAAATTAGGGTCAGTAAAGGAGTGCCAGTGCATATAAAATCTGTTTCCAAATTTCTCCCAAAATTCCAAGATACACATTATATTTTTCCTTGTTTTCTTTGGGAGAGATGGTAGCTTGATAGATCACATTTGTAGATCTACATTTACCTTCAATTGGACAGTTTTTTTCTGGATCTGCAATTACAGGAGGGTGTAATCCCGTGTTCTGTATTCTTCTTCTTCTTCTTCTATGTGCCCTGTCCCTTCAGGACGTAGACGTCATGGTTCTCCACGTCTCCCTATCCCTTGTGGCTCTTAGTATGTTTGAGCCTGTTGCTCCTGGCAACCCCCATTCCGTCATCCACCTGATCAGACCCTGCAAATATGTTATCCACTGCCTTCCTCTGTCTCTCCTTCCTTCTATCTGACCAGTCAGTATCAGGTTCTCCAGGCTCTCTTATCCTGTATTAGATTCCCTGAAATTCTTCAAAATTCGCTCATTGAGGGAGCTAATATTATTAGTGTAGGAACAGCTAATCTTAATCATTTTTCTATTAAATATTTTACTCAGGGGGTCATTATGAAAATGTTTACTTATTAATTTAAGAAAGAACTTCCTAATGTTAAAAGTCTACAAAATGGAGGGTTGAACCATATAATATTCCTTTTCCTATATTTACTTCTAGTCTTCTGCAATTCAGATATATTATTGGGCGTTGAATAAGTTAATTTATGTTTATACCCACTACTCTGGAGTGCTTTATCATATCATTTTTTGTTATCAATAAAGATGCTAAGGTTAGAAGATAATCGGCTAATTCTAGTATTAACTGTCTTCAGTATTTGTTTTAGAATGGTGTTGGGGTGGTTAGAGATAACGTTGATGTAACTAGGGGTTTCATTTTCCTTATGGTACAGTTTAAAAGAATTATTATCAAGTAGTAGATATATATATATATATATATATATATATATATATATTACAGAAAAAATGGTTTAACAACCAACATATTAAAATTATTTCTTTGAACTTTATTTTCAATCGATACTTGTATTTGAGTAGATATTTTGTAAATCTCTGGGATTTTTCATAACATTGTCTGTTTACATTTGTTGACATTATGATACATTTCAGAGCAGATATGGTTATTTGCATAGAATCAAAAATTGTGTTATATAAGGTTTGATTTGACTTCATTTGCACTATGGTACCATTCGTGGTAAAGTGGTCCAAGATGCACTAGATCAATTTGTTATGTTGATAGGGGTTGCAGGTTCAAATCCTGCCAAAATACACACATTTTCGTAACAAAATGTATCGTAAATAATCAGGTCAGTAGAAATAAATATACTGTTTGATTAAAAGTAGAATATCTATTCAAATACAAGTATTGATTAAAAATAATGTTCAAACAAATAATTTCAATAATGTTCAAACATATATATATTACTTTACCTGAAAAAACCAGTGTGGTCAAAACCTAGGTAACAAGTGGTGTGTGTTCTGTTCTTTGAGATATTGTTAGCTCTGCATATTTTGTTCATTTGTTTTAGTTATGCATTGAGCACTTTTTTCAATGTATTGTTTACTGGTCTAACCAGCCACTATTTTACTAGTATATATATATGTGTGTGTGTGTGTGTGTGTGTGTGTGTGTGTGTGTGTGTGCATGTTGAGTTGTGATAGTGTTTGGTGCCAAGATTGTTGTTTTCTCAATAGTTTTACTGATAAAAGGTATTTTGGCAAGCATACTTTTAGCATAAAGTGCTTGATATTGGGGTGGAGATAGAGTATTGATAGTTTTAATGCAAAAGCTCTGTCACTTTAACTGAGCAGCTTCAAAGTTTTGTGAGGACACTGTTAAGATGCCCTCACATATCAGGGCTGGTTTTTTGACAAAAAAACAATGTCCTCAGGAAACTCCAAAAACAGCATAAACCTGTTCACCTAAAGTGACAAATTCTTTGCATTAAACCTGTATGTGTGTGTGTGTGTGTGTGTGTGTGTGTGTGAGAGAGAGAGAGAGAGAGAGCAACAACAACTACCATCATCATGATCATCATTATTAAATAGGCCAAATTAGTTACGTATGTTAATTCTTTTGTTGAGTTTCTCATGTATTCAAATAAATGGTTTAGTGCCAGGTGAAAAGTTGTAAAGGAAGTGACTGAAATTGTGTGTAATGCTCAAAGTGTTTTCAGCCAGACCGTCATTTGTTGATTTCAAAGAAAGAAGAAATATAATCCTGATAAAGCCAGTGTAGCACTTCCATTATTCACAATTGACTGAACATTTGAAATGAATGTAGGTTTACTTGCTATACTTGTAGAAAAGGTTTTAGATTAACATGGTTAAAATTACCTTACAGTTCAAAGACATTTTAACACAGCTGAAAATACTCAGATCATAGCATCAAATTGTAACAAGTACCACCCTATATGAAATTACTTATTTTAGTGGTCTCTAACATTTTTGATACCATGGACTGTTTTCATGTTGGACAATATATGCTGAGGATACGTGAGATCTCTCTTAGGGATTTCATGTTGAAATGTTCATTTAACATTTTTGAATTTTGAAAATCTATTTTAATTTAAATTGGCTCTGTAATTTTAATTACATTGAGCTCTCCTCATGTATCATTTTTTAATATTAAAATTTTTAATATTAATTAGGATCAGGTTCTTGGAATTTACCTTCCTACTTTTCCGTTTTGGATTAAAGTATTTTAATATATATATATATATATATATATATATATATATATATATATGATAAAAATATAACTTTAAGGTATGCTATATTTATGGGTGGATGTGCATTGTGGTGCGGAATGATAAATTGGGGAACCGAGTTCAAATTCCAGCTGAATACATTGCTTTCACTTAGACACAAATACCCTTGGGAAAGGTATTAATCCATCTCTTCCCCCCAGTTATGGGCTAAATAACAGGACAGATTGGGTTCTATAACCTTGGCTGGCAATCAGTCTACTGCAGAAAGTAATGGCAACCTACTGTGAGATAAAGGGATAACCTTCTGCCCAGTCAGTCATGTCTCTTTAGAGACATGCTTGCCCAAGCATGTATCATGTATTGCACTGAACTAACTGACTGATATCTATGGGTAACAGTGCTCAATATAAGGGACAGAGTGTATGTAATTATAAAAGTGGACATTAAGTTCAACAACCAGCAGCAACAGTTGCATTAACATGTGAGGCAAATTGTCACTACCGGACATTGAAGTCAATACCCACTTTCTAAGATATGAATGGAGGGACAGGGGAATTACGGATAGCAGCTCAGATTGAGGAGTCAAAGAGCCATGTTCAAATTCCAATCAAATTATTTACATTCACTTACAGGTTAATACTTTTGAAAAAGATATGAATCTATTTCTTCTCCCCTCTCCTCCAACTATAGACTGGGTTCTATAGCCTTAAATAGCAATCGGTCTAGGAGAAGGAAAACCCTGAATTCAAACTAGCCTGGAGCCTCACTATTGCATATATAGACTTATATGCAAGTCACTAGTGAGACTGAGGTGTCTAAGTTAAAATCAATGGGAGAGTCCATCATATATATATATATATATATATAGGAAAAACTACTAAAATGTTGTAAGTTTAAAAATGTATTTTTTGACAGTATTTATTTATTTCTATTATTATATATAATAATAGAAATTATTATATTAATCATATATAATTATTATATATAATAATAGAAATAAATAAATACTGTCAAAAAAATACATTTTTAAACTTACAACTTTTTAGTAGTTTTTCCTATACATATTAAGACAGTATACGTGGATCATCATTATGCTCTATATATATATATATATATATGTATATATATATATATATGATAGACTCTCCCAATGATATATAAGTATGTATATAATTAAAATGAAAGTGTGCTTCTTATATGTAGATTTACTAGGCATATTAATAAAATGTAAGGAATAAAAAATAATAACAATATTGGCAATAAAATTTATGGTATTTATTATATATTAGTCTTAACTAATTATATATTAGTCTTGACTAAATTGAAGCAGGAAAAGAAATATTTTAAAATCAGAATTTTCAGACACACCTTTTTCAACAATATGAGTCAGTCCCACCTTGTCATTTATTCCTTGTATCACAGAGGAAGTAGTGCTGCCCTGGGTCATGAGGCTGGCTGCTGGAAGACCCTATGTCTGGCAACAGAACTCTGTACCATGCTACACAAGCAAGAGAATCCAGTCATGGCTGTCAGAAAATTTCTACACCCATATCCCCCTTTACATCTTGCCACTTAACTTTGCAGACTGCGACACGCTTGATTATTATGTGTTGAGTGGAGTTGATTGATAGACCAAAAAAAGCCTTGTAGCATTAAAGATGAACCGAAGCTAAGGATTAAGGCAGCATTCACCAACTTAAACAGGGAGGTCATCCAGAAGAGTTTTTTTTTTTTTTTTTTTTTTTAATCATTTCACCCCGAGCAAGGCAGAAACGCCACTGATGTGCAGGGGGTTACATAAATGTAAAGAGATTAATTACAAAAGAGCTTGTAGGAGATTCCGAAGTTGTCTGAAGGCCATGGTTGAGCTCAATGGCAGCTTTATTGAATAAATTTACTTCTTAGTATTTCAAGATATTTTGTGTAATCTTGGTAAATATATTCATTAAAATGAAATGTAGGTGTTATTTTCATTTGTGTGTAATTTAGCCAACAATTCATCCACTAGACCCTGACTATTTATTCTCTCATCCATCAGTTGAGCACTCTGGAGAAGGGTAGATTTTAAAAACGGTAGCCAGTAACTGCTTCATGAATCCTTCTTCTGGGGTACTGGCATTTGTTTACATAATGTATATAGCACACTAAAGTCTACCTTCTTCTGCCATGCACCAATAGCTTAGGGGTAGAATGTCCGATTGATACTAAATCGGTTAAGTTTCAATCCCGGCTTGAAGCAGTTGGTTGCTTAGCTCCACTGATGAGCTGTTATACAGCAAAACAGGCCTATACACAGATGACTATATATAGTCATCTGCAGACAGATCTGTTTCGCTGTATCACAACTCATCAGTATGGGACCATAAAATAATGAGTCAACACGGTGGTAGGTCAAGAACATATATTACGTCAACAAGAGATACAAAGAGAAAGAGTAATAATAGCTTGGCTACAAGTGACCGACAGACGGACAGACTAGGCTGAGATGAATTGAAGTCTTACTGGAAACCAGTATCTCTGTCGCCCCGGCTCTGTCCTCGAGAGTAATTAACTCTCGGTTAATATAGGCAAAGAAGAGTCCATTGTTAAGTGGGTAACTACTCACAACAATATATATATATATATATATATATATATATATAAGAACATGTATCTAAACACACACACACATATATATATATATAATCAAGAAACAAAAGTTGGATATTTTTACAAACCCATTGGTAATATCATATTTTGCGCCACCTGCCACTGAACATCAGGCCAAATATATATAATATTACCAATAGATTTGTAAAAATATCCAACTTTTGTTTCTTGATTATTATACTCTGTTAAAGTTAACAATAAATTTTAACATTGAGTTCTCTTTTGAGTTAGTCTCTGTTGGAATTTACCTTACCAATTTTCAAGGATATATATATATATATATATATATATATATATATATATATATATATATTAATAAATATACATATTATCCTACATCTAATATACATATTTATTAACATATATATAATACAGCTCTGTTCATACATTGAGCACTATTTTATTAACACCTGAATAATAATATTGTACATATGTACACTCTCCTCATATGTATATTTATTAATTTATCTCACTATATATATATATATATATATATATATATATATATGATTAAAACAAATTTGGGCTTCTTATATGTAGATTTAATAAGTAGGTTAATAATATTTAAGCAATAAAAAATGATAAAAATATTGCCAACATAATTGATAGTATTTATTATATATTAGTCTTAGTAATCTAAATAAATACTTAAACATGCATATATATATATATATATATATATATATATATATATATATATATATATAAAACTTATGTGTGTTTGTGTGTGTTTGAAAATAAGAAAACTATATCTTTGATTATTTTATTGTTTTATAGAAGCTTTTTTATTTTTTATCCTAAATAAATTAAATTTGCTAAATTTATTCAAATATTGTATATCAAAGTAGCAATCCCTCTTTTATACATGTTTTTTTAATGTGACAGACAAGGAATATTTTTTATTTTTATATTCAATTCTTTTAGTCTCTTTACAATTTTTCTTTCATAAGGACTTAGTGTGTGTAAAAAAAAATCTGTACTGATTATGTCATTACATTGTAATAAAATATTACTTAACTTTAGTCTTATGTAATCTGCATT
Organism: Ascarosepion bandense; assembly: GCA_037127315.1. Classification (NCBI taxonomy): domain Eukaryota; kingdom Metazoa; phylum Mollusca; class Cephalopoda; order Sepiida; family Sepiidae; genus Ascarosepion; species Ascarosepion bandense. The sequence continues at coordinate 3,466,925 of JBBBDQ010000436.1, forward strand.
CTTAAATTAACGCTGTCTATTATTGATTTTGGACATGTTTTCCTTCATATTTATTGCTGGTCTTTATAACAATTCTCAGCTTAGGTCATTATATTCCATAATTGTTATAGTAAGCTTCATTATTGAACAATTAAGATCAAAAAAGATCATCAGAATCAATAATGAAAATACTAAAAACACAAAGAATACATTCAAGTTGTTGAAAATGGCACTAAAAGACAGAAAGACACCAATTCACAGTTCAATTGACAAAATGCAACCATTAAGTTTGATGCTAACAGTTACTTTTCTCACAATTCTCGCTTCAGGAATTTTCTTTCAGCCTCATACTTCCCAGTCAACTTTTATCTTCAAAATTTTATATGCAATTTCAATCATTATCTACTGTCCTCTTGATTACTCTTCTAATGTTCTTGCTCCTTAATAATGTTTCTTTTTTTCTTATTCTTTCACACTCAGTAATCTCTTGTGTCTTAATGGCTTTATTGCCTTGCTTGTAGTGATCTCAGTTAAAAAAAAAAAAATTAAAAAAAATTACACTATAATCATTCCCACCTTTTAATATGTCCTAAACTCTAACAGTCAAGCTAAATTTGAAAACAATTCAATTATAATACTTTTTCTATGCTTCATTCTTTGTTTATATTTTTTCTTGTTTTTTTAACACGCAATTTAAAAAAATGTTCTCTTTGTTGGCATACTGCAAAAAATGCTTCATTTCTTCTTGTATATAAGATAAAAAAATTTGGCAATTGAGATTTGAGGTATATTTTTCATTTTTGAAAGATAACAGAACTCTCTGGATATTTACTTTATATGACTTCAAAATTGACCTTTATTATCAGTGTAAGGTGATAAAAAAGGCCAAATAATTTGGATTCAGGATTAGACAACATTAGCTCAGATTCTTTCTCTATGTGCTGTGTCCCCTCAGGATATTGGCAATAATGGCTCTCCATAATTTTCTGTACTTTGTACTTTTAAAGAAAACTAGTCTTTTTGTTATTTCTCCAAAACCCAGTTTGGTCATCCATTTACACAAGCTCATTATTCTACTTTTTCTATGTAACATGTCCCTTTAGAATGTTGGTGATAAAGGGCCTCCACAATTTCCCGTCCTTTGTAGCTTTTAAAGATTTTGTCTTTTTGCTATCTCTCCTAAACCCTGTTCATTTATCCATTTTAAAACATAGATCAGCTTAGATAAAAACAACCGATTAATTTCTGTCTGTGTTTCTGGGATGAGGCGCCGTCCTTATTTACAGTCAGACTAATGTCCTCATCTTTATTGTTTCTATCATCAAGTTTTGACTGTTGTGGTCTCCAACCTTCTTCAGGAGTTTGTTGATCCCTGAAGGTTACCCACATTGACAGATACCTGAAGGCCTGAGGACACAATGTTTAAAATGATGTGACAATAACAACAAAAATGAGGATATTGATATGAATGTAATTCATGTAAACAACTTCTTATTCTAGAAATTCAGGCAGAAGGCAATCAGGTGATAATAACAACAAAATGAGGATATTAATTTGAATCTAAATAATGTAAATAAAGATGACCACCCCATCTCCAAAATTCAGATCGTAAAATAGACATTTTTTAGTAATACAATAACAATTGAGGAGTATGAAAAAAATAACTGAGGAGTATGGAAAAAATAACTGAGAAATGTGGAAAAAAATAACTGAAGAGTACGGAAGTAAAAAAAACGGATAAGAAACCCCTAGATATAAACATCGAAACAAGAACAATATACCTGTGTAAATAAAGGGTTCAGTTCAAAAATTCCCAGAAGGTTATCTGGATTAACAGTTACCTGAAGAAGGTTGGAAAGAACAACAATCAAAATGTTATGATAATAACAAAGAAGAGGACAATAGTCCAATTGTAAATAATGTAAATAAGTGATTATTTCTTAAACTTTCTTCAGTTCTGTTTTTCACTCTACCAACAAAGTTAAACAAATTTTATATATTCACTTATTTTTAACCATTTATCTTCACAATACCCTCCAAAAATTAATTTTAAAATACATTTTTTGGCAGCTGAATCATGGGCCATGAAACAACTGATTAATTAAAAGAGAAAATCCTCCATTTTCTTTCTTCATTTAAAAGATTTTTAATATATTAAAACAATAGTTTATAATATGCTGAACATTTCAAATTTATTCAGTTATTTCTCCTGAACATATCTATGAATTGATTTTTATTTTGTTTTTAGTGACGCTGTTGTTGGCAGAGATATACACTCTCTGAGTGCTTTCTACTACTGTATTACTAAACCTCTGTTAATATTCTAGGGCACTGTCACAGCATTAGCAATTTGTGTTTTCAAGCACCTTATTTAAGATGTTATAATCTAGTATCTAATTTTATTATCTGAGTGTTTATATAGGATGAAATGGAAAAATTTTAGCTTAAAAATTAATAAATTTATGTTGTGGAGTTATTTTCGCAGTGAAAGCTAGTATTTGTGTTAAAGTCGGTCCTAATAGGTTTGACATACAAAACGTTAGGAACTTGATATAATATGTATTACACAGTGTAATTTTGCCAGGTCACTGAGTACTTTCGTATTCGACTAACTGTCGACAACTATCGTCCAACATTGACTAACCCTCGTCCCTCTTACTACTCTTACTTAAATTAGGTAGGAGAGTCTATTCACTATAGAAGAGGTGTGCTTCACCAGAACAATTTATTAATTAAATATCGGTATTAAAAAAATTTGTAATCTTAAAAAATTTAGATATGAAAAATAAGTTTCATTTAATTTTCAGTGGACAAATAAGTGCTTGTATTTTGCACAAATATGGTGACTAAAATCAGAAAATTTTTATCGTTACTTCAAAGGAAACTACTCGACTAATAATGACATGTGAGTCGCCACTTACTAAATATTAATTAAAAATATTTTGTGAGGTTTTCAAACACACCACATTACTAACAAAGGGTTAGTTGTAAATTGTGGCCAGGGGCTTTATGATAATATAATAATTCAAATTACTTAACTTGTTAATTTTGTAGTCATAATGTAACTACATCCTCAGTATTCCAAAAAAGTGAAGATTGATATAGTGTCTTTAATACTATCAAATACAGTACATAATAAGAAGGATCTACTAAAGTCTTAAACTTGGTAATAGCAGCTTACAATTCAGTTAGACAAACGACAAGAGCATCATAGATTTTTATTCAATATGAATAAGATCTTTACATGTATTTAAATCATAAAAGTTTTTTTTCTCTCTTTTTTATATAAAATGTCTGATTTTTATATAAAAAGTCAGATTTCTAATTAAAGTCTTACTTTGTAAACACTGTTAATACAGATATCATTAATATGAGTCACCCAATGAGCATTGAACTTATTTCAGGTGTGACTTTATGAGATGAATAATTAGACAGGCACCCAAAATTTCAAAATTACCTTTTCTTTTGTTAAAACTAACAACTAACAATAAATACAAGTAAATCCAGAATCAATGTCTAAGTTTAGAATTTCTAGGTCAGTATAAGTTACTTAGTTCTCATTTGGTGTCACTTAGTAAAAGTCAATTGTCATAGTATGTATTTTACTTTTTTATATATATAACAACAAAAATGAAGACATTAGCCTGAATGTAAGTAATGTAAACCTAAGGATCATTTCAAAATACTTTAAACATCTTAAATTGTTTTTTTAAACATTTCACCACAAGCAAGGTGGGACAGCCACTAATGCACAAGGGGTTACAGAGAAAAAAAGACTGGGTACAAGGGGCACTGAAGAAAAAATAAAAGATGAACAAGAACCAAGAAGACAGAAGATGGCAATTGACATTGCATTTAAATTTTTAGAGATTATAGTTATCAGATAAGCAATTAAACAGAAAAGAATTCCACGGGTGGAAAGTGTGAGAAAAGAAACTGTTGGAGTAGAAGTGATGGTTACATTTAACTATTTCAATAATAAAAGAGTGGGACCTAGATGCCAATCTAGTAGCATGCTTAAATTCATGTGGACGAGGCAATAGGAAAATAAAAACTCATCAGAGCAGCTGCCATGAAAATATTTATAGAAAAGTGGCTGAAGTCGAGATAACAAATCAGAATTACATTTTAGATCCTTCTTTGGATTTTGTCAAGAACCTCGAGATGAATAGCAGAAGAACCCAACCAGAACATGGCAAACAATATAATAATAACAATATATGTGGCATCTGTAAGCCTCAGGAGATCAAGGATCTGAACATGGAAAGTCTCATAAGACCAAGATCTGAACATGGAAAGTCTCATGAGACTATAGATCAGCACTTGAAAAGTTTCATGAGACCATGGATCTAAAACTGAAAAGTCTCATGAGACCATGGATCTGAACATGGAAAGACTCATGAGACCATGGATCTAAATCTGGAAAGTCTCATGAGATTATGGATCTGAATCTGGAAAGTTTCATGGGACCATGGATCTGAACCTGGTAAGTTTCATGAGACCAAGATCTGAACATGGAAAGTTTCATGAGACCAAGATCTGAACATGGAAAGTTTCATGAGACCAAGATCTGAACATGGAAAGTCTCATAAGACCAAGATCTGAACATGGAAAGTCTCATGAGATCAAGGATCTGAACATGGAAAGTCTCATGAGATCAAGATCTGAACATGGGAAGTCTCATGAGACCATGGATTTGAACCTGGAAAGTCTCATAAGATTATGGATCTGAACCTGGAAAGTTTCATGGGACCATGGATCTGAACCTGGTAAGTTTCATGAGATCATGGATCTGAATCTGGAAAATCTCATGAGATCATGGATCTGAACCTGAGAAGTCACATAGGACCATGGATCTGGACTTGGAAAGTTTCATGAGACCAGGGATCTGAACCTGGAAAGTCTCATGAGATCATAGATCTGAACTGGGAAAGTCTCATATAGCTGGAAAGTCTAAGATAATAGAGCACCATCTGTTGCGACTGAAAAGCCCACATCATTATCATCAATATTTTTATTATTTTTATTATTATTCTTAATGCTTATTTCTTTTAATTTGTTTTGATACAATCATTTACCATGTCTTTCACCAGAGGAATATTGTAAATGAAGATTTTTCTCATGAAATTATCTAGCGTTTTAGATTTAAAGCGTTTTAGAAGTATACAAAAAAGTACTTGTTAATGCAATATTTTATATAAAAATGTATTTTCTGAATCTGTGTGAATGACCTTCTTAATCACTCCTGTAACTACTGGAACAACAGTTCTATTCAAATACTGTATTCTTGTAATTTATATTTACAGATCCTTTTACTTAGAGAATTTATCGAATTCTTTCACAGAAATATTTTAAGAGTACATAGGTTCACCTATCGCCCAGGTTTCACTTCTTTCCAGTCTATTGAACAGGAGTAGAAGTTTATCACTTGTTTTCTGTTTAGGATTGGGTTTCAGGCTCCTTCTTCTAAAGTCTTTTCATTCACTTTCACACCAAGTAATCTCTTTGTGTCTTAGTGGCATTATCAAATTGCTTGAAGTGAAATGATTCAAAAAAAGAGAAAGAAGCTAAGATCATGCCAGCAAAGGAGAATTAAAAAGATTATAATAATAATAAAATGATCATTATGCTGGAGGAGAGAGAGAATCTGTATAGATGTAGGTATCAAGATAAAAAATATCGGTAAGATCAAAAATAAATATCAGAAAAGAATAGTTAAAGGTATATATTAAAGAAACAATTCCTAAAACTGTTTAGATTGAAAAAAAAATTTAGAAAGTTTATGATTACCGTATAAACTTGAGTATCATGCAATTTGTTATGATCATTTTTTTTTTACACAAAAATAGTCAGGTAGCACTATACACAGGTAATTTTTTTGAAGAGGTTGAAAATCATGCATTTTCAGTGACTAGTCATACTATACACAAGTAAATTTTGTTCTGAAGGAGTTAAAATTCATGCAAAATAATTTTGAGTGGTCGCACTATACATGAAGTCAGCTTATACTCGAGAATATACGGTATTAAACATTTAACTCAAATTCTTAATACAGTTGGTTTAATGTTAGTCTGTGTGTAAGTACAAGTTGTCTGCAAGACAGACTTTCTTTATCAATGGACATTAAGAACTACTGTTCTTTGGAATAGGCTCCTGAGAGGATACTTTCCTGATTACTACAATCTTAAGCTCATCAAGTCTTGGATCAACCATTACCTATCTTACATATCCTCCTAATCTACACTTCTTACCGCCTCCACTTACAACCTCATTGAGTAACACTCTACTTTGAGTGGCTCTTGGGTTTTCAAACATTTACTAAAAAAATTAATGTATACACTCCTGATTATTTGGAGTCAATAATTTATATTCTAAAGACTTAAGGTATATTTGTATTTTCAACTGTCGTAATTCCTGTGAAATATGAGACAACGATCATATTTTGTAAGAACTAATAAAAGTGTTCTGACAACTTGATTCTACACACTAGTAATTTTTTAAAATACAAATAACTTAATTTAGATATCAATAATTTCATTTGTATTCTACATGGACAGCAGCCGTACACTGACAATAAAAATACACTTGTTGTAAAATAAGTATACTGAACATTTGGTGGGGGTACTGGTAGGGAAGTTTTTTCAAAGTCAGTAAATTATTCATTATTTTTCAAAGTTTTCTTATTATACGGAGAGGAGAATAACAATTTGGCAGTAGAAAATTTGATTCAGCATCATACGATGTTGAAGATAACTGCGGCAGTATCTGAAAGAAAAAAATCACAAACATTAACAGATAAACAGACATTAACAAGTTAAATGAAATTTGAATTAATTATATTTAATACATTTGCAAATAATAACCAAGTTTGTTACTATATTCCTTACTTTCAACACAATCACATTATAGCTGACGGCATGGAGTTATCAGCTCTTCATAGTGTCCACAGCCCCTAAGAGTCATTTGTGTACCAGCAAATTCTTATAAGGCATCAGTGTAACTTCCATCAATTCCAACCTAAGCTTGAACTTGGGAGAGAGGATTCTTTCTCTTTCTAGTTAAGAATCCAGTATAAGAACTTGTTGGAACTTTGAAAATACAAAAAATAAGCACAAATAAATGAAAATACATTTTCAAATTCCATCTACAGCTACAATTTCATCAAATCTAGACATAAACACAAAAAAAAACAGACTTAGTGTTGCCTTCATGCAGACATTGTAGTAAGTACATCATGTGACTAGTGCTGGATTAACATATGGGTTAGTATGGGCTGGTGCTCAGGTGCCCCTAGACTAGATTACTAAAAATAATTACTAAAAAGCTTTGCAACTTATCGGAAGGGAAATCCCAACAACAGTGATAAATATGTAAACCTATCCAGTCATAGATTAACAGATGACCAGAAGGAACTCCAAAATCTAGGACCAAATTGCTATCTCAAGCCTTAATTTGACCTCCTTACAAAGAAGACCAAAATTGAAATTCTACAGCAGTCATTATTCCAATTGAAAACTGATAAAGTAATAAAATTTTATCTGAACTGCAGTACCTTGACTGTTGTTGTTAATGAAACTTGTAAAAAAGAGGCATTGTTTCCAAATATACAATTATATATATATATATATATATATATATATTTGAGCAACAATCTCTCTTTTATGCAGGTTTCATTAAAAATGACTGACAAAGTATTATGGTTAAATTTTTTATGTAATTTTTTATGTAATTCTATGATTTTTTGTTTTGTGGACATAACTTATATAAAATCTGTCCAAATGTTTTGTTTATCCGAGCACTTTCAACTATACTTTTAGCCATTATCAAGGATGGATTTTATTTTACTTGTAACAAAATATATGTAGTGTTATGTATGTTTGTAGAGCAGTGTGTATGTTTTATGTTCCAAATGTTGTTGATCCCAAATAATTTCAGTCCTAATTCATAAATATATACATACATTAAAAACCAAAATAAAAAACAAAATAATTCCTCCGACACACTTTCATTTATTAAGCATTGAACTGCATCATCTCACATCCATGAACTTGACAGACTTTTCGCAATGAATAATCAACATGAGCACCCATTATCAAAAATGTTGAAAAACCAGTAACATTTTTGCTCTTGTAGATAAACACTTACCTCAAAATAAAATGAAAAATAAAATCCTTACATTTGGCTTGATAAAGTCGCTCAAAAATGTGTCAGCTAAGATAAGCTTTCCTTTCATCTTTATTTATATTGTCCTTTTACAGATATACACTATCTGAAATTTTTACACACACACATAGAGAGCATAGACAGAGAAATCAAGACTAAATAGATGTTGTTATTTTCATGCTTCCGTGAGTTGAGTTGAAGATTGCATTGAAATATAAGACACTCACACACATACAAATCACAAACACATACATTCTTACACATACATTCTTACACACACACACACACACACACACACACACACACACACACACACACACACACATATATGGCAGTTTCATTAAAAAGTAATGCAGCTAAAAATAAAATTTGAATGCAATAATAATTAAAGTAAGAAATTTCTTATTTTTTGCTTCCCTAGAATATATTGTCCTTTACTTTTCCAGGTTTAATATAATCTTAAGTATATTACTTTTTATGCATGCATTTTACCATGTAATATATATATATGATAAAAAATATAGTGTCAAGTATTCTTTTGTGCAAATGAAATAATTTTTGTTGGTGACAAGGCAAACAAATTATGCAGAAAAAACTAAAATGAGGCTTGTTTTAAAATAATGAAAAACTTAAAATAACAACTAATGTTTAATTACTGAAGTAAGTATCAGTTATTCTTAAGTATCAAAATGTTTGTTTTTTTCTAAAATGAAAGCAAAATTTTTTATCCACTGTTTTAAAATAAAATTGCCCAAAATCAGGAAATTATCTGATTCAAATTAAATTTTCAATACTTCTTCATTAATGAATGAATGTTCTACTAAATATGTTTTTTATTAAACATCTTTGAGAAAGTATTTTTTGGTGAGTGTAATTCCCCCCGTTTTTAGATATCACATAAGTACTTTTTAATTTGAGGGGGTGTCCATTCAATTTTTTACAGAGTAGAATGCCAGACGATATTATTTCAGTAAAAATGTATGCAATATCAATTGTGAATATGTGGAAAATTTGGCCTGAATCTTACCAAAAATAATTCAATAAAACTCAAAAATAATCACTGAGAATCCATGCTTGCAAAATTTATTGAAACCCATTATTTTCTTTCAGATTGGACAAAAATTAAAAATCTATACTTAATATTTATTTTTAAAAATTACTTTCATTCTTTTATTTTTGTTCTTTTTATTAACTGAAGACATGTTTAAAGATTAAAAAATGAAAAATTTAATACCTTTTCCAGGTGTGAAACATTTTTAAAAGAAATTTATCTTATTTTCCCTTTTATCAAATGTTAGATTATATTTGGTATGGATGTACAAAAAGGAAATAATTGTAATATCTCACTGCTATTCAATATCAGAGGAGTATTATGATGTTAATCTAATTCTATATGTCTCATTCAGTCAGTTTTTGTGTCTTAAAAGCAGTGTTTCCGATTTATTGATATGGGTGTTTTTTTTTTTGTATTCTTTAATTCAATGAAAGAAACTCTTGGTACAAATAGCAACAAGATGAATTCCAAAATCACACTGAAAAATTATCAAGAATGGTCTATTTTTGTTGGGTACTTCAGAAGTTTAGAGATCTACTCTGTTTGCAGTAGAAATGTATAGTAAATTAATCCCCAAGTAGCCAACCACTAAAATCAGTTTCTAACACTACTACAGTTACATATTTAATTTTCATACTTAGGAGATTCTAGTATCCCATAATATCCAACTTTATATAAAGAAACCCTTGAAAAGAGTGATTTTTAAATATAGATTATACTAAATTAAGGATTTAAAAAATTAAGCCAATGCTTAATTAAATAAAACAAATTAAATGGGCTTCAAATTTAAATAAAACCCTAAAATGTTGGTATTCACTTGTTTGTTGACACCTTTTTTAAATCCTTTTACAGATGTTTTAATTTAATAGATTTGCATTAGTTACTTGCCCTTAAAAGATATCATCAACATTTTACTTACCATAGTACAATAATAATTATATATATATATATATATATATATATATATATATATATATATTCCATTCTTAGCAGGTCCCACTCAAATTAACACTTTAAAATGTTGAAGACCATTTCAACTTTAAGACCTTTATTACGCAAGCAAATGGACTCCAACGAATTACCACATGACGAAATTATTTTTCTATAAATACAGTATAACCCGGATATAAGAGACCATTGTATAAGAGAAGCCCTAATATAAGAGAGATTTTCACCATGAGTGATGTTATAAATTTTTGTCTTTTTATAGGGGTTATGAAATTTCATATCACAAAACAAATCTTTAGATGTGTGTGTGTGTGAGTGTGTGTGTGTGTGTGTAGGTTTAGTGCAAAGAATTTATCACTTTAACTGAGCAGATTCATGCTGACTTTGTGAGGTTTTGTGTGGGCACCATTATGATGTCTTCACTCATAAGGGCTGAGTTTTTAACTTCGAAGTCAGCATGAACCTGCCCAGTTAAAGTTGCAAATTCTTTACACCAAATATTATCAATGCTCTATCTCCACTCCGATATTAAACACTTTACAATAAAAAACCTGCTAGCCAAAATACCTTCTATCAGTAAAACTACTAAAAATATAACAACCTTGGTGGTAAACATTATCATTACAACTCAGTACTATATATAGATATATATATATACACTACCGGCCATAATTATTAGGCCACCTCAGTTTTTAAAAGAAATGATGTATTTGGATAAAATGGATAATTCTAAATGAAAATAGAATGGTTCTTTTGTTAATACTGCACAATAACATGTGCATCAAATGAACTGTTCTGGTGTCCAGTTTTTGTGCTCTCTTCTCCATGCTAGTCTCTTCTTCTTATTGGCTGGCTGAAGCAAAGGCTTCCTGGCTGCCTTGTAAAATTTTGCAAAGTAATAATAACAAAAGAACCATTCTATTTTCATTTATAATTATCCACTTGGCAATAAATACCAAAAATAGTATGAAATACATAATTTTTTTAAAAAACAGGGGTGACCTAATAATTATGGTCAATAGTGTATATATATGAATGATATATATATATATTTGAATGATCTGTTGAACACTTAAGTTGTTAAACTACTAATAATCAAGTAGTGTAAATTTTTATATTCACTGTTATATATATATTTCTCTCTCTCTCTCTCTCTCTCTCTCTATATATATATATACAGGATGATTCAAACATAGGTGAACAGTCTAATTCACACAACCTTTATTTTAACAAGATAGGGCCCCTCCACATTATTCAAGAGCACTTCATAAATATCTTGAATTGATTGACCAGCAGATTCATATGAGGAGTAGACTTCAAATTGTGATGGACAACAGTTTTGAGCACCTGTATTGATAAAATTTAAGTACTGCTGTATTATTATACTCAATAAAATTTAATTCTAAATGTAATAATTGTATTAGTAAATATAATTGTAATGTAATCTCAAAATAAATGTTATCATTAACTGTCTTTTAGACTACCTTTAGATTACCCTGTATATATATATATATATATATATATATATATATATATATATATATATATATTCAGAAATTATAACATGAATATATTATAATATCACTACAAAAGTAGCTATTTTGATGAGGTTTATTTCAAGTTAAAGGGTTTTTGTTAGAGCGCTGTGCCTATTTGACTACATAATGGACTGTTCCCATTGCTATATATAGCAATGGTGGATTCTCTACAGGGAAAGTCGTACGGGTTCGTTCAGAGTTGTGCAGAGTCGTAGAGAGTCACTTGAGAGTCAGTGAAGAGTTAGTCACACTTCCGGTGGCGTACCGGAAGTAATCACGTATACACACGTCTTACGACGGATTGGACTCTTGTATCTTTTCTATTGTAAATATTACTAATCACTTCTGTACATACTAACCAGCTTTCCGCGGAATACAACTTATATTCAGATTCTGTTGTTGAGTTATTCATTTATACTTGGCGACATAACAGTTTTTTAAAAGGTTAAAAACAAGGGAGGCATTGTTGTACAGACAGTGAAATTATAACATATTCATGTTATAATTTCTTAATGAATATTATTAAATTATGAATATTATTATCTCTGCTTTGTATTGAGCACTTTTTTAAGAATAGTGTTTCTTTGGATAATAAATATTATTCCTACCCTATACTTGGATATATATCATCCACATACAAGCCTGTTTCACTGAATCACAGCTCGTCCATGTGGCTAGGCATCCACTTGCTTCTGGCCGGAATCGAAACTCGACTAATTTGGTGTCAGTCGGAGTTGCTAGCCCCTAAGCCATAGGCTCATGAAACCAGAGAAGGGAAATTTTAGCATGTTATGTATAAGCTGTGTATACAAATGTCAGTCACCAAAAGAACTCAATTCATTGCTGAAGAGTTATGCATAAATCGCAGAAGTGGTAACTGTTTTTATTTAAATTTTATATATATATATATATATATATATATATATATATATATATATATATATATATAATGTTGAATTATGATAAAGTTTGATGCCAAAATTGGGATTATTCCAGTAGTTTTACTGATGAAAGGTATTTTTGTAAGCAGCTTTTTACCATAAAGTGCTCGATATTGGGATGGAAAAAAAGCGTCAATAGTTTTAGTGCAAAGAATTTGTCACATTAACTAAGCAGGTTCATGTTGACTTTGAAGTTTCGTGAGGAGACCATTAAGATGCTTCCATTCATCAGGGCTGTGTTGCTTGCTGTTGAGCCATGTTGTTTTTTTTCTTATTTAGCTTGGTGTGATTTGTCATTTTGTAGGATTGGTCTTGTTTTGACTGGTTGTTTTTTTTCTTTAGTATTTATTGATTTTTATTTTTATTTAATTGGTTAGGTGCTTGATTGTTAATGCTTTTTTTTATTTTTTAATGTACATGTGAGTATATATATAGTGTGGGAGTAGTTATTTGAAGGATTTCACAATGCATTTAGTATAATAAAGAAATGTAAAGAAGATATTACCTATTTATTATTCATCAATATTTCAAGATCAGAATCTCATCTTCAGAATGATAGGAGAGCTTGGTTTCATGTTGTCTGTTTCTGGACTGTGCCTTTAAATGCACCACGCAACTCGAGGAGACTGCTACAGTGTAGGCAGCGGCTGTTGCTGCATTCATTTAAAGGCACGATTCAGCAACAGACAACATAAAACCAAGCTCTCCTATCATTCTGAAGATGAGATTCTGATCTCAAAATATTAATGAATAATAAATCAGTAACAGCCAACACCTTCTTTACCTTCCTTTATTATACTAAACACAGTGTGACAGCCTTCAAATACCTACCCATACACCTTATATACACAATGCTTCAAGCCAATTACAAAACTCTCCTATATATATATTTCATTTATAAACAAGTTATAATGGGACTTAGGTTTCTAGCATGTGGTGTCTTCAGGCGATTTGCAAATCGCCTGAAGACACCAGATGGTAGAAATATGTAATAACTTCTTTACAAATGAAAAATATTCAAAAGTTCTATATTATAACTATATTGAACACTTTTTACACAACTGTGCCCTGGTCTAATTTCATTACGACCAAAACCTAAGTAATTAAATAATCAAAATATCTCCAGAGTGATAGAGAAAATTCTACTAACCTTACATAACAGCACAATGTTTGTTAATATCTTCAGGCGTTCCACGAGGTATTTCGCATATTGTACACACCCCACTGAATGGCAGGCAAGATTTGTGTACCAAGTCTCCACAGCGAGAACACTAAAAAGAAAAGAAAGATTTAAGATATTTTATATAAAGCATTTATTTTCTCTATCAATTAACAATTGTGAAATTCTTACTTTTTAATATACAATGACTTATTTACAATAAAAGGCAAATTTATAAATAACTGTTGTTATACTTTGTTTTTTAATCCAAAAATTCAGTTTCAGTTAACAGCTTTTTGGTTAAGATTAGTTATAAATAATAAGTGAGCAAGACAGCCAACTTGAAATTTTCCAGATCACCAAGGATTCATTTTTAGGGCAGCATCACAAAGCACTATATGAGTAAAGCTGAAGTATGTTCTGGTACAAGCTGCAAAAATCAGAATAACTTGGCTATTTTAAGCTCCATACTAAACTGAGTCTTTTGTGCTATATTTAGTCTTGTTGCATGTAGAATACCATCATAAATTTATGACATATTTGGTCTTGTCATGAGCAAAATACAATCATAACTTTTGTTCCATACTTGATTTTTTGGGAGCAGAATACAATTATACTGTTTTGTGAGGAGACTGAATGCTATCATGGCTTTTGGGTCATACTTGTTCACATTGACAGCATAATACCAACATGGATTTTGTGCTACATTTCGTCTTGCCAGGAATCCAAATACCATCATGGCTTTTGCATTACATTTGGTTTTGTCACGAGCCTAAATACTATCATGGCTTTTGGGTCATACTTGTTCACACTGACAGCAGAATACCATCATGGCTTTTGTGTTATATTTGGTCATGCCAGGAATCCAAATACCATCATGGCTTTTGCATTACATTTGGTTTTGTCACGAGCCTAAATACTATCATGGCATTTGGGTCATACTTGTTCTCATGGACAGCAGAATACCATCATGGCTTTTGTGTTATATTTGGTCATGCCAGGAATCCAAATACCATCATGGCTTTTGCATTACATTTGGTTTTGTCACGAGCCTAAATATTTATCACGGCATTTGGGTCATACTTGTTCACATTGACAGCAGTATACCATCATGGCTTTTGTGCTACATTTGGTCTTGCCAGGAATCCAAATACCATCATGGCTTTTGCATTACATTTGGTTTTGTCACGAGCCTAAATACTATCAAGGCTTTCGAGTCATACTTGTTCACATTGACAGCAGAATACTGTCATGGCTTTTGTGCTACATTTGGTCTTGCAAGGAATCCAAATACCATCATGGTTTTTGCATTACATTTGGTTTTGTCACGAGCCTAAATACTATCACAGCTTTTGGGTCATTCTTGTTCACATTGACAGTAGAATACCATCATGGCTTTTGTGCTACATTTGGTCTTGCTAGGAATCCAAATACCATCATGGCTTTTGCATTACATTTGGTTTTGTCACGAGCCTAAATACTATCATGGCTTTTGGGTCATACTTGTTCACATTGACAGCAGAATACCATCATGGATTTTGTGCTACATTTGGTCTTGCCAGGAATCCAAATACCATGATGGCTTTTGCATTACATTTGGATTTGTCACATGCCTAAATACTATCATGGCTTTGGGGTCTTACTTCTTCACATTGACGGCAGGATGCCAACATGGCTTTTGTGCTACATTTGGTCTTGCCAGGAATCCAAATAACATCATGGCTTTTGCATTACATTTGGTTTTGTCACGAGCCTAAATACTATCATGGCTTTTGGGTCATACTTATTCACAATGACAGCAGAATACAATCATGGCTTTTGTGCTACATTTGGTCTTGCCAGGAATCCAAATACCATCATGGCTTATGCATTACATTTGTTTTGTCAGGAGCCTAAATACTATCATGGCTTTTGGGTCATACATGTTCACATTGACAGCAGAATACCAACATGGATTTTGTGCTACATTTGGTCTTGCCAGGAATCCAAATACCATCATGGCTTTTGCATTACATTTGGTTTTGGCAGGCGCCTTAATACTATCATGGTTTTTGGGTCATACTTGTTCACATTGACAGCAGAATACCATCATGTCTTTTGTGCTACATTCGGTCTTGCCATAATCCAAATACCATCATGGCTTTTGCATTACATTTGGTTTTGTCACGAGCCTAAATACTATCATGGCTTTTGGGTCAGAATTGTTCACATTGACAGCAGAATACCACCATAGCTTTTGTGCTACATTTGGTCTTGCCAGTAATCCAAATAAAATCATGGCTTTTGCATTACATTTGGTTTTTTGAGGAGCCTAAATACCATCATGGCTTTTGGGTCATACTTGTTCACATTGACAGCAGAATACCATCATGGCTTTTGTGTTATATTTGGTCATGCCTGGAATCCAAATACCATCATGGCTTTTGCATTACATTTGGTTTTGTCAGGCGCCTAAATACTATCATGGTTTTTGGGTCATATTGTTCACATTGACAGCAGAATACGATCATGTCTTTTGTGCTACATTCGGTCTTGCCATAATCCAAATACCATCATGGCTTTTGCATTATATTTGGTTTTGTCACGAGCCTAAATACTATCATGGCTTTTGGGTCATACTTGTTCACATTGACAGCAGAATACCATCATGGCTTTTGTGCTACATTTGGTCTTGCCAGGAATCCAAATACCATCATGGCTTTTGCATTACATTTGTTTTTATGAGGAGCCTAAATACTATCACGGCTTTTGGGTCATTCTTGTTCACATTGACAGCAGAATACCATCATGGCTTTTGTGCTACATTTGGTCTTGCTAGGAATCCAAATACCATCATGGCTTTTGCATTACATTTGGTTTTGTCAGGAGCCTAAATACCATCACGGATTTTGGGTTATACTTGTTCACATTGACAGCAGAATACCATCATGGCTTTTGTGCTACATTGGTCTTGCCAGGAATCCAAATACCATCTTCGCTTTTGCATTACATTTGGTTTTTTGAGAAGCCTAAATACCATCATGGCTTGTGGGTCATACTTGTTCACATTGACAGCAGAATACCATCATGGCTTTCCTGCTATATTTGGTCTTGCCAGGAATCCAAATACAATCATGCCTTCTGCATTATATTTGGTTTTGTCACGAGCCTAAATACTATCATGGCTTTGTGTCATAGTTGTTCACATTGACAGCAGAATACCATCATGGTTTTGTGCTACATTTGGTCTTGCCAGGAATCCAAATACAATCATGGCTTTTGCATTACATTTGGTTTTGTGAGGAGCCTAAATACTATCATGGCTTTTGGGTCATACTTGTTCTCATGGACAGCAGAATACCATCATGGCTTTTGTGCTATATTTGATCTTGCCAGGAATCCAAATACCATCATGGCTTTTGCATTACATTTGGTTTTGTCACGAGCCTAAATACTATCATGGCTTTTGGGTCATACTTGTTCTCATGGACAGCAAAATACCATCTTGGCCTTTGTGCTATATTTGGTCTTGCCAGGAATCCAAATACCATCATGGCTTTTGCATTACATTTGGTTTTGTCACGAGCCTAAATACTATCATGGCTTTTGGGTCATACTTGTTCACATTGACAGCAGAATACCATCATGGATTTTGTGCTACATTTGGTCTTGCTAGGAATCCAAATACCATCATGGCTTTTGCATTACATTTGGTTTTGTCAGGAGCCTAAATACCATCACGGATTTTGGGTTATACTTGTTCACATTGACAGCAGAATACCATCATGGCATTTTTTCTACATTTGGTCTTGCCAGGAATCCAAATACCATCATGGCTTTTGCATTACATTTGGTTTTGTGAGGAGCCTGAATGCTATCATGGTTTTGGGTCATACTTGTTCACACTGACAGCAGAATACCATCATGGCATTTGTGCTACATTTGCTCTTGCCAGGAATCCAAATACCATCATGGCTTTTGCATTACATTTGGTTTTGTGAGGAGCCTGAATGCTATCATGGCTTTTGGGTCATACTTGTTCACATTGACAGCAGAATACCATCATGACTTTTGTGCTACGTTTGGTCTTGCCAGGAATCCAAATACAATCATCGCTTTTGCATTACATTTGGTTTTGTGAAAAGCCTAAATACTATCACAGCTTTTGGGTCATTCTTGTCCACACTGACAGCAAAATACCATCATGGCATTTGTGCTACATTTGGTCTTGCCAGGAAGCCAAATACCATCACGGCTCTTGCATTACATTTGGTTTTGTGAGGAGCCTGACTGCTATCATGGCTTTTGGGTCATACTTGTTCACACTGACAGCAGAATACCATCATGAATTTTGTGTTACATTTGGTCATACCAGGAATCCAAATACCATCATGGCTTTTGCATTACATTTGGGTTTGACACGAGCCTAAATACTATCACGGCTTTTGGGTCATACTTGTTGACATTGACAGCAGATTACCATCATGGCTTTTGTGCTACATTTGGTCTTGCCAGGAATCCAAATACAATCATGGCTTTTGCATTATATTTGGTTTTGTCACGAGCCTAAATACTATCATGGCTTTCGGGTCATACTTGTTCACATTGACAGCAGAATACCAACATGGATTTTGTGCTACATTTGGTCTTGCCAGGAATCCAAATAACATCATGGCTTTTGCATTACATTTGGTTTTGTCACGAGCCTAAATACTATCATGGCTTTTGGGTCATACTTGTTCACATTGACAGCAGAATACCATCATGGCTTTTGTGCTACATTTGGTCTTGCCAGGAATCCAAATACAATCATCGCTTTTGCATTACATTTGGTTTTGTCACGAGCCTAAATACTATCACAGCTTTTCGATCATTCTTGTTCACACTGACAGCAGAATACCATCATGGCATTTTTTCTACATTTGGTCTTGCCAGGAATCCAAATACCATCATGGCTTGTGCATTACATTTGGTTTTGTGAGGAGCCTGAATGCTATCATGGCTTTTGGGTCATACTTGTTCACACTGACAGCAGAATACCATCATACTTTTGTGTTACATTTGGTCATGCCAGGAATCCAAATACAATCATGGCTTTTGCATTATATTTTGTTTTGTCACGAGCCTAAATACTATCACGGCTTTTGGGTCATTCTTCTTCACATTGACAGCAGAATACCATCATGGCTTTTGTGCTACATTTGGTCTTGCCAGGAATCCAAATACAATCATGGCTTTTGCATTACATTTGGTTTTGTCACGAGCCTAAATACTATCACAGCTTTCGGGTCATTCTTGATTCACATTGACAGCAGAATACCAACATGGATTTTGTGCTACATTTGCTCTTGCCAGGAATCCAAATACCATCACGGCTTTTGCATTACATTTGGTTTTGTGAGGAGCCTAAATACCATCATGGCTTGTGGGTCATACTTGTTCACATTGACAGCAGAATACCATCATGGCTTTCCTGCTACATTTGGTCTTGCCAGGAATCCAAATACAATCATGCCTTCTGCATTATATTTGGTTTTGTCACGAGCCTAAATACTATCATGGCTTTTGTGTCATAGTTGTTCACATTGACAGCAGAATACCATCATGGTTTTGTGCTACATTTGGTCTTGCCACGAATCCAAATACAATCATGGCTTTTGCATTACATTTGGTTTTGTGAGGAGCCTAAATACTATCATGGCTTTTGGGTCATACTTGTTCTCATGGACAGCAGAATACCATCATGGCTTTTGTGCTACATTTGGTCTTGCTAGGAATCCAAATACCATCATGGCTTTTGCATTACATTTGGTTTTGTCACGAGCCTAAATACTATCATGGCTTTTGGGTCATACTTGTTCTCATGGACAGCAAAATACCATCTTGGCTTTTGTGCTATATTTGGTCTTGCCAGGAATCCAAATACCATCATGGCTTTTGCATTACATTTGGTTTTGTCAGGAGCCTAAATACTATCATGGCTTTTGGGTCATACATGTTCACACTGACAGCAGAATACCATCATGGCATTTCTGCTACATTTGGTCTTGCCAGGAATCCAAATACCATCATGGCTTTTGCATTACATTTGGTTTTGTCACGAGCCTAAATACTATCATGGCTTTTGGGTCATACTTGTTCACATTGACAGCAGAATACCACCATAGCTTTTGTGCTACATTTGGTCTTGCCAGGAATCCAAATAGCATCATGGCTTTTGCATTACATTTGGTTTTGGCAGGCGCCTTAATACTATCATGGTTTTTGGGTCATACTTGTTCACATTGACAGCAGAATACCATCATGTCTTTTGTGCTACATTCGGTCTTGCCATAATCCAAATACCATCATGGCTTTTGCATTACATTTGGTTTTGTCACGAGCCTAAATACTATCATGGCTTTTGGGTCATAATTGTTCACATTGACAGCAGAATACCACCATAGCTTTTGTGCTACATTTGGTCTTGCCAGTAATCCAAATACAATCATGGCTTTTGCATTACATTTCGTTTTGTGAGGAGCCTAAATACCATCATAGCTTTTGGGTCATACTTGTTCACATTGACAGCAGAATACCATCATGGCTTTTGTGTTATATTTGGTCATGCCTAGAATCCAAATACCATCATGGCTTTTGCATTACATTTGGTTTTGTCAGGCGCCTAAATACTATCATGGTTTTTGGGTCATATTGTTCACATTGACAGCAGAATACCATCATGTCTTTTGTGCTACATTCGGTCTTGCCATAATCCAAATACCATCATGGCTTTTGCATTATATTTGGTTTTGTCACGAGCCTAAATACTATCATGGCTTTTGGGTCATACTTGTTCACATTGACAGCAGAATACCATCATGGCATTTTTTCTACATTTGGTCTTGCCAGGAATCCAAATACCATCATGGCTTTTGCATTACATTTGGTTTTGTGAGGAGCCTGAATGCTATCATGGCTTTTTAGTCATACTTGTTCACACTGACAGCAGAATACCATCATGGCTTTTGTGCTACATTTGGTCTTGCTAGGAATCCAAATACCATCATAGCTTTTGCATTACATTTGGTTTTGTCAGGAGCCTAAATACCATCACGGATTTTGGGTTATACTTGTTCACATTGACAGCAGAATACCATCATGGCTTTTGTGCTACATTGGTCTTGCCAGGAATCCAAATACCATCTTCGCTTTTGCATTACATTTGGTTTTGTGAGGAGCCTAAATACCATCATGGCTTGTGGGTCATACTTGTTCACATTGACAGCAGAATACCATCATGGCTTTCCTGCTATATTTGGTCTTGCCAGGAATCCAAATACAATCATGCCTTCTGCATTATATTTGGTTTTGTCACGAGCCTAAATACTATCATGGCTTTTGTGTCATAGTTGTTCACATTGACAGCAGAATACCATCATGGTTTTGTGCTACATTTGGTCTTGCCAGGAATCCAAATACAATCATGGCTTTTGCATTACATTTGGTTTTGTGAGGAGCCTAAATACTATCATGGCTTTTGGGTCATACTTGTTCTCATGGACAGCAGAATACCATCATGGCTTTTGTGCTATATTTGATCTTGCCAGGAATCCAAATACCATCATGGCTTTTGCATTACATTTGGTTTTGTCATGAGCCTAAATACTATGATGGCTTTTGGGTCATACTTGTTCTCATGGACAGCAAAATACCATCTTGGCCTTTGTGCTATATTTGGTCTTGCCAGGAATCCAAATACCATCATGGCTTTTGCATTACATTTGGTTTTGTCACGAGCCTAAATACTTTCATGGCTTTTGGGTCATACTTGTTCACATTGACAGCAGAATACCATCATGGCTTTTGTGCTACATTTGGTCTTGCCAGGAATCCAAATACAATCATCGCTTTTGCATTACATTTGGTTTTGTGAGGAGCCTAAATACTATCACAGCTTTTCGGTCATTCTTGTTCACACTGACAGCAGAATACCATCATGGCATTTTTTCTACATTTGGTCTTGCCAGGAATCCAAATACCATCATGGCTTTTGCATTACATTTGGTTTTGTGAGGAGCCTGAATGCTATCATGGCTTTTGGGTCAGACTTGTTCACACTGACAGCAGAATACCATCATGCCTTTTGTGTTACATTTGGTCATGACAGGAATCCAAATACCATCATGGCTTTTGCATTACATTTGGTTTTGTCACGAGCCTAAATACTATCACGGCTTTTGGGTCATACTTTTTCACATTGACAGCAGAATACCATCATGGCTTTTGTGCTACATTTGGTCTTGCCAGGAATCCAAATACCATCATGGCTTTTGCATTACATTTGGTTTTGTGAGGAGCCTGAATGCTATCATGGCTTTTGGGTCATACTTGTTCACACTGACAGCAGAATACCATCATGGCATTTGTGCTACATTTGCTCTTGCCAGGAATCCAAATACCATCATGGCTTTTGCATTACATTTGGTTTTGTGAGGAGCCTGAATGCTATCATGGCTTTTGGGTCATTCCTCTGTGACATCCCTTGGAACAACGTCTTTAGTCTTCCCATCGAAGAATGTGCATCTGAGGTCTCCTCCTGGGTTAAGGCTGGCATCGATGCCTTCATCCCTGCTAGGAAATTCCAGCTTAAATCTCATTCGTCTCCATGGTTCTCACCCGCTTGTTCGGCTGCCATTGCCCACCGGAATCATTTCTTCCGACTTTATCGTAACTATGCGTCGGAACAAAACAGGCGCCTTTTCACTTCAGCTCGTAATAAGTGTAAAAGGATACTTAACGAAGCTAAGATGTTGTTTGCTGCCAGAATGAAGCAATGCATAGCATGCTCTAAATTCGGCTCTAAAGACTACTGGCGACTCTGTAAAAGAGTACTTAACAAGAGCAAGTCCACAATACCCCCGCTAATCAACAAATTTGAGGTCCTCACCTCCCCAGCAGATAAGGCTGAATGTTTTGCCCGCAGATTCTCGAACAATTCGAGTCTGGACTCGTCTGGAGTTTTTACACCCGACTTCTCACCTAGAACTGAGGCACAACTGAATGATGTCCACATTACACCTTCGCTTGTCTCTAAGATAATCTTAAAACTTGACCCACACAAAGCGAGCGGTGGTGACAGAATCCCAACCATACATAGTCTTAAAGAAATGTGCCCCTGAACTCTCCTCTATCCTTTCTAAGCTCTACAACCTCTGCCTATCTGCTTCCTGCTTTCCTGCCTGTTGGAAATCTTCCTCTATAGTTCCTATATTTAAAAACACTGGAGAACCCTCTGACCCTGCAAATTACCGCCCTATCAGCCTTCTTCCAATCTTTGGCAAAGTGTTCGAAGCCATTATCAACGCCGAGGTGGTTCAGCATCTCACAGCACACGGGCTCCTCTCGGACAAGCAATATGGTTTCCGCTTCACCAGGTCTACTGCTGATATGCTAACGACCATCACCGAGTACATATACCAGGCACTCGACAGGAATGGCGAAGCTCGAACCGTTGCATTGGATATATCTAAGGCGTTCGACAGAGTTTGGCATGCTGGCCTTCTATGTAAACTGCGGAGCTATGGTATAACTGGACATTTGTTTGAACTAATCCAGTCATTCCTCTCTAACCGCACAATGAAAGTGGTATTAAACAGACATACCTCTCAGAACTACCATACAAACGCAGGTGTCCCCCAAGGCTCCATCTTAGGCCCTACACTCTTCCTGATATATATTAATGATCTCCCTGATTCCATAAGAACCCAAATAGGTTTGTACGCCGATGACACCACAGTTTACTCTCACCTCCAACAAAAATCTGGTGTAGGCGTCAAAGCTAAACTCGCAGCCGAGATTGAAAAAGACCTCCAATCCATATTGGACTGGGGTAAGAAATGGCTAGTAAATTTTAATGCTTCTAAAACGAAGCTACTCTCAATTAACCATCATCGACAATCTCACCTACCTCCCATTAGCATGGACCAGGCTTGCCTCCCAGAGAGTAAAACACTACGCCTCCTTGGTCTCACACTTTCAGCGGACCTCAAATGGAATGACTATATCGAATCCATTGCTAAATCCGCTGCTATGAAAGTCGGTTCTCTGTGTAGGGCCTGGAAGTTTTTTCCGTCTAAATCTATCCTGCACATTTACAAATCTACCATCCGCCCGTGCATTGAATACTGCTGCCATATCTGGTCGGGTGCCCCTGCTGTTCTCCTCGGGCTTCTCGATAAGGTTCAGAGGAGGGTCTGTAATGTGATAGATACCGACTTGGCAGACCGCCTGCAGTCTCTCTCCCACCGGCGAGACGTGGCTTCGCTGTGTCTCTTCTATAAATATTTCACGGCTTCTGCTCCGATGAACTTAGATCACTGGTGCCCCCTAAATACGAATTTGCACAAGATACTAGATTAGCAACTAGATCCCACCCTTTTACAGTGAAACCTATAAAATGCAGCCGTAACTTCTACTCCAACAGTTTCTTTCCTCGCACTTCCCGACTGTGGAATTCTCTTCCAAACGATTGCTTCCCCGACGGCTACAATCTCCAGGAGTTTAAATGTAAGGTCAATAGACACCTCCTAACGCACTAACCTGCTCCCATTCTATCAAACACTCTTCCCATCTGCCCGACACTCATCCTCGCTATCCTTACTCATCTATCACCTTTCTCCTGACATTCCCTATGTCTATCCACTCCTTCTCTTTACCTTCCCCTATGTAGCCCCATGCGCAATAGTGGCAGTGGAATGCCTTGCTTGGGATGAGATGATTAAAAAAAAAAAAAAAAAAAATTGTTCGCACTGACAGCAGAATACCATCATGCCTTTTGTGTTACATTTGGTCATGCCAGGAATCCAAATACCATCATGGCTTTTGCATTACATTTGGTTTTGTCACGAGCCTAAATACTATTGTGGCTTTTGGGTCATACTTGTCCACATTGAATGCAGAATACCATCATGGCTTTTGTGCTACATTTGGTCTTGCCAGGAATCCAAATACCATCATGGCTTTTGCATTACATTTGGTTTTGTCACGAGCCTAAATACTATTGTGGCTTTTGGGTCATACTTGTCCACATTGAATGCAGAATACAATCATGGCTTTTGTGCTACATTTGGTCTTGCCAGGAATCCAAATACCATCATGGCTTTTGCATTACATTTGGTTTAGTCACGAGCCTAAATACTATCATGGCTTTTGGGTCATACTTGTTCACATTGACAGCAGAATACCATCATGGCTTTTGTGCTACATTTGGTCTTGCCAGGAATCCAAATACAATCATCGCTTTTGCATTACATTTGGTTTTGTGAGGAGCTTAATACTATCACAGCTTTTTGGTCATTCTTGTTCACACTGACAGCAGAATACCATCATGGCATTTTTTCTACATTTGGTCTTGCCAGGAATCCAAATACCATCATGGCTTTTGCATTACATTTGGTTTTGTGAGGAGCCTGAATGCTATCATGGCTTTTGGGTCATACTTGTTCACACTGACAGCAGAATACCATCATACTTTTGTGTTACATTTGGTCATGCCAGGAATCCAAATACCATCATGGCTTTTGCATTATATTTGGTTTTGTCACGAGCCTAAATACTATCACGGCTTTTGGGTCATTCTTCTTCACATTGAGAGCAGAATACCATCATGGCTTTTGTGCTACAATTGATCTTGCCAGGAATACAAATCCCATCATGGTTTTTGCATTACATTTGGTTTTGTCACGAGCCTAAATACTGTCATGTGTTTGGGTCATACTTGTTCACATTGACAGCAGAATACCATCATGGCATTTTTTCTACATTTGGTCTTGCCAGGAATCCAAATAACATCATGGCTTTTGCATTACATATGGTTTCATCACGAGCCTAAATACTATCATGGCTTTTGGGTCATATTTGTTCACATTGACAGCAGAATACCATCATGGCTTTTGTGCTACATTTGGTCTT
Organism: Ascarosepion bandense; assembly: GCA_037127315.1. Classification (NCBI taxonomy): domain Eukaryota; kingdom Metazoa; phylum Mollusca; class Cephalopoda; order Sepiida; family Sepiidae; genus Ascarosepion; species Ascarosepion bandense. The sequence goes on from JBBBDQ010000436.1 coordinate 3,492,638, forward strand.
GCCAGGAATCCAAATACAATCATGGCTTTTGCATTACATTTGGTTTTGTGAGGAGCCTAAATACTATCACAGCTTTTGGGTCATTCTTGTTCACACTGGTAGCAGAATACCATCATGGCATTTGTGCTACGTTTGGTCTTGCCAGGAATCCAAATACCATCATGGCTTTTGCATTATATTTGGTTTTGTGAGGAGCCTGAATGCTATCATGGCTTTTGGGTCATACTTGTTCACACTGACAGCAGAATACCATCATGCCTTTTGTGTTACATTTGGTCACGCCAGGAAACCAAATACCATCATGGCTTTTGCATTACATTTGGTTTTGTAAGGAGCCTATATACTATTGTGGCTTTTGGGTCATACTGGTTCACATTGAATGCAGAATACCATCATGTCTTTTGTGCTACATTTGGTCTTGCCAGGAATCCAAATACCATCATGGCTTTTGCATTACATTTGGTTTTGTCACGAGCCTAAATACTATCATGGCTTTTTGGTTATACTTGTTCACATTGACAGCAGAATACCACCATAACTTTTGTGCTACATTTGGTCTTGCCAGGAATCCAAATACCATCATGGCTTTTGCATTACATTTGGTTTTGTGAGGAGCTTAAATACTAGCATAGCTTTTTGGTTGTACTTGTTCACATTGACAGCAGAATACCACCATATCTTTTCTGCTATATTTGGTCTTGCCAGGAATCCAAATACCATCATGGCTTTTGCATTACATTTGATTTTGTGAGGAGCCTAAATACCATCATGGCTTTTGGGTCATACTTGTTCGCATTGACAGCAGAATACCATCATGGCTTTTGTGCTACATTTGGTCATGCCAGGAATCCAAATACAATCATGGCTTTTGCATTACATTTGGTTTTGTGAGGAGCCTAAATACTATCACGGCTTTTGGGTCATTCTTGTTCACATTGACAGCCGAATACCATCATGGCTTTTGTGATACATTTGGTCTTGCTAGGAATCCAAATACCATCATGGCTTTTGCATTACATTTGGTTTTGTGAGGAGCCTAAATACCATCATGGCTTTTGGGTCATTCTTGTTCACATTGACAGCAGAATACCATCATGGCTTTTGTGCTACATGTGGTCTTGCTAGGAATCCAAATACCATCATGGCTTTTGCATTACATTTGGTTTTGTGAGGAGCCTAAATACCATCATGGCTTGTGGGTCATACTTGTTCACATTGACAGCAGAATACCATCATGGCTTTTGTGCTACATTTGGTCTTGCCAGGAATCCAAATACCATCATGGTTTTTGCATTACATTTGGTTTTGTCACGAGCCTAAATACTGTCATGTGTTTGGGTCATATTTGTTCACATTGACAGCAGAATACCATCATGGCTTTTGTGCTATATTTGGTCTTGCCAGGAATCCAAATACCATCATGGCTTTTACATTACATTTGGTTTCATCACGAGCCTAAATACTATTGTGGCTTTTGGGTCATACTTGTTCACATTGACAGCAGAATTCCATCATGGCTTTTGTGCTACATTTGGTCTTGCCAGAAATCCAAATACCATCATGGCTTTTGCATTACATTTGGTTTTGTGAGGAGCCTGAATGCTATCATGGCTTTTGGGTCATACTTGTTCACACTGACAGCAGAATACCATCATGGTATTTGTGCTACATTTGCTCTTGCCAGGAATCCAAATACCATCATGGCTTTTGCATTACATTTGGTTTTGTGAGGAGCCTGAATGCTATCATGGCTTTTGGGTCATACTTGTTCACACTGACAGCAGAATACCATCATGCCTTTTGTGTTACATTTGGTCATGCCAGGTATCCAAATACCATCATGGCTTTTGCATTACATTTGGTTTTGTCATGAGCCTAAATACTATTGTGGCTTTTGGGTCATACTTGTCCACATTGAATGCAGAATACCATCATGGCTTTTGTGCTACATTTGGTCTTGCCAGGAATCCAAATACCATCATGGCTTTTGCATTATATTTGGTTTTGTCACGAGCCTAAATACTATCATGGCTTTTTGGTTATACTTGTTCACATTGGCAGCAGAATACCATCATGGCTTTTGTGCTACATTGGTCTTGCCAGTAATCCAAATACAATCATGGCTTTTGCATTACATTTGGTTTTGTGAGGAGCCTAAATACTATCACGGCTTTTGGGCCATTCTTGTCCACATTGACAGCAGAATACCATCATGGCTTTTGTGCTACATTTGGTCTTGCTTGGAATCCAAATACCATCATGGCTTTTGCATTACATTTGGTTTTGTGTGGAGCCTAAATACCATCATGGCTTGTGGGTCATACTTGTTCACATTGACAGCAGAATACCATCATGGCTTTTGTGCTACATTTGGTCTTGCCAGGAATCCAAATACCATCATGGTTTTTGCATTACATTTGGTTTTATCACGAGCCTAAATACTGTCATGTGTTTGGGTCATACTTGTTCACATTGACAGCAGAATACCATCATGGCTTTTGTGATACATTTGGTCTTGCTAGGAATCCAAATACCATCATGGCTTTTGCATTATATTTGGTTTTGTGAGGAGCCTAAATACCATCATGGCTTTTGGGTCATTCTTGTTCACATTGACAGCAGAATACCATCATGGCTTTTGTGCTACATTTGGTCTTGCTAGGAATCCAAATACCATCACGGCTTTTGCATTACATTTGGTTTTGTGAGGAGCCTAAATACCATCATGGCTTGTGGGTCATACTTGTTCACATTGACAGCAGAATACCATCATGGCTTTTGTGCTACATTTGGTCTTGCCAGGAATCCAAATACCATCATGGTTTTTGCATTACATTTGGTTTTGTCACGAGCCTAAATACTGTCATGTGTTTGGGTCATATTTGTTCACATTGACAGCAGAATACCATCATGGCTTTTGTGCTATATTTGGTCTTGCCAGGAATCCAAATACCATCATGGCTTTTACATTACATTTGGTTTCATCACGAGCCTAAATACTATTGTGGCTTTTGGGTCATACTTGTTCACATTGACAGCAGAATTCCATCATGGCTTTTGTGCTACATTTGGTCTTGCCAGAAATCCAAATAACATCATGGCTTTTGCATTACATTTGGTTTTGTCACGAGCCTAAATACTATCATGGCTTTTGGGTCATACTTGTTCACATTGACAGCGGAATACCATCATGGCTTTTGTGCTACGTTTGGTCTTGCCAGGAATCCAAATACAATCATGGCTTTTGCATTACATTAGGTTTTGTGAGGAGCCTAAATACTATCACAGCTTTTGGTTCATTCTTGTTCACACTGGCAGCAGAATACCATCATGGCATTTGTGCTACATTTGGTCTTGCCAGGAATCCAAATACAATCATGGCTTTTGCATTACATTTGCTTTTGTGAGGAGACTAAATACTATCATGGCTTTTGGGTCATACTTGTTCACATTGACAGCAGAATACCATCATGGCTTTTGTGCTACATTTGGTCTTGCCAGGAATCCAAATACCATCATGCCTTTTGCATTACATTTGGTTTTGTCACGAGCCTAAATACTATCATGGCTTTTTGTCATACTAGTTCACATTGACAGCAGAATACCATCATGGCTTTTGTGCTACATTTGGTCTTGCCAGGAATCCAAATACCATCATGGCTTTTGCATTACATTTGGTTTTGTCACGAGCCTAAATACTATCATGGCTTTTGGGTCATACTTGTTCACATTGACAGCAGAATACCATCATGGCTTTTGTGCTACATTTGGTCTTGCCAGGAATCCAAATACAATCATCGCTTTTGCATTACATTTGTTTTGTGAGGAGCCTAAATACTATCATGGCTTTTTGTCATGCTTGTTCACATTGACAGCAGAATACCAACATGGATTTTGTGCTACATTTGGTCTTGCCAGGAATCCAAATAACATCATGTCTTTTGCATTACATTTGGTTTTGTCACGAGCCTAAATACTATCATGGCTTTTTGTCATACTTATTCACATTGACAGCAGAATACCACCATAGCTTTTGTGCTACATTTGGTTTTGCCAGGATTCCAAATACCATCATGGCTTTTGGTTTTGTGAGGAGCCTAAATACCATCATGGATTTTGGGTCATACTTGTTCACATTGACAGCAGAATACCATCATGTTTTTCTGCTATATTTGGTCTTGCCAGGAATCCAAATACCATCATGGCTTTTGCATTACATTTGGTTTTGTCACGAGCCTAAATACCATCATGGCTTTCGGGTCATACTTGTTCTCATGGACAGCAGAATACCATCATGGCTTTTGTGCTACATTTGGTCTTGCCAGGAATCCAAATACCATCATGGCTTTTGCATTACATTTGGTTTCGTCACGAGCCTAAATACTATCATGGCTTTTGGGTCATACTTGTTCACATTGACAGCAGAATACCATCATTGCTTTTGTGCTACATTTGATCTTGCCAGGAATCCAAATACGATCATGGCTTTTGCATTACATTTCGTTTTGTCACCAGCCTAAATACTATCATGGCTTTTTGTCATACTTATTCACATTGACAGCAGAATACCACCATAGCTTTTGTGCTACATTTGGTCTTGCCAGGAATCCAAATACCATCATGGCTTTTGCATTACATTTGGTTTTGTGAGGAGACTAAATACCATCATGGATTTTGGGTCATACTTGTTCACATTGACAGCAGAATACCATCATGGCTTTTTGCTACATTTGGTCTTGCTAGGAATCCAAATACAATCATGGCTTTTGCATTACATTTGGTTTTGTGAGGAGCCTAAATACCATCATGGCTTGTGGGTCATACTTGTTGACATTGACAGCAGAATACCATCATGGCTTTTGTGCTACATTTGGTCTTGCCAGGAATCTAAATACCATCATGGCTTTTGCATTACATTTGGTTTTGTGAGGAGCCTGAATGCTATCATGGCTTTTGGGTCATACTTGTTCACATTGACAGCAGAATACCATCATGGCTTTTGTGCTACATTTGGTCTTGCCAGGAATCCAAATGCCATCATGGCTTTTGTGTTATATCTGTAGAAGTAGAATACCATGATGGGTTTTTTTTGTGTTTCCTGCCCTGATCAATGTATTTCTTTTATAATACAAAATATATCGGTTATATATATTTATCTGTCATGCAGTAATGAGACCTGCCGTTGTTAGCGCAATATTTATCATTCTTCACCTTTAATAAGTTAATATGCTTTGTATTATCCTAACAACAATGTATTCCATTACCAAGTCAGGATAAGATTTAGACTGCTAATAAATTGCTTTTTATTTTTGTAACTGATTTTTGCAAGCTTTGGGGTTGGAGGGAACAAATCAAAAATGACTTCAAAACCACTAAATGCCTAATCAGACTTCAAATGATATCAGTGGTGCACCAACATATACAGGAAGAGAACTAATCTAATATGCACACAAAAGGCAACAAGATAAGAAGAACTTTTTATAAATGCCTGACCTATGAGAGTAGAAGGTAGAATCTCTCACACCCTCACAAGATCACACACAGGGTCTGACACCACATACTCTAAATTCAGTCAATGTTACTTTTAGATTTTAATTTTTGTGTGATCTTTTCATCTCAAGTGAAGCAATAGAGCCACTAAGACCCAAGGTCTTACTGAGTGTTAGAGAATATGAGAAAAATACTATTAAGGAGAGAAGACAATAAAAGAAGAATTTAGAAGACAGAAAAAAGAGTTCCAAGAAGCAAAAAGTACAATAGAAGAAACTGTTAGCATAGAACTTATGGTTAGATCTAGACATTTCAATTGTAAAATGATAAAATTTTGCCACCAATCTAGTACTGTACTTAAGTTCTAGGTACCATACACAAAGGTTCATCTGAACAATTACCATGAAAGTATTTACTGAAAAGACACAGGGAACCTACATTAGAGGAAAGTGACTGAAGCCAAGATACCAGGTCAAGACCAATAACATTGCAGGTTCTTCTTTGACTTTTATCTAAAATCTCTAAATATAAAGCAATTGGCAAATGCAGCAGCAATATTCAAAGCAAAGACAAATGGTAAATTTACAGATATGTAAGATAGATTCTGGCAGGAAAGATTGTCTAGCTCATCACAATAAACCAACTTTTTCAGCAGCAGACTTGACAATTGATTCAATACCTCTATTTTAATCGTTGTGATAAAATTAACAAGCCATTCCTTGCCCCTTTTAAAAACAGATTGTAGGTCATTTTAGGGTTCAGATGTCAATTTGACCTTATCAAACCTATCAGACTTACTATTAAGATAATAGTAAATAGTAGAGTCATCAGTATATATACTGAGCTGATGAAGTCTGGAAGAGAATAAGCAATTATTATACATGTGAACAATTTAGTCTCATATTGTTTATCAGACATTGCTCAGATAACCTTACACCGAGATACATATGTAAGATACAAAGGGCAAAACTTTGAAAGAGATTAATATGCAATTATCATAGGTAAGTTATATTTTTCTTAATATTAAAAGGTTGGAGGTTTCATATGAGTAAATCTCATATATTTCTGATTATATTGAGTTAATAGTATACATTCCTGGACTATTAGACATATTTATATTGTCATTCACATGAGATAACAATTATGCTTCATAAAAACTAATAAAACTGTTCTAACAAGTTTATTCAACTGCTTTCTATGCTTAAAATAGATTGTTATTGCTACATAAACTTTGCAGAATGAAGAAGCCCAGTGCAGCACCAAAACAGCAATGCAACACGCTCGTGAATGACCTCAACCTGCAGAAAGAATACACGAAGAGCATGAAAAGCAAATACAAAAACAAATTGGAAAAGGAAACTAGAAATGGGACTCACTAAAGGAAGGGATAGTGACATCAGTAAACTACATTGCTCCAAAAGAAATCAGACGTAGAAGATAAAACAAGTGGATCACTGAAGAAATCCTCGACATTATGCAAAGGAGAGAGAAAATTATGCTAAAACATGGAATAGAGTACAGAAAACTACACAAAAAAATAAGGAGCAAATGCAGACAGGCAAAAGCGGTATGGCTCAACAACAATTGTGCAAATGTATGGTATAACAGGGAATGGGAAGGATAGTAAAAAGGCAAATATTACTAAGAGCTACTAAGGATAGGAAGATATGGAGAGCTATGATCAACGTAACTAACACATTTGTGCAAATGTATGGTATAACAGGGAATGGGAAGGATAGTAAAAAGGCAAATATTGCTAAGATCTACTAAGGATAGGAAGATATGGACAGCTATGATCAACGTAACTAACACATTTGTGCAAATGTATGGTATAACAGGGAATGGGAAGGATAGTAAAAAGGCAAATATTGCTAAGATCTACTAAGGATAGGAAGATATGGAGAGCTATGATCAACGTAACTAACACATTTGTGCAAATGTATGGTATAACAGGGAATGGGAAGGATAGTAAAAATGCAAATATTGCTAAGATCTACTAAGGATACGAAGATATGGAGAGCTATGATCAACGTCACTAACACATTTGTGCAAATGTATGGTATAACAGGGAATGGGAAGGATAGTAAAAAGGCAAATATTGCTAAGATCTACTAAGGATAGGAAGATATGGAGAGCTATGATCAACGTAACTAACACATCTGTGCAAATGTATGGTATAACAGGGAATGGGAAGGATAGTAAAAAGGCAAATATTGCTAAGATCTACTAAGGATAGGAAGATATGGACAGCTATGATCAACGTAACTAACACATTTGTGCAAATGTATGGTATAACAGGGAATGGGAAGGATAGTAAAAAGGCAAATATTGCTAAGATCTACTAAGGATAGGAAGATATGGAGAGCTATGATCAACGTAACTAACACATTTGTGCAAATGTATGGTATAACAGGGAATGGGAAGGATAGTAAAAAGGCAAATATTGCTAAGATCTACTAAGGATAGGAATATATGGACAGCTATGATCAACGTAACTAACACATTTGTGCAAACGTATGGTATAACAGGGAATGGGAAGGATAGTAAAAAGGCAAATATTGCTAAGATCTACTAAGGATAGGAAGATATGGAGAGCTATGATCAACGTAACTAACACATTTGTGCAAATGTATGGTATAACAGGGAATGGGAAGGATAGTAAAAAGGCAAATATTGCTAAGAGCTGCTAAGGATAGGAAGATATGGAGAGCTATGATCAACGTAACTAACACATTTGTGCAAATGTATGGTATAGCAGGGAATGGGAAGGATAGTAAAAAGGCAAATATTGCTAAGATCTACTAAGGATAGGAAGATATGGAGAGCTATGATCAACATAACTAACACATTTGTGCAAATGTATGGCATAACAGGGATGGGGAAGGATAGTAAAAAAGCAAATATTGCTAAGATCTACTAAGGATAGGAAGATATGGAGAGCTATGATCAACGTAACTAACACATTTGTGTAAAGGTATGGTATAACAGGGATGGGGAAGGATAGTAAAAAAGCAAATATTGCTAAGATCTACTAAGGATAGGAAGATATGGAGAGCTATGATCAACGTAACTAACACATTTGTGCAAATGTATGGTATAACAGGGAATGGGAAGGATAGTAAAAAGGCAAATGTTGCTAAGATCTACTAAGGATAGGAAGATATGGACAGCTATGATCAATTCAACTAACACATTTGTGCAAATGTATGGTATAACAGGGAATGGGAAGGATAGTAAAAAGGCAAGTATTGCTAAGATCTACTAAGGATAGGAAGATATGGAGAGCTATGATCAACGTAACTAACACATTTGTGCAAAGATATGGTATAAAAGGGATGGGGAAGGATAGTAAAAAGGCAAATATTGCTAAGATCTACTAAGGATAGGAAGATATGGACAGCTATGAGCAACGTAACTAACACATTTGTGCAAATGTATGGTATAACAGGGAATGGGAAGGATAGTAAAAAGGCAAATATTGCTAAGATCTACTAAGGATAGGAAGATATGGACAGCTATGATCAACGTAACTAACACATTTGTGCAAACGTATGGTATAACAGGGAATGGGAAGGATAGTAAAAAGGCAAATGTTGCTAAGATCTACTAAGGATAGGAAGATATGGACAGCTATGATCAACGTAACTAACACATTTGTGCAAATGTATGGTATAACAGGGAATGGGAAGGATAGTAAAAAGGCAAATATTGCTAAGATCTACTAAGGATAGGAAGATATGGAGAGCTATGATCAACGTAACTAACACATTTGTGCAAATGTATGGTATCACAGGGAATGGGAAGGATAGTAAAAAGGCAAATATTGCTAAGATCTACTAAGGATAGGAAGATATGGACAGCTATGATCACGTAACTAACACATTTGTGCAAATGTATGGTATAACAGGGAATGGGAAGGATAGTAAAAGAGCAATGTACTAAGATCTACTAAGGACAAGGAAGATATGGACAGCTATGATCAACGTAACTAACACATTTGTGCAAATGTATGGTATAACAGGGAATGGGAAGGATAGTAAAAAGGCAAATATTGCTTCAGATCTATGGAGATGGAAGATATGGAGAGCTATGATCAACGTCACTAACACATTTGTGCAAATGCATGGTATAACAGAATGGGAAGGATAGTAAAGAGGCAAATGTACTGCAAGATCTACTAAGGATAGGAAGATATGGAGAGCTATGATCAACGTAACTAACACATTTGTGCAAATGTATGGTATAACAGGGAATGGGAAGGATAGTAAAAAGGCAAATATTTATTAGATCTACTAAAGGATAGGAAGATATGGACAGCTATGATCAACGTAACTAACACATTTGTGCAAGCCGTATGGTATAACAGGGAATGGGAAGGATAGTAAAGAGGCAAATATTGCTAAGATCTACTAGGGATAAGGAAGATATGGAGAGCTATGATCAACGTAACTAACACATTTGTGCAAATGTATGGTATAACAGGGAATGGGAAGGATAGTAAAAGGCAAATATTGCTAAGAGCTGCTAAGGATAGGAAGATATGGAGAGCTATGATCAAACATTAACTAACACATTTGTGCAAATGTATGGTATAGCAGGGAATGGGAAGGATAGTAAAAAGGCAAATATTGCTAAGATCTACTAAGGATAGGAAGATATGGAGAGCTGTAGATGTTATAACTAACACATTTGTACAATATGCTTTGTAGGATGGGAAAGGATGGCCAAAAAAGCAATGTGCCTAAGATCTACTAAGGATAAGGAAGATATGGAGAGCTATGATCAACGTAACTAACACATTTGTGCAAAGGTATGGTATAACAGGGATGGGGAAGGATAGTAAAAAAGCAAATATTGCTAAGATCTACTAAGGATAGGAAGATATGACTATGATCAACGTAACTAACACATTTGTGCAAATGTATGGTATAACAGGGAATGGGAAGGATAGTAAAAAGGCAAATGTTGCTAAGATCTACTAAGGATAGGAAGATATGGACAGCTATGATCAATTCAGCTAACACATTTATTTTAAAATGTGTAGTATAACAGGGAATGGGAAGGATAGTAAAAAGGCAAGTATTGCTAGAATCCACTAAGGATAGGAAGATATGGAGAGCTATGATCAACGTAACTAACACATTTGTGCAAAGATGTGAACATAACAGGGATGGGGAAGGATAGTAAAAAGGCAAATATTGCTAAGATCTACTAAAGGATAGGAAGATATGAAGTGACTATGATCAACGTAACTAACACATTTGTGCAAATGTATGGTATAACAGGGAATGGGAAGGATAGTAAAAAGGCAAATATTGCTAAGATCTACTAAGGATAGGAAGATATGGACAGCTATGATCAACGTAACTAACACATTTGTGCAAACATATGGTATAACAGGGAATGGGAAGGATAGTAAAAAGGCAAATGTTGCTAAGATCTACTAAGGATAGGAAGATATGGACAGCTATGATCAACGTAACTAACACATTTGTGCAAATGTATGGTATAACAGGGAATGGGAAGGATAGTAAAAAGGCAAATATTGCTAAGATCTACTAAGGATAGGAAGATATGGACAGCTATGATCAACGTAACTAACACATTTGTGCAAACGTATGGTATAACAGGGAATGGGAAGGATAGTAAAAAGGCAAATGTTGCTAAGATCTACTAAGGATAGGAAGATATGGACAGCTATGATCAACATAGCTAACACATTTGTGCAAATGTATGGTATAACAGGGAATGGGAAGGATAGTAAAAAGGCAAATATTGCTAAGATCTACTAAGGATAGGAAGATATGGACAGCTATGATCAACGTAACTAACACATTTGTGCAAATGTATGGTATAACAGGGAATGGGAAGGATAGTAAAAAGGCAAATATTGCTAAGATCTACTAAGGATAGGAAAGATATGGAGAGCTATGATCAACGTAACTAACACATTTGTGCAAATATATGGTATAACAGGGAATGGGAAGGATAGTAAAAAGGCAAATATTGCTAAGATCTACTAAGGATAGGAAGATATGGACAGCTATGATCAACGTAACTAACACATTTGTGCAAATGTATGGTATAACAGGGAATGGGAAGGATAGTAAAAAGGCAAATATTGCTAAGATCTACTAAGGATAGGAAGATATGGACAGCTATGATCAACGTAACTAACACATTTGTGCAAATGTATGGTATAACAGGGAATGGGAAGGATAGTAAAAAGGCAAATATTGCTAAGATCTACTAAGGATAGGAAGATATGGAGAGCTATGATCAACGTAACTAACACATTTGTGCAAATGTATGGTATAACAGGGAATGGGAAGGATAGTAAAAAGGCAAATATTGCTAAGATCTACTAAGGATAGGAAGATATGGAGAGCTATGATCAACGTAACTAACACGTTTGTGCAAATGTATGGTATAACAGGGAATGGGAAGGATAGTAAAAAGGCAAATATTGCTAAGATCTACTAAAGATAGGAAGATATGGAGAGCGATGATCAACATAACTAACACATTTTGTGCAAATGTATGGTATAACAGTGGAATGGGAAGGATAGTAAAAGTACAAATATTGCCAAGATCTACTAATAGTAGGAAGATATGGAGAGCTATGATCAAACGTAACTAACACATTTGGTGCAAATGCATGGTATAACAGGGAATGGGAAGGATAGTAAAAAGGCAAATATTGGCAAGATCTACCACAGATAGAGAAGATAAGGAGAGCTATGATCAGACGTAACTAACACATTTATGCAAATGTATGGAAATAACAGAATGGAAAGGATAGTAAAAAGGCAAACATTGCTAAGATCTACTACGGATAGGAAGATAGGAGAGCTATGATCAACGTAACTAACACATTTGTGCAAATGTATGGTATAACAGGGAATGGGAAGGATAGTAAAAAGGCAAATGTTGCTAAGAGCTACTAAGGCGTAGGAAGACATGGAGAAAGCCATGGATCATTTAATCAAATACATTTGTGCAAATGTATGTATAGCAGGGAATGGGAAGGATAGTAAAAAGGCAAATTTTGCTAAGATCTACTAAGGATAGGAAGATATGAGAGCTATGATCAACGTAACTAACACATTTGTGCAAATGTGGTATAACAGGGAATGGAAGACAGTAAAAAGGCAAATATTGCTAAGATCTACTAAGGATAGGAAGATATGGAGAGCGCAGATCAATTTTATTCAACAATATTTTGTGTAAATGGCAGAGCAATAGGGAATGGGAAGGATAGTAAAAAGGCAAAATATTGCTATAAAGATCTACTAAAGATAGGAAGATATGGAGAGCTATGATCAACGTAACTAACACATTTAAAAATGCTGGTATAGCAGGGAATGGGAAGGATAGTAAAAAGGCAAATTTTTTACAGATCTACTAAGGATAGGAAGATATGGAGCTACATCAACGTAACTAACACATTTAAAAAAATGTATGGTATAACAGGGAATGGGAAGGATAGTAAAAAGGCAATATTAAGGTGATCTACTAAGGATAGTAAGATATGGAGAGCTATGATCAACGGTGAATTCAATACATTGAAAAATGTATGGTATAACATTGAATGGGAAGGATAGTGTAACACACAGATTCATCAAATAGATAGGTAAAGATATGGACAGCTATACATCAACGTAACTAACACACATTTGTGCAAATGTATGGTATAACAGGAATGGGAAGGATATAAAAAGGCAAATGTTGCTAAGAGCTACTAAGGATAGGAAGATATGGAGAGCTATGATCAACGTAACTAAACACATTTGGCAAATGTATGGGCATAACAGAAATGGGAAGATATAAAAAGGCAAATATTGCTAAGATCTACTAAGGATAGGAAGATATGGAGAGCTATGATCAACATAACTAACACATTTGTGCAAATGTATGGCATAACAGGGATGGGGAAGGATAGTAAAAAAGCAAATATTGCGAAGATCTACCAAGGATAAAGATATGGAGAGCCATGATCAACGTAATTCAACACATTTGTGCAAAGGTATGGTATATAACAGGGAATGGGAAGGATAGTAAAAAGGCAAATATTGCTAAAAGATCTACTAAGGATAGGAAGATATGGACAGCTATGATCAACGTAACTAACACATTTAGCAACAAGTGAGACAACAGGGAATGTAATAGGAAAAGGCAAATATTGCTAAGATCTACTATATTAGAAGATATGGAGAGCTATGATCAACGTAATAACACATTTGTGCAAATGCACAGACAACAGGGAATGGGAAGGATAGTAAAAAGGCAAGACAGCAGATCTACCAAGGATATAAGATATGGACAGCTATGATCAACGTAACTAACACATTTGTGCAAAAATGTATGGTAGACATTAGGGAAATGAAGGGATAGTAAAAAGGCAAATATTGCTAAGATCTACTAAGGATGATAGGAAGATATGGACAGCTATGATCAATTAATCAATATTATCAGTGTGTACTACATAAAATAGGAATGGGGAAGCATAGTAAAAAGCAAATATTGCTAAGATCTACTAAGGATAGAAGATATGGAGAGCTAAGGATCAACGTAACTAAATACATTTCTCTAGCAAATGTAAGGTATAACAGGGAATAAGACAGGGTACAAATATTACAAGATCTACTAAGGATAGGAAGAGTATGGACAGTTATGATCAACGTAACTAACACATTTGTGCAAATGTATGGTATAACAGGGAATGGGAAGGATAGTAAAAAGGCAAATATTGCTAAGATCTACTAAGGATAGGAAGATATGGACAGCTATGATCAACGTAACTAACACATTTGTGCAAATGTATGGTATAACAGGGAATGGGAAGCATAGTAAAAAGGCAAATATTGCTAAGATCTACTAAGGATAGGAAGATATGGAGAGCTATGATCAACGTAACTAACACATTTGTGCAAATGTATGGTATAACAGGGAATGGGAAGGATAGTAAAAAGGCAAATATTGCTAAGATCTACTAAGGATAGGAAGATATGGACAGCTATGATCAACGTAACTAACACATTTGTGCAAATGTATGGTATAACAGGGAATGGGAAGGATAGTAAAAAGGCAAATATTGCTAAGATCTACTAAGGATAGGAAGATATGGACAGCTATGATCAACGTAACTAACACATTTGTGCAAATGTATGGTATAACAGGGAATGGGAAGCATAGTAAAAAGGCAAATATTGCTAAGATCTACTAAGGATAGGAAGATATGGAAAGCTATGATCAACGTAACTAACACATTTGTGCAAATGTATGGTATAACAGGGAATGGGAAGGATAGTCAAAAGGCAAATGTTGCTAAGATCTACTAAGGATAGGAAGATATGGAGAGCTATGATCAACGTAACTAACACATTTGTGCAAATGTATGGTATGACAGGGAATGGGAAGGATAGTAAAAAGGCAATATTGCTAAGATCTACTAAGGATAGGAAGATATGGACAGCTATGATCAATCTGAATTCAACACATTTGAAAATGCATGGTATATAACAGGGAATGTGGAAGGATAGTAAAAAGGCAAATATTGCTAAGATCTACTAAGTTGATAGGAAGATATGGACAATGTTGATCAATGAATCAATAAATACATTTGTGCAAAAATGTGTATGGCACACAGGAAATGGGAAGGATAGTAAAAAGGCAAATATTGCTAAGATCTACTAAGGATAGGAAGATATGGAGAGCTAAGGATCAACGTAACTAACACATTTGTGCAAATGTATGGTATAACAGGGAATGGGAAGGATAGTAAAAAGGCAAATATTGCTAAGATCTACTAAGGATAGGAAGATATGGACAGCTATGATCAACGTAACTACACACATTTGTGCAAATGTATGGTATAACAGGAATGGGAAGGATAGTAAAAGGCAAATATTGCTAAGATCTACTAAGGATAGGAAGATATGGACAGCTATGATCAACGTAACTAACACATTTGTGCAAACGTATGGTATAACAGGAATGGGAAGGATAGTAAAAAGGCAAATATTGCTAAGATCTCCTAAGGATAGGAAGATATGGAGAGCTATGATCAACGTAACTAACACATTTGTGCAAATGTATGGTATAACAGGGAATGGGAAGATAGTAAAAAGGCAAATATTGCTAAGAGCTGCTAAGGATAGGAAGATATGGAGAGCTATGATCAACATAACTAACACATTTGTGCAAATGTATGGTATAACAGGGAATGGGAAGGATAGTAAAAAGGCAAATATTGCTAAGATCTACTAAGGATAGGAAGATATGGAGAGCTATGATCAACGTAACTAACACATTTGTGCAAATGTATGGTATAACAGGGAATGGGAAGACAGTAAAAGGCAAATATTGCCAAGATCTACTAAGGATAGAAGACATGGAGAGCTATGATCAACGAATCTCAACACATTTATGCAAATGTATGAAATAACAGGGAATGGAAAGGGATAGTAAAAAGGCAAATATTGCTAAGATCTACTACGGATAGGAAGATATGGAGAGCTATGATCAACGTAACTAACACATTTGTGCAAAATGTATGGTATAACAGGGAATGGGAAGGATAGTAAAAAGGCAAATGTTGCTAAGAGCTACTAAGGATAGGAAGATATGGAGAGCTATGATCAACGTAACCAACACATTTGTGCAAATGTATGGTATAGCAGGGAATGGAAGACAGTAAAAAGCAAAATTTGCTAAGATCTACTAAGGATAGGAAGATATGGAGAGCTATGATCAACGTAACTAACACATTTGTGCAAATGTATGGTATAACAGTGGAATGGGAAGGATAGTAAAAGGCAAATATTGCTAAGATCTACTAAGGATAGGAAGATATGAGAGCTATGATCAACGTAACTAACACATTTGTGTAAATGTATGGTATAACAGGGAATGGGAAGGATAGTAAAAGGCAAATATTGCGAAGATCTACTAAAGATAGGAAGATATGGAGAGCTATGATCAACGTAACTAACACATTTGTGCAACAAGGGTATAGCAGGAAAATGGGAAGGATAGTAAAAAGGCAAATTTTACAAGATCTACTAAGGATAGGAAGATATGGAGAGCTATGATCAACGTAACTAACACATTTGTGCAAATGTATGGTATAACAGGGAATGGGAAGGATAGTAAAAAGGCAAATATTGCTAAGATCTACTAAGGATAGGAAGATAGAGAGCTAAGTAGATCAACGTAACTAACACACATTTATGCAAATGTATGGTATAACATTGAATGGGAAGGATAGTAAAAAGGCAAATATTGCTAAGATCTACTAAGGATAGGAAGATATGGACAGCTATGATCAACGTAACTAACACATTTGTGCAAATGTATGGTATAACAGGGAATGGGAAGGATAGTAAAAAGGCAACAAAAGCAGAGCTACTAAGATAGGGAAGATATGGAGAGCTAAGATCAACGTAACTAACACATTTGTGCAAATGGTATGAGGGAATGGGAAGGATAGTAAAAAGGCAAATATTGCTAAGATCTACTAAGGATAGGAAGATATGGACAGCTATGATCAGAATTCAATACATTTGTGCAAATGTATGGTATAACAGGGAATGGGAAGGATAGCAGTACAAAAATATTGCTAAGATCTACTAAGGATAGGAAGATATGGAGAGCTATGATCAACGTAACTAACACATTTGTGCAAATGTATGGTATAACAGGGAATGGAAGGATAGTAAAAAGGCAACATTGCTAAGTCTACTAAGGATAGGAAGATATGGACAGCTATGATCAACGTAACTAACACATTTGTGCAAATGTATGGTATAACAGGGAATGGGAAGGATAGTAAAAAGGCAAATATTGCTAAGATCTACTAAGGATAGGAAGATATGGACAGCTATGATCATCTAACTAACACATTTGTGCAAATGTATGGTATAACAGTGGGAATGGGAAGCATAGTAAAAAGGCAAATATTGCTAAGATCTACTAAGGATAGGAAGATAGAGAGCTATGATCAACGTAACTAACACATTTGTGCAAATGTATGGTATAACAGGAATGGGAAGGATAGTAAAAAGGCAAATATTGCTAAGATCTACTAAGGATAGGAAGATATGGACAGCTATGATCAATTTAACTAACACATTTGTGCAAATGTATGGTATAACAGGGAATGGGAAGGATAGTAAAAAGCAAATATTGCTAAGATCTAACAAGGATAGGAAGATATGGACAGCTATGATCAACGTAACTAACACATTTGTGCAAATGTATGGTATAACAGGGAATGGGAAGCATAGTAAAAAGGCAAATATTGCTAAGATCTACTAAGGATAGGAAGATATGGAAAGCTATGATCAACGTAACTAACACATTTAAAGGCAAATGTATGGTATAACAGGGAATGGGAAGGATAGTCAAAAGGCAAAATGTTGCTAAGATCTACTAAGGATAGGAAGATATGGAGAGCTACAGATCAACGTAACTAACATACGAAAATGTATGGTATCACAGGGAATGGGAAGGATAGTAAAAAGGCAAATATTGCTAAGATCTACTAAGGATAGGAAGATATGGACAGCTTATGATCAATGAATTCAACACATTGTGCAAATGTATGGTATAACAGGGAATGGGAAGGATAGTAAAAGGCAAATATTGCTAAGATCTACCAAGGATAGGAAGATATGGACAGCTAGATCAATTCAGAATCAACACATTTGTGCAAATGTATGGTATAACAGGGAATGGGAAGGATAGTAAAAGGCAAATATTGCTAAGATCTACTAAGGATAGGAAGATATGGAGAGCTATGATCAACGTAACTAACACATTTTGTGCAAATGTATGGTATAACAGGGGAATGGGAAGGATAGTAAAAAGGCAAATATTGCTAAGATCTACTAAGGATAGGAAGATATGGACAGCTATGATCAACGTAACTAACACATTTGTGCAAATGTATGGTATAACAGGGAATGGGAAGGATAGTAAAAAGGCAAATATTGCTAAGATCTAATCAAGGATAGGAAGATATGGACAGCTATGATCAACGTAAACTGTTAACACATTTGTGCAAACGTATGGTATATAACAGGGAATGGGAAGGATAGTAAAAAGGCAAATATTGCTAAGATCTACTAAGGATATAGGAAGATGAGAGTTTATGACTGATCATGAATTAACACATTTGTGCAAATGTATGTATAACAGGGAATGGGAAGGATAGTAAAAAGGCAAATATTGCTAAGAGCTGCTAAGGATAGGGAAGATGTGGAGAGCTATGATCAACATAACTAACACATTTGTGCAAAATGTATGGTATAACAGGGAATGGGAAGGATAGTAAAAAGGCAAATATTGCTAAGATCTACTAAGGATAGGAAGATATGGAGAGCTTTACATCAACGTAACTAACACATTTGTGCAAAATGTATGGTATAACAGGGAATGGGAAGGATAGTAAAAAGGCAAATATTGCTAAGATCTACTAAGGATAGGAAGATATGAGAAAGCCATGATCAACGTAACTAACACATTTATGCAAATGTATGAAATAACAGGGAATGGGAAAGGATAGTAAAAAGGCAAATATTGCTAAGATCTACTACGGATAGGAAGATATGGAAAAAGAGCTATGATCAACGTAACTAACACATTTGTGCAAATGTATGGTATAACAGGGAATGGGAAGGATAGTAAAAAGGCAAATGTTGCTAAGAGCTACTAAGGATAGGAAGATATGGAGAGCTATGATCAATCTAGTTAACACATTTGTGCAAATGTATGGTATATAAGGGAATGGGAAGGATAGTAAAAAGGCAAATTTTGCTAAGATCTACTGGAAGGATAGGAAGATATGGAGAGCTATGATCAACGTAACTAACACATTTGTGCAAATGTATGAAGAATAGGAATGGGAAGGATAGTAAAAGGTAACATTAAGATCTACTAAGGATAGGAAGATGGAGAGCTAAGTGATCAACGTAACTAACACATTTGTGTAAATGTATGGTATAACAGGGAATGGGAAGGGGATAGTAAAAGGCAAATATTGCGAAGATCTACTAAAGATAGGAAGATATGGAGAGCTATGTGACTTACCGAATGCAATTGCTTCTAGCAAAAATGTATGGTATATAGCATAGGGAATGGGAAGGATAGTAAAAAGGCAAATTTTTGCTAAGATCTACTAAGGATAGGAAGATATGGAGAGCTATGATCAACGTAACTAACACATTTGTGCAAATGTATGGTATAACAGGGAAATGGGAAGGATAGTAAAAAGGCAAAGATACAGATCTTACCAAGGATAGGAAGATATGGAGAGTATGATCAACGCAACTAACACATTTATAAATGTATAATAACATTTGAATGGGAAGGATAGTAAAGGCAAATATTACAAGGATCTACTAAGGATAGGAAGATATGGACAGCTACATCAATGACCAATACATTTGTTAAATGTATGGTATAACAGGGAATGGGAAGGATAGAAAAGGCAAATGTTGCTAAGAGCTACTAAGGATAGGAAGATATGGAGAGCTATGATCAACGTAACTAACACATTTGTATGGTATAACAGTGGAATGGGAAGGATAGTAAAAAGGCAAATATTGCTAAGATCTACTAAGGATAGGAAGATATGGAGAGCAGATCAACATAACTAACACATTTGTGCAAATGTATGGCATAACAGGGATGGGGAAGGATAGTAAAAAAGCAAATATTGCTAAGATCTACTAAGGATAGGAAGATATGGAGAGTTTTCATATTCAACTGAATAACACATTTGTGCAAAGGTATGGTATAACAGGGAATGGGAAGGATAGTAAAAGGCAAATATTGCTAAGATCTACTAAGGATAGGAAGATATGGACAGCTATGATCAACGTAACTAACACATTTGTGCAAATGTATGGTATAACAGGGAAAGTCAAAGCATAGTAAAAAGGCAAATATTGCTGGTATCTTACCAAGGATAGGAAGATATGGAGAGCTATGATCAACGTAACTAACACATTTCAGCAAATGTATGGTATATAACAGGGAATGGGAAGGATAGTAAAAAGGCACATAAGATCTACTAAGGATAGGAAGATATGGACAGCTGTTGATCAACGTAACTAACACATTTGTGCAAATGTATGGTATAACAGGGAATGGGAAGGATAGTAAAAAGGCAAATATTGCTAAGATCTACTAAGGATAGGAAGATATGGACAGTTTCATGGATCAACGTAACTAACACATTTGTGCAAATGTATGGTATAACAGGGAATGGGAAGCATAGTAAAAAGGCAAATATTGCTAAGATCTACTAAGGATAGAAGATATGGACAGCTACATCAACGTAACTAACACATTTGTGCAAATGTATATGCAATAACAGGGAATGGGAAGGATAGTAAAAAGGCAAATATTGCTAAGATCTACTAAGGATAGGAAGATATGGAAAGCTATGATCAACGTAACTAACACATTTGTGCAAAATGTATGGTATGTAACAGGGAATGGGAAGGATAGTCAAAAGGCAAATGTTGCTAAGATCTACTAAGGATAGGAAGATATGGAGTGAGCTGCTATGATCAACTAACTAACACATTTGTACTGAATACAGGGAATGGGAAGATAGTAAAAAGGCAAATATTGCTAAGATCTACTAAGGATAGGAAGATATGGACAGCTATGACGAACGTAACTAACACATTTGTGCAAATGTATGGTATAACAGGGAATGGGAAGGATAGTAAAAAGGCAAATATTACAGATCTACTAAGGATAGGAAGATATGGACAGCTATGATCAACGTAACTAACACATTTAAAATGTATGGTATAACAGGGAATGGGAAGGATAGTAAAAAGGCAAATATTGCTAAGATCTACTAAGGATAGGAAGATATGGACAGCTATGATCAACGTAACTAACACATTTGTGCAAATGTATGGTATAACAGGAATGGAAGATAGTAAAAAGGCAAATATTGCTAAGATCTACTAAGGATAGGAAGATATGGACAGCTATGATCAACGTAACTAACACATTTGTGCAAACGTATGGTATGAATAGTAAGCTGGAAGGATAGTAAAAAGGCAAATATTGCTAAGATCTACTAAGGATAGGGAAGATATGGAGAGCTATGATCAACGTAACTAACACATTTGTGCAAATGTATGTATAACAGGGAATGGGAAGGATAGTAAAAGGCAAATATTGCTAAGAGCTGCTAAGGATAGGAAGATATGGAGAGCTATGATCAACGTAACTAACACATTTGTGCAAATGTATGGTATCACAGGGAATGGGAAGGATAGTAAAAAGGCAAATATTGCTAAGATCTACTAAGGATAGGAAGATATGGACAGCTATGATCAACGTAACTAACACATTTGTGCAAAATGTATGGTATAACAGGGAATGGGAAGGATAGTAAAAAGGCAAATATTGCTAAGATCTACTAAGGATAGGAAGATATGGAGAGCTAAGATCAAGGTAACTAACACATTTGTGCAAATGTATGGTATAACAGGGAATGGGAAGGATAGTAAAAAGGCAAATATTGCTAAGATCTACTAAGGATAGGAAGATATGGAGAGCTATGATCAACGTAACTACATTTGTGCAAATGTATGGTATAACAGGGAATGGGAAGGAGGTAAAAAAGGCAAATATTGCTAAGATCTACTAAGATAGGAAGATATGGACAGCCATGATCAATCTATGAATTAACACATTTGTGCAAACGTATGGTATAACAGGGAATGGGAAGGATAGTAAAAAGGCAAATATTGCTAAGATTCTACTAAGGATAGGAAGATATGTGGAGAGAGCTTGATCAATTGTAACCAACATATTTGTGCAAATGTATGGTATAACAGGGAATGGGAAGGATAGTAAAAAGGCAAATATTGCTAAGAGCTGCTAAGGATAGGAAGACATGGATATTTATGATCAACGTAACTAACACATTTGAAAAATGTACAGAGTAGCAGGGAATGGGAAGGATAAAAAAGGTAAATATTGTCAAGATCTACTAAGGATAGGAAGATATGGAGAGCTATGAGATCAACATAACTAACACATTTGTGCAAATGTATGGCATAACAGGGATGGGGAAGGATAGTAAAAGCAATATTGTTAAGATCTACTAAGGATAGGAAGAGTTACAGAGCTATGATCAACGTAACTAACACATTTTAGCAAAGGTATGGTATAACAGGGATGGGGAAGGATAGTAAAAAAGCAAATATTGCTAAGATCTACTAAGGATAGGAAGATGCGGAGAGCTATGATCAACGTAACTAACACATTTGTGCAAATGTATGGTATAACAGGAATGGGAAGGATAGTAAAAAGGCAAATGTTGCTAAGATCTATTAAGGATAGGAAGATATGGAGAGCTATGATCAATGTAACTAACACATTTGTGCAAATGTATGGTATAACAGGGAATGGAAGGATAGTAAAAAGGCAAGTATTGCTAAGATCTACTAAGGATAGGAAGATATGGAGAGCTATGATCAACGTAACTAACACATTTGTGCAAAGATATGGTATAACAGGGATGGGGAAGGATGGTAAAAGGCAAATATTGCTAAGATCTACTAAGGATAGGAAGATATGGAGAGCTATGATCAACGTAACTAACACATTTGTGCAAATATATGGTATAACAGGGAATGGGAAGGATAGTAAAAAGGCAAATATTGCTAAGATCTACTAAGGATAGGAAGATATGGACAGCTATGATCAACGTAACTAACACATTTGTGCAAACGTATGGTATAACAGGGAATGGGAAGGATAGTAAAAAGGCAAATATTGCTAAGATCTACTAAGGATAGGAAGATATGGAGAGCTATGATCAACGTAACTAACACATTTGTGCAAATGTATGGTATAACAGGGAATGGGAAGGATAGTAAAAAGGCAAATATTGCTAAGAGCTGCTAAGGATAGGAAGATATGGAGAGCTATGATCAACGTAACTAACACATTTGTGCAAATGTATGGTATAGCAGGGAATGGGAAGGATAGTAAAAAGGCAAATATTGCTAAGATCTACTAAGGATAGGAAGATATGAAGTGACTATGATCAACATAACTAACACATTTGTGCAAATGTATGGCATAACAGGGATGGGGAAGGATAGTAAAAAGCAAATATTGCTAAGATCTACTAAGGATAGGAAGATATGGAGAGCTATGATCAACGTAACTAACACATTTGTGCAAAGGTATGGTATAACAGGGATGGGGAAGGATAGTAAAGAAAGCAAATATTGCTAAGATCTACTAAGGATAGGAAGATATGGAGAGCTATGATCAACGTAACTAACACATTTGTGCAAATGTATGGTATAACAGGGAATGGGAAGGATAGTAAAAAGGCAAATGTTGCTAAGATCTACTAAGGATAGGAAGATATGGACAGCTATGATCAACGTAACTAACACATTTGTGCAAAGATATGGTATAACAGGGATGGGGAAGGATAGTAAAAAGGCAAATATTGCTAAGATCTACTAAGGATAGGAAGATATGGAGAGCTATGATCAACGTAACTAACATTTGTGCAAATGTGGTATAACAGGGAATGGGAAGGATAGTAAAAAGGCAAATATTGCTAAGATCTACTAAGGATAGGAGGAAGATATGGACAGCTATGATCAACGTAACTAACACATTTGTGCAAACGTATGGTATAACAGGGAATGGGAAGGATAGTAAAAAGGCAAATGTTGCTAAGATCTACTAAGGATAGGAAGATATGGAGAGCTATGATCAACGTAACTAACACATTTGTGCAAATGTATGGTATAACAGGGAATGGGAAGGATAGTAAAAAGGCAAATATTGCTAAGATCTACTAAGGATAGGAAGATATGGACAGCTATGATCAACGTAACTAACACATTTGTGCAAACGTATAGTATAACAGGGAATGGGAAGGATAGTAAAAAGGCAAATATTGTAAGATCTATGGATAGGAAGATAGCAGGAAGACTACCAGTCAACGTAACTAACACATTTGCAATACCACCCAAAATGTGTGGTATAAGCAGGGAATGGGAAGGATAGTAAAAAGGCAAACATTGCTAAGATCTGCAGGATAGGAAGATATGGCAGCTATGATCAACGGCTTAACACATTTGTGCAAACGTATGGTACTCTGTGGGAATGGGAAGGATGGTAAAAGGCAAATGTTGCTAAGATCTACTAAAGGATGAGGGAAGATATGGACAGCTATGATCAACGTAACTAACACATTTTGTGCAAATGTGATATAACAGGGAATGGGAAGGATAGTAAAAGGCAAATATTGCTAAGATCTACTAAGGATAGGAAGATATGGACAGCTATGATCAACGTAACTAACACATTTGTGCAAACGTATGGTATAACAGGGAATGGGAAGGATAGTAAAAGAGCAAATATTGCTAAGATCTATAAGGATAGGAAGATATGGAGAGCTATGAATCATAGTAACTAACACATTTTTATACCAATCTCAGTATAACAGGGAATGGGAAGGATAGTAAAAAGGAAAAATACAAATGTTGCTAAGAACTGCTAAGGATAGGAAGATATGGAAGCTATGATCAAGTAACTAACATTTGTGCAAATGTATGAGTATAGCAGAATGGGAAGGATATTAAAAGGCAAATATTGCTAAGATCTACTAAGGATAGGAGAATGTGGAGAGCTATGATCAACATAACTACAACATTTGTGCAAATGTATGGCATAACAGGGATGGGAAGGGATAGTAAAAAAGCAAAGTATTGCTAAGATCTACTAAGGATAGGAAGATATGGAGAGCTATGATGGCAGTAACTAACACATTTTGTGCAAAGGTATGGTATAACAGGGATGGGGAAGGATAGTAAAAAAATACAAATATTGCTAAGATCTACTAAGGATAGGAAGATATGGAGAGCTATGATCCAACGTAACTATTTGTTGTGCAAATACATGGTACTAGCAGGGAATGGAAGGATAGTAAAAAGGCAAATGTTGCTAAGATCTACTTTGGAATGAGGAAGATATGGACAGCTATGATCAATGTAACTAACTACATTTGTGCAAATGTATGGTATAACAGGAATGGGAAGGATAGTAAAGGCAAGTATTGCTAAGATCTACTAAGGATAGGAAGATATGGAGAGCTATGATCATAGTAACTAACACATTTGTGCAAAGATATGGTATAACAGGGATGGGGAAGGATAGTAAAAGAGAGCAAATATTTTAAGATCTACTAAGGATAGGAAGATATGGAGAGCTATGATCAACGTAACTAACACATTTGTGCAAATGTATGGTATAACAGAATGGGAAGGATAGTAAAAAGGCAAATATTGCTAGATCTACCAAGGATAGGAAGATATGGTGGCTATGATCAACGTAACTAACACATTTGTGCAAAACGTGCTCCAGTATAACATTTGGGAATGGGAAGGATAAGTAAAAGGCAAATGTTGCTAAGATCTACTAAGGATAGGAAGATATGGACAGCTATGATCAACGTAACTAACACATTTGTGCAAATGTATGGAGTAGCAGGGAATGGAAGGATAGTAAAAAGGCAAATATTGCTAAGATCTACTAAGGATAGGAAAGATATGGAGAGCTACCAGTCGCGTGTAACACATTTGTGCAAATATATGGTATAACAGGGAATGGGAAGGATGATAAAAGGCAAATATTGCTAAGATCTACTAAAGGATAAGGGAGATATGGACAGCTATGATCAACGTAACTAACACATTTGTGCAAATGTATGGTATAACAGGGAATAGGAAGGATAGTAAAAGAGCAAATATTGCTAAGATCTACTAAGGATAGGAAGATATGGACAGCTATGATCAACGTAACCAACACATTTGTGCAAATGCTTGGTATAACAGGGAATGGGGAAGGATAGTAAGAAAGGCAAATATTGCTTTGGAATCTACTAAGGATAGGAGAATGTGTAAGAGCTATGATCCAAACGTAACTAACACATTTGTGCAAATGTATGGTATAACAGGGGAATGGGAAGGATAGGCAAATATTGTAAGATCTACTAAGGATAGGAAGATATGGAGAGCTATGATCAGCATGTAACTAACACGTTTGTGCAAATGTATGGTATAACAGGGAATGGGAAGGATAGTAAAAAGGCAAATATTGCTAAGATCTACTAAAGATAGGAAGATATGGAGAGCTATGATCAACGTAACTAACACATTTGTGCAAATGTATGGTATAACAGGGAATGGGAAGGATAGTAAAAAGGCAAATATTGCTAAGATCTACTAAGGATAGGAAGATATGGAGAGCTATGATCAACGTAACTAACACATTTGTGCAAATGTATGGTATAACAGGGAATGGGAAGGATAGTAAAAAGGCAAATATTGCTAAGATCTACTAAGGATAGGAAGATATGGAGAGCTATGATCAACGTAACTAACACATTTATGCAAATGTATGAAATAACAGGGAATGGGAAGGATAGTAAAAAGGCAAATATTGCTAAGATCTACTAAGGATAGGAAGATATGGAGAGCTATGATCAACGTAACTAACACATTTGTGCAAATGTATGGTATAACAGGGAATGGGAAGGATAGTAAAAAGGCAAATGTTCCCAAGAGCTACTAAGGATAGGAAGATATGGAGAGCTATGATCAACGTAACTAACACATTTGTCCAAATGTATGGTATAGCAGGGAATGGGAAGGATAGTAAAAAGGCAAATTTTGCTAAGATCTACTAAGGATAGGAAGATATGAGAGCTATGATCAACGTAACTAACACATTTGTGCAAATGTATGGTATAATAGGGAATGGGAAGGATAGTAAGAGGCAAATGTAGCACAAGATCTACTAAGGATAGGAAGATATGGAGAGCTATGATCAACGTAACTAACACATTTGTGTAAATGTATGGTATAACAGGGAATGGGAAGGATAGTAAAAAGGCAAATATTGCGAAGATCTACTAAAGATAGGAAGATATGGAGAGCTGTAGTCAACGTAACTAACACATTTGTGCAAATGTATGGTATAGCAGGGAATGGGAAGGATAGTAAAAAGGCAAATTTTTGCTAAGATCTACTAAGGATAGGAAGATATGGAGAGCTATGATCAACGTAACTAACACATTTGTGCAAATGTATGGTATAAGGGGAATGGGAAGGATAGTAAAAAGGCAAATATTGCTAAGATCACTAAGGATAGGAAGATATGGAGAGCTATGATCAACGTAACTAACACATTTATGCAAATGTATGGTATAACATTGAATGGGAAGGATAGTAAAAAGGCAAATATTGCTAAGATCTACTAAGGATAGGAAGATATGGACAGCTATGATCAACGTAACTAACACATTTGTGCAAATGTATGGTATAACAGGGAATGGGAAGGATAGTAAAAAGGCAAATGTTGCTAAGAGCTACTAAGGATAGGAAGATATGGAGAGCTATGATCAACGTAACTAACACATTTGTGCAAATGTATGGTATAACAGGGAATGGGAAGGATAGTAAAAAGGCAAATATTGCTAAGATCTACTAAGGATAGGAAGATATGGAGAGCTATGATCAACATAACTAACACATTTGTGCAAGTATGGCATAACAGGGATGGGGAAGGATAGTAAAAAAAGCAAATATTGCTAAGATCTACTAAGGATAAGGAGGAAGATATGGAGAGCTATGATCAACGTAACTAACACATTTGTGCAAAGGTATGGTATAACAGGGAATGGGAAGGATAGTAAAAGGGCAAATATTGCTAAGATCTACTAAGGATAGGAAGATATGGACAGCTATGATCAACGTAACTAACACATTTGTGCAAATGTATGGTATAACAGGGAATGGGAAGGATAGTAAAAAGGCAAATATTGCTAAGATCTACTAAGGATAGGAAGATATGGAGAGCTATGATCAACGTAACTAACACATTTGTGCAAATGTGTAGTATAACAGGGAATGGGAAGGATAGTAAAGGCAAATATTGCTAAGATCTACTAAGGATAGGAAGATATGGACAGCTATGATCAACGTAACTAACACATTTGTGCAAATGTATGGTATAACAGGGAATGGGAAGGATAGTAAAAAAGGCAAATATTGCTAAGATCTACTAAGGATAGGAAGATATGGACAGCTATGATCAACGTAACTAACACATTTGTGCAAATGTATGGTATAACAGGGAATGGGAAGGATAGTAAAAAGGCAAATATTGCTAAGATCTACTAAGGATAGGAAGATATGGAGAGCTATGATCAACGTAACTAACACATTTGTGCAAATGTATGGTATAACAGGGAATGGGAAGGATGGCTAAAGCAAAATATTGCTAAGATCTACTAAGGATAGGAAGATATGGAGAGCTATGATCAACGTAACTAACACATTTATGCAAATGTATGAAATAACAGGGAATGGGAAGGATAGTAAAAAGGCAAATATTGCTAAGATCTACTAAGGATAGGAAGATATGGAGAGCTATGATCAACGTAACTAACACATTTGTGCAAATGTATGGTATAACAAGGAATGGGAAGGATAGTAAAAAGGCAAATGTTCCTAAGAGCTACTAAGGATAGGAGAAGATATGGACAGCTATGATCAACGTAACTAACACATTTGTGCAAATGTATGGTATAACAGGGAATGGGAAGGATAGTAAAAGGCAAATTTTGCTAAGATCTACTAAGGATAGGAAGATATGAAGTATGATCAACGTAACTAACACATTTGTGCAAATATATGGTATAACAGGGAATGGGAAGGATAGTAAAAAGGCAAATATTGCTAAGATCTACTAAGGATAGGAAGATATGGAGAGGCTATGATCAACGTAACTAACATTTGTGTAAATGTATGGTATAACAGGGAATGGGAAGGATAGTAAAGGCAAATAATGCCGAAGATCTACTAAAGATAGGAAGATATGGAGAGCTATGATCAACGTAACTAACACATTTGTGCAAATGTATGGTATAGCAGGGAATGGGAAGGATAGTAAAAAGGCAAATTTTTGCTAAGATCTACTAAGGATAGGAAGATATGGAGAGCTAAGATCAACGTAACTAACACATTTGTGCAAATGTATGGTATAACAGGGAATGGGAAGGATAGTAAAAAGGCAAATATTGCTAAGATCTACTAAGGATAGGAAGATATGGAGAGCTATGATCAACGTAACTAACACATTTATGCAAATGTATGGTATAACAGGGAATGGGAAGGATAGTAAAAAGGAGCAAATATTGCTAAGATCTACTAAGGATAGGAAGATATGGAGAGCTATGATCAACGTAACTAACACATTTGTGCAAATGTATGGTATAACAGGGAATGGGAAGGATAGTAAAAAGGCAAATGTTGCTAAGAGCTACTAAGGATAGGAAGATATGGAGAGCTATGATCAAACGTAACTAACACATTTGTGCAAATGTATGGTATAACAGGGAATGGGAAGGATAGTAAAAAGACAAATATTGCTACAAAAGATCTACTAAGGATAGGAAGATATGGAGAGCTACTGATCAACATAACTAACACATTTGTGCAAATGTATGGCATAACAGGGATGGGGAAGGATAGTAAAAAGCAAATATTGCTAAGATCTACTAAGGATAGGAAGATATGTAGAGCTATGATCAACGTAACTAACACAATTGTGCAAAGGTATAGTATAACAGGGATGGGGAAGGATAGTAAAAAAGCAAATATTGCTAAGATCTACTAAGGATAGGAAGATATGGACAGCTATGATCAACGTAACTAACATATTTGTGCAAATGTATGGTATAACAGGGAATGGGAAGGATAGTAAAAAGGCAAATGTTGCTAAGATCTACTAGAGGATAGGAAGATATGGACAGCTATGATCAACGTAACTAACACATTTGTGCAAATGTATGGTATAACAGGGAATGGGAAGGATAGTAAAAGGCAAATATTGCTAAGATCTACTAAGGATAGGAAGATATGGAGAGCTATGATCAACATGATTAACACATTTGTGCAAATGTATGGTATAACAGGGAATGGGAAGGATAGTAAAAAGGCAAATATTGCTAGATCTACTAAGGATAGGAAGATATGGAGAGCTATGATCAACGTAACTAACATATTTGTGCAAATGTATGGTATAACAGGGAATGGGAAGGATAGTAAAAATGCAAATATTGCTAAGATCTACTAATGATAGAAAGATATGGAGAGCTATGATCAACGTAACTAACACATTTGTGCAAATGTATGGTATAACAGGGAATGGGAAGGATAGTAAAAAAGGCAAATATTGCGAAGATCTACTAAGGATAGGAAGATATGGAGAGCTATGATCAACGTAACTAACACATTTGTCCAAATGTATGGTATAGCAGGGAATGGGAAGGATAGTAAAAGGCAAATTTTGCTAAGATCTACTAAGGATAGGAAGATATGGAGAGCTATGATCAACGTAACTAACACATTTGTGCAAATGTATGGTATAACAGGGAATGGGAAGGATAGTAAAAAGGCAAATATTGCTAAGATCTACTAAGGATAGGAAGATGAGCTTATGATCAACGTAACTAACACATTTGTGTAAATGTATGGTATAACAGGGAATGGGAAGGATAGTAAAGGCAAATATTGCGAAGATCTACTAAAGATAGGAAGATATGGAGAGCTATGATCAACGTAACTAACACATTTGTGCAAATGTATGGTATAGCAGGGAATGGGAAGGATAGTAAAAGGCAAATTTTTGCTAAGATCTACTAAGGATAGGAAGATATGGAGAGCTATGATCAACGTAACTAACACATTTGTGCAAATGTATGGTATAACAGGGAATGGGAAGGATAGTAAAAAGGCAAATATTGCTAAGATCTACTAAGGATAGGAAGATATGGAGAGCTATGATCAACGTAACTAACACATTTATGCAAATGTATGGTATAACATTGAATGGGAAGGATAGTAAAAAGGCAAATATTGCTAAGATCTACTAAGGATAGGAAGATATGGACAGCTATGATCAACGTAACTAACACATTTGTGCAAATGTATGGTATAACAGGGAATGGGAAGGATAGTAAAAAGGCAAATGTTGCTAAGAGCTACTAGATGGAGAAGATATGGAGAGCTATGATCAACGTAACTAACACATTTGTGCAAATGTATGGTATAACATGGAATGGGAAGGATAGTAAAGAGGCAAATATTGCTAAGATCTACTAAGGATAGGAAGATATGGAGAGCTATGATCAACATAACTAACACATTTGTGCAAATGTATGGCATAACAGGGATGGGGAAGGATAGTAAAAAAGCAAATATTGCTAAGATCTACTAAGGATAGGGAAGATATGGAGAGCTATGATCAACGTAACTAACACATTTGTGCAAAGGTATGGTATAACAGGAATGGGAAGGATAGTAAAGAAGCAAATATTGCTAAGATCTACTAAGGATAGGAAGATATGGACAGCTATGATCAACGTAACTGTACATTTGTGCAAATGTATGGTATAACAGGGAATGGGAAGGATAGTAAAAATATTGCTAAGATCTACTAAGGATAGGAAGATATGAAACTATGATCAACGTAACTAACACATTTGTGCAAATGTGTAATTATAACAGGGAATGGGAAGGATAGTAAAAGGCAAATATTGCTAAGATCTACTAAGGATAGGAAGATATGGACAGCTATGATCAACGTAACTAACACATTTGTACAGAGTAATAGTATAACAGAGAATGGGAAGGATAGTAAAAAGGCAAATATTGCTAAGATCTACTAAGGATAGGAAGATATGGAGAGCTATGATCAACGTAACTAACACATTTGTGCAAATGTATGGTATAACAGGGAATGGGAAGGATAGTAAAAGGCAAATATTGCCTAAGATCTACTAGGACAGGAAGATATGGACAGCTATGATCAACGTAACTAACACATTTATTGCAAATGTATGTTATAACAGGGAATGGGAAGGATAGTAAAAAGGCAAATATTGCTAAGATCTACTAAGGATAGGAAGATATGAGAGCTATGATCAACGTAACTAACACATTTATGCAAATGTATGAAATAACAGGGAATGGGAAGGATAGTAAAAAGCAGAATATTGCTAAGATCTACTAAGGATAGAGATAGCAGAGCTATGATCAACGTAACTAACATTTGTGCAAATGTATGGTATAACAGGGAATGGGAAGGATAGTAAAAAGGCAAATGTTCCTAAGAGCTACTAAGGATAGGGAAGATATGGACAGCTATGATCAACGTAACTTCATTTGTGCAAATGTATGGTATAGCAGGGAATGGGAAGGATAGTAAAAAGGCAAATTTTGCTAAGATCTACTAAGGATAGGAAGATATGGAGAGCTATGATCAACGTAACTAACACATTTGTGCAAATGTATGGTATAACAGGGAATGGGAAGGATAGTAAAAAGGCAAATATTGCTAAGATCTACTAAGGATAGGAAGATATGGAGAGCTATGATCAACGTAACTAACACATTTGTGTAAATGTATGGTATAACCCTTGGGGAATGGGAAGGATAGTAAAAAGAAAGGCAAATATTGCGAAGATCTACTAAAGATAGGAAGATATGGAGAGCTATGATCAACGTAACTAACACATTTGTGCAAATGTATGGTATAGCAGGGAATGGGAAGGATAGTAAAAAGGCAAATTTTTGCTAGATCTACTAAGGATAGGAAGATATGGAGAGCTAAGATCAGCGTAACTAACACATTTGTGCAAATGTATGGTATAACAGGGAATGGGAAGGATAGTAAAAAGCAAATATTGCTAAGATCTACTAAGGATAGGAAGATATGGAGAGCTATGATCAACGTAACTAACACATTTATGCAAATGTATGGTATAACAGGGAATGGGAAGGATAGTAAAAAGGCAAATATTGCTAAGATCTACTAAGGATAGGAAGATATGGAGAGCTATGATCAACGTAACTAACACATTTGTGCAAATGTATGGTATAACAGGGAATGGGAAGGATAGTAAAAAGGCAAATGTTGCTAAGAGCTACTAAGGATAGGAAGATATGGAGAGCTATGATCAACGTAGCTAACACATTTGTGCAAATGTATGGTATAACAGGGAATGGGAAGGATAGTAAAAAGGCAAATATTGCTAAGATCTACTAAGGATAGGAAGATATGGAGAGCTATGATCAACATAACTAACACATTTGGGCAAATGTATGGCATAACAGGGATGGGGAAGGATAGTAAAAAAGCAAATATTGCTAAGATCTACTAAGGATAGGAAGATATGTAGAGCTATGATCAACGTAACTAACACAATTGTGCAAAGGTATAGTATAACAGGGATGGGGAAGGATAGTAAAAAAGCAAATATTGCTAAGATCTACTAAGGATAGGAAGATATGGACAGCTATGATCAACGTAACTAACATATTTGTGCAAATGTATGGTATAACAGGGAATGGGAAGGATAGTAAAAAGGCAAATGTTGCTAAGATCTACTAAGGATAGGAAGATATGGACAGCTATGATCAACGTAACTAACACATTTGTGCAAATGTATGGTATAACAGGGAATGGGAAGGATAGTAAAAAGGCAAATATTGCTAAGATCTACTAAGGATAGGAAGATATGGAGAGCTATGATCAACATGATTAACACATTTGTGCAAATGTATGGTATAACAGGGAATGGGAAGGATAGTAAAAAGGCAAATATTGCTAAGATCTACTAAGGATAGGAAGATATGGAGAGCTATGATCAACGTAACTAACATATTTGTGCAAATGTATGGTATAACAGGGAATGGGAAGGATAGTAAAAATGCAAATATTGCTAAGATCTACTAATGATAGAAAGATATGGAGAGCTATGATCAACGTAACTAACACATTTGTGCAAATGTATGGTATAACAGGGAATGGGAAGGATAGTAAAAAGGCAAATATTGCTAAGAGCTACTAAGGATAGGAAGATATGGAGAGCTATTATCAACGTAACTAACACATTTGTGCAAATGTATTCTATAACAGGGAATGGGAAGGATAGTAAAAATGCAAATATTGCTAAGATCTACAAAGGATAGGAAGATATGGAGAGCTATGATCAATGTAACTAAAACATTTGTGCAAAGGTATGGTATAACAGGGAATGGGAAGGATAGTAAAAAGGCAAATATTGCTAAGATCTACTAAGGATAGGAAGATATGGAGAGCTATGATCAACGTAACTAAAACATTTGTGCAAAGGTATGGTATAACAGGGAATGGGAAGGATAGTAAAAAGGCAAATATTGCTAATATCTACTAAGGATAGGAAGATATGGAGAGCTATGATCAACGTAACTAACACATTTGTGCAAATGTATGGTATAACAGGGAATGGGAAGGATAGTAAAAAGGCAAATATTGCTAAGATCTACTAAGGATAGGAAGATATGGAGAGCTATGATCAACGTAACTAACACATTTGTGCAAATGTATGGTATAACAGGGAATGGGAGGATAGTAAAAAGGCAAATATTGCTAAGATCTACTAAGGATAGGAAGATATGGAGAGCTATGATCAACGTAACTAACACATTTGTGCAAATGTATGGTATAACAGGGAATGGGAAGGATAGTAAAACGGCAAATATTGCTAAGATCTACTAAGGATAGGAAGATATGGACAGCTATGATCAACGTAACTAACACATTTGTGCAAATGTATGGTATAACAGGGAATGGGAAGGATAGTAAAAATTCAAATGTTGCTAAGATCTACTAAGGATACGGAAGATATGGAGAGCTATGATCAACGTAGCTAACACATTTGTGCAAATGTATGGTATAACAGGGAATGGGAAGGATAGTAAAAAGGCAAATATTGCTAAGATCTACTAAGGATAGGAAGATATGGACAGCTATGATCAACATAACTAACACATTTGTGCAAATGTATGGTATAACAGGGAATGGGAAGGATAGTAAAAATTCAAATGTTGCTAAGATCTACTAAGGATACGAAGATATGGAGAGCTGTGATCAACGTAGCTAACACATTTGTGCAAATGTATGGTATAACACGGAATGGGAAGGATAGTAAAAAGGCAAATATTGCTAAGATCTACTAAGGATAGGAAGATATGGAGAGCTATGATCAACGTAACTAACACATTTGTGCAAATGTATGGTATAACAGGGAATGGGAAGGATAGTAAAAGGCAAATATTGCTAAGATCTACTAAGGATAGGAAGATATGGAGAGCTATGATCAACGTAACTAACACATTTGTGCAAATGTATGGTATAACAGGGAATGGGAAGGATAGTAAAAAGGCAAATATTGCTAAGATCTACTAAGGATAGGAAGATATGGAGAGCTATGATCAACGTAACTAACACATTTGTGCAAATGTATGGTATAACAGGGAATGGGAAGGATAGTAAAAATGCAAATATTGCTAAGATCTACTAAGGATAGGAAGATATGGAGAGCTATGATCAACGTAACTAACACATTTGTGCAAATGTATGGTATAACAGGGAATGGGAAGGATAGTAAAAAGGCAAATATTGCTAAGATCTACTAAGGATAGGAAGATATGGAGAGCTATGATCAACGTAATTAACACATTTGTGCAAATGTATGGTATAACAGGCAATGGGAAGGATAGTAAAAATGCAAATATTGCGAAGATCTACTAAGGATAGGAAGATATGGAGAGCTATGATCAACGTAGCTAACACATTTGTGCAAATGTATGGTTAAACACGGAATGGGAAGGATAGTAAAAATGCAAATATTGCTAAGATCTACTAAGGATAGGAAGATATGGAGAGCTATGATCAACGTAACGAACACATTTGTGCAAATGTATGGTATAACAGGGAATGGGAAGGATAGTAAAGATGCAAATATTGCTAAGATCTACTAAGGATAGGAAGATATGGACAGCTATGATCAACGTAACTAACACATTTGTGCAAATGTATGGTATAACAGGGAATGGGAAGGATAGTAAAAAGGCAAATATTGCTAAGATCTACTAAGGATAGGAAGATATGGAGAGCTATGATCAACGTAACTAACACATTTGTGCAAATGTATGGTATAACAGGGAATGGGAAGGATAGTAAAAAGGCAAATATTGCTAAGATCTACTAAGGATAGGAAGATATGGAGAGCTATGATCAACGTAACTAACACATTTGTGCAAATGTATGGGATAACAGGGAATGGGAAGGATAGTAAAAAGGCAAATATTGCTAAGATCTACTAAGGATAGGAAGATATGGAGAGCTATGATCAACGTAACTAACACATTTGTGCAAATGTATGGTATAACAGGGAATGGGAAGGATAGTAAAAGGCAAATATTGCTAAGATCTACTAAGGATAGGAAGATATGGAGAGCTATGATCAACGTAACTAACACATTTGTGCAAATGTATGGTATAACAGGGAATGGGAAGGATAGTAAAAAGGCAAATATTGCTAAGATCTACTAAGGATAGGAAGATATGGAGAGCTATGATCAACGTAACTAACACATTTGTGCAAATGTATGGTATAACAGGGAATGTGAAGGATAGTAAAAATGCAAATATTGCTAAGATCTACTAAGGATAGGAAGATATGGAGAGCTATGATCAATGTAACTAACACATTTGTGCAAATGTATGGTATAACAGGGAATGGGAAGGATAGTAAAAAGGCAAATATTGCTAAGATCTACTAAGGATAGGAAGATATGGAGAGCTATGATCAACGTAGCTAACACATTTGTGCAAATGTATGGTATAACAGGGAATGGGAAGGATAGTAAAAAGGCAAATATTGCTAAGATCTACTAAGGATAGGAAGATATGGAGAGCTATGATCAACGTAACTAACACATTTGTGCAAATGTATGGTATAACAGGGAATGGGAAGGATAGTAAAAAGGCAAATATTGCTAAGATCTACTAAGGATAGGAAGATATGGAGAGCTATGATCAACGTAATTAACACATTTGTGCAAATGTATGGTATAACAGGGAATGGGAAGGATAGTAAAAATGCAAATATTGCTAAGATCTACTAAGGATAGGAAGATATGGAGAGCTATGATCAACGTAACTAACACATTTGTGCAAATGTATGGTATAACAGGGAATGGGAAGGATAGTAAAAAGGCAAATATTGCTAAGATCTACTAAGGATAGGAAGATATGGAGAGCTATGATCAACGTAACTAACACATTTGTGCAAATGTATTCTATAACAGGGAATGGGAAGGATAGTAAAAAGGCAAATATTGCTAAGATCTACTAAGGATAGGAAGATATGGACAGCTATGATCAACGTAACTAACACATTTGTGCAAATGTATGGTATAACAGGGAATGGGAAGGATAGTAAAAATGCAAATATTGCTAAGATCTACTAAGGATACGAAGATATGGAGAGCTATGATCAACGTAGCTAACACATTTGTGCAAATGTATGGTATAACAGGGAATGGGAAGGATAGTAAAAAGGCAAATATTGCTAAGATCTACTAAGGATAGGAAGATATGGACAGCTATGATCAACGTAACTAACACATTTGTGCAAATGTATGGTATAACAGGGAATGGGAAGGATAGTAAAAATGCAAATGTTGCTAAGATCTACTAAGGATAGGAAGATATGGAGAGCTATGATCAACGTAGCTAACACATTTGTGCAAATGTATGGTATAACACGGAATGGGAAGGATAGTAAAAAGGCAAATATTGCTAAGATCTACTAAGGATAGGAAGATATGGACAGCTATGATCAACGTAACTAACACATTTGTGCAAATGTATGGTATAACAGGGAATGGGAAGGATAGTAAAAATGCAAATATTGCTAAGATCTACTAAGGATAGGAAGATATGGAGAGCTATGATCAACGTAACTAACACATTTGTGCAAATGTATGGTATAACAGGGAATGGGAAGGATAGTAAAAAGGCAAATATTGCTAAGATCTACTAAGGATAGGAAGATATGGAGAGCTATGATCAACGTAACTAACACATTTGTGCAAATGTATTCTATAACAGGGAATAGGAAGGATAGTAAAAAGGCAAATATTGTTAAGATCTACTAAGGATAGGAAGATATGGAGAGCTATGATCAACGTAACTAACACATTTGTGCAAATGTATGGTATAACAGGGAATGGGAAGGATAGTAAAAATGCAAATATTGCTAAGATCTACTAAGGATAGGAAGATATGGAGAGCTATGATCAACGTAACTAACACATTTGTGCAAATGTATGGTATAACAGGGAATGGGAAGGATAGTAAAACGGCAAATATTGCTAAGATCTACTAAGGATAGGAAGATATGGACAGCTATGATCAACGTAACTAACACATTTGTGCAAATGTATGGTATAACAGGGAATGGGAAGGATAGTAAAAATGCAAATATTGCTAAGATCTACTAAGGATAGGAAGATATGGACAGCTATGATCAACGTAACTAACACATTTGTGCAAATGTATAGTATAACAGGGAATGGGAAGGATAGTAAAAATGCAAATATTGCTGAGATCTACTAAGGATACGAAGATATGGAGAGCTATGATCAAGCATGCTTCTTACATTTGTGCAAATGTGGTAACAGGGAATGGGAAGGATAGTAAAAATGCAAATGTTGCTAAAGATACTAAGGATACGAAGATATGGAGAGCTGTGATCTAAACGTAACTAACATTTGTGCAAATGTAGCAACAGTATAACAGGGAATGGAAGGATAGTAAAAATGCAAATATTATAAGATCTACTAAGGATAGGAAGATATGAAACTATGATCAACGTAACTAACACATTTGTGCAAATGTATGGTATAACAGGGAATGGGAAGGATGGTAAAAATGCAAATATTGCTAAGATCTACTAAGGATAGGAAGATATGGAGAGCTACAGTCAATAACTAACACATTTGTGCAAATGTATGGTATAACAGGGAATGGGAAGGATAGTAAAAATGCAAATATTGCTAAGATCTGCTGAGATAGGAAGATATGGAGAGCTATGATCAACGTAACTAACACATTTGTGCAAATGTATGGTATAACAGGGAATGGGAAGGATAGTAAAAATGCAAATATTGCTAAGATCTACTAAGGATAGGAAGATATGGAGAGCTATGATCAACGTAACTAACACATTTGTGCAAATGTGTGGTATAACAGAGAATGGAAAGGATAAGTAAAACGGCAAATATTACTAGA
This sequence comes from Ascarosepion bandense, assembly GCA_037127315.1. Classification (NCBI taxonomy): domain Eukaryota; kingdom Metazoa; phylum Mollusca; class Cephalopoda; order Sepiida; family Sepiidae; genus Ascarosepion; species Ascarosepion bandense. The sequence goes on from JBBBDQ010000436.1 coordinate 3,532,388, forward strand.
ATCTACTAAGGATAGGAAGGAATATGGACAGCTATGATCACGTAACTAACACATTTGTGCAAATGTGTGGTATAACAGGGAATGGGAAGGATAGTAAAAATGCAAATATTGCTAAGATCTACTAAGGATAGGAAGATATGGACAGCTATGATCAACGTAACTAACACATTTGTGCAAATGTGGTATAACAGGGAATGGGAAGGATAGTAAAAATGCAAATATTACTAAGATCTACTAAGGATACGAAGATATGGAGAGCTATGATCAACGTAGCTAACACATTTGTGCAAATGTATGGTATAACAGGGAATGGGAAGGATAGTAAAAATGCAAATGTTGCTAAGATCTACTAAGGATACGAAGATATGGAGAGCTGTGATCAACGTAGCTAACACATTTGTGCAAATGTATGGTATAACACGGAATGGGAAGGATGGTAAAGAGCAAATATTGCTAAGATCTACTAAGGATATGAGAAGATATGAAACTATGATCAACGTAACTAACACATTTGTGCAAATGTATGGGATAACAGAGATAGGAAGGATAGTAAAAAGGCAAATATTGCTAAGATCTACTAAGGATAGGAAGATATGGAGGCTATGATCAACGTAACTAACACATTTGTGCAAATGTATGGTATAACAGGGAATGGGAAGGATAGTAAAAGGCAAATATTGCTAAGATCTACTAAGGATAGGAAGATAACAGAGCTATGATCAACGTAACTAACACATTTGTGCAAATGTATGGTATAACAGGGAATGGGAAGGATGGTAAAAGGCAAATATTGCTAAGATCTACTAAGGATGGGAAGATATGAAACTATGATCAACGTAACTAACACATTTGTGCAAATGTGTGGTATAACAGGGAATGTGAAGGATGGTAAAAATGCAAATATTACTAAGATCTACTAAGGATAGGAGAGAATGTAGAGCTATGATCAATGTAACTAACACATTTGTGCAAATGTGTAGTATAACAGGGAATGGGAAGGATAGTAAAAAGGCAAATATTGCTAAGATCTACTAAGGATAGGAAGATATGAAACTATGATCAACGTAGCTAACACATTTGTGCAAATGTATGGTATAACAGGGAATGGGAAGGATAGTAAAAGGCAAATATTGCTGAATCTACTAAGGATAGGGAAGATGTGGAGAGCTATGATCAACGTAACTAACACATTTGTGCAAATGTGGTATAACAGGGAATGGGAAGGATAGTAAAAATGCAAATATTGCTAAGATCTACTAAGGATAGGAAAGATGTGGAGGCTATGATCAACGTAACTAACACATTTGTGCAAATGTATGGTATAACAGAGATAGGAAGGAGATAGTAAAAATGCAAATATTGCTAAGATCTACTAAGGATAGGAAGATATGGAGAGCTATGATCAACGTAACTAACACATTTGTGCAAATGTGTGGTATAACAGGGAATGGGAAGGATAGTAAAAATGCAAATATTGCTAAGATCTACTAAGGATAGGAGAAGATATGGAGAGCTATGATCAACGTAACTAACACATTTGTGCAAATGTATGGTATAACAGGGAATGGGAAGGATAGTAAACGGCAAATATTGCTAAGATCTACTAAGGATAGGAGGGAATGTGGACAGCTATGATCAACGTAACTAACACATTTGTGCAAATGTAGCAGGTATAACAGGGAATGGGAAGGATAGTAAGAAAATGCAAATATTGCTAAGATCTACTAAGGATAGGAAGATATGGACAGCTATGATCAACGTAACTAACACATTTGTGCAAATGTGTAGTATAACAGGGAATGGGAAGGATAGTAAAAATGCAAATATTACTAAGATCTACTAAGGATACGAAGATATGGAGAGCTATGATCAACGTAGCTAACACACATTTGTACAAATGTGTGGTATAACAGGGAAATTAGGAAGGATAGTAAAAATGCAAATGTTGCTAGAATCTACTAAGGATACGAAGATATGGAGAGCTGTGATCAACGTGACTAACACATTTGTGCAAATGTATGGTATAACACGGAATGGGAAGGATAGTAAAAAGGCAAATATTGTAAGATCTACCAAGGATAGGGAAGATATGGAGAGCTATGATCAAGCGTAACTAACACATTTGTGCAAATGTGGGATAACAGGGAATGGGAAGGATGGTAAAAAGGCAAATATTGCTAAGATCTACTAAGGATAGGAAGATACTTAAGAGCTATGATCAACGTAACTAACACATTTGTGCAAATGTATGGTATAACAGGGAATGGGAAGGATAGTAAAAGGCAAATATTGCTAAGATCTACTAAGGATAGGAAGATATGGAGAGCTATGATCAACGTAACTAACACATTTGTACAAATGTGTGGTATAACAGGGAATGGGAAGGATAGTAAAAAGGCAAATATTGCTAAGATCTACTAAGGATAGGAAGATATGGAGAGCTATGATCAACGTAACTAACACATTTGTGCAAATGTGTGGTGTAACAGGGAATGTGAAGGATAGTAAAAATGCAAATATTGCTAAGATCTACTAAGGATAGGAAGATATGGAAAGCTATGATCAATGTAACTAACACATTTGTGCAAATGTGTAGTATAACAGGGAATGGGAAGGATAGTAAAAAGGCAAATATTGCTAAGATCTACTAAGGATAGGAAGATATGAAGCTATGATCAACGTAGCTAACACATTTGTGCAAATGTGTATGGTATAACAGGGTGTGGGAAGGATAGTAAAAAGGCAAATATTGCTAAGATCTACTGAGATGAGAAGATATGAAACTATGATCAACGTAACTAACACATTTGTGCAAATGTGTGGTATGTGCCAGGGTAGGAAGGATAGTAAAAGGCAAATATTGCTAAGATCTATAGTGTAGGAAGATATGAACTGACTATGATCAACGTAACTAACACATTTGTGCAAATGTATGGTATAACAGGGAATGGGAAGGATAGTAAAAATGCAAATATTGCTAAGATCTACTAAGGATAGGGAAGATATGAGTATGATCAACGTAACTAACACATTTGTGCAAATGTGGTATAACAGAATGGGAAGGATAGTAAAAAGGCAAATATTGCTAAGATCTACTAAGGATAGGAAGATGTGGACAGCTATGATCAACGTAACTAACACATTTGTGCAAATGTATGGTATAACAGGGAATGGGGATGATAGTAAAAAGGCAAATTTTGCTAAAATCTACTAAGGATAGGAAGATATGGAGAGCTATGATCAACGTATTGCACATTTGTGCAAATGTATGGTATAACACGGAATGGGGAAGGATAGTAAAAATGCAAATATTGCTAAGGTCTACTAAGGATAGAAAGATATGGACAACAGCTGTGATCCAACGTATCTAACACATTTGTGCAAATGTATGGTATAACAGGGAATAGGATGATAGTAAAAAGGCAAATATTGCTAAGATATAAAGGATAGGAAGATATGGAAATATGATCAACGTAGCTAACACATTTGTGCAAATGTGTGGTATAACAGGGAATGGGAAGGATAGTAAAGGCAAATATTGCTAAGATCTACTAAGGATAGGAAGATATGGACAGCTATGATCAACGTAACTAACACATTTGTGCAAATGTATGGTATAACAGGGAATGGGGATGATAGTAAAAAGGCAAATATTGCTAAGATCTACAGAGATCGGAAAATGTGGAAACTATGATCAACGTAACTAACACATTTGTGCAAATGTATGGTATAACAGGGGGAATGGGAAGGATAGTAAAAAGGCAAATATTGCTAAGATCTACTAAGGATAGGAAGATATGGACAGCTATGATCAACGTAACTAACACATTTGTGCAAATATGTGGTATAACAGGGAATGGGAAGGATAGTAAAAAGGCAAATATTGCTAAGATCTACTAAGGATAGGAAGATATGGAGGCTATGATCAACGTAACTAACACATTTGTGCAAATGTGGTATAACAGGGAATGTGAAGGATAGTAAAAAATGCAAATATTGCTAAGATCTACTAAGGATAGGAAGATATGAAACTATGATCAATGTAACTAACACATTTGTGCAAATGTGGTATAACAGGGAATGGGAAGGATAGTAAAAGAGCAAATATTGCTAAGATCTACTGAGATGGGAAGATGTAGAGCTATGATCAACGTAGCTAACACATTTGTTGAAATGTGGTATAACAGGGAATGGGAAGGATAGTAAAAAGGCAAATGTTACTAAGATCTACTAAGGATAGGGAAGATATGGAAACTATGATCAACGTAACTAACACATTTGTGCTGCAAATGTATGGTATAACAGGGAATGGGAAGGATAGTAAAAAGGCAAATATTGCTAAGATCTATAGAGTATAGGAGAAGATATGGACTGCTATGATCAACGTAACTAACACATTTGTGCAAATGTATGGTATAACAGGGAATGGGAAGGATAGTAAAAATGCAAATATTGCTAAGATCTACTAAGGATAGGAAGATATGGAGAGCTATGATCAACGTAACTAACACATTTGTGCAAATGTATGGTATAACAGGGAATGGGAAGGATAGTAAAAAGGCAAATATTGCTAAGATCTACTAAGGATAGGAAGATATGGACAGCTATGATCAACGTAACTAACACATTTGTGCAAATGTATGGTATAACAGGGAATGGGGATGATAGTAAAAAGGCAAATTTTTGCTAAGATCTACTAAGGATAGGAAGATATGGAGAGCTATGATCAACGTAACTAACACATTTGTGCAAATGTATGGTATAACACGGAATGGGAAGGATAGTAAAAATGCAAATATTGCTAAGGTCTACTAAGGATAGAAAGATATGGACAGCTATGATCAACGTAACTAACACATTTGTGCAAATGTATGGTATAACAGGGAATGGGGATGATAGTAAAAAGGCAAATATTGCTAAGATCTACTAAGGATAGGAAGATATGGAGAGCTATGATCAACGTAGCTAACACATTTGTGCAAATGTATGGTATAACAGGGAATGGGAAGGATAGTAAAAAGGCAAATATTGCTAAGATCTACTAAGGATAGGAAGATATGGACAGCTATGATCAACGTAACTAACACATTTGTGCAAATGTATGGTATAACAGGGAATGGGGATGATAGTAAAAAGGCAAATATTGCTAAGATCTACTAAGGATAGGAAGATATGGACAGCTATGATCAACGTAACTAACATATTTGTGCAAATGTATTCTATAACAGGGAATGGGAAGGATAGTAAAAAGGCAAATATTGCTAAGATCTACTAAGGATAGGAAGATATGGAGAGCTATGATCAACGTAACTAACACATTTGTGCAAATGTATTCTATAACAGGGAATGGGAAGGATAGTAAAAAGGCAAATATTGCTAAGATCTACTAAGGATAGGAAGATATGGAGAGCTATGATCAACGTAACTAACACATTTGTGCAAATGTATGGTATAACAGGGAATGGGAAGGATAGTAAAAAGGCAAATATTGCTAAGATCTACTAAGGATAGGAAGATATGGACAGCTATGATCAACGTAACTAACACATTTGTGCAAATGTATGGTATAACAGGGAATGGGAAGGATAGTAAAAAGGCAAATATTGCTAAGATCTACTAAGGATAGGAAGATATGGACAGCTATGATCAACGTAACTAACACATTTGTGCAAATGTATGGTATAACAGGGAATGGGGATGATAGTAAAAAGGCAAATATTGCTAAGATCTACTAAGGATAGGAAGATATGGACAGCTATGATCAACGTAACTAACACATTTGTGCAAATGTATGGTATAACAGGGAATGGGGATGATAGTAAAAAGGCAAATATTGCTAAGATCTACTAAGGATAGGAAGATATGGACAGCTATGATCAACGTAACTAACACATTTGTGCAAATGTATGGTATAACAGGGAATGGGAAGGATAGTAAAAAGGCAAATATTGCTAAGATCTACTAAGGATAGGAAGATATGGAGAGCTATGATCAACGTAACTAACACATTTGTGCAAATGTATTCTATAACAGGGAATGGGAAGGATAGTAAAAAGGCAAATATTGCTAAGATCTACTAAGGATAGGAAGATATGGAGAGCTATGATCAACGTAACTAACACATTTGTGCAAATGTATGGTATAACAGGGAATGGGAAGGATAGTAAAAAGGCAAATATTGCTAAGATCTACTAAGGATAGGAAGATATGGACAGCTATGATCAACGTAACTAACACATTTGTGCAAATGTATGGTATAACAGGGAATGGGGATGATAGTAAAAAGGCAAATATTGCTAAGATCTACTAAGGATAGGAAGATATGGAACAGCTATGATCAACGTAACTAACACATTTGTGCAAATGTATGGTATAACAGGGAATGGGGATGATAGTAAAAAGGCAAATATTGCTAAGATCTACTAAGGATAGGAAGATATGGAGAGCTATGATCAACGTAACTAACACATTTGTGCAAATGTATGGTATAACAGGGAATGTGAAGGATAGTAAAAATGCAAATATTGCTAAGATCTACTAAGGATAGGAAGATATGGAGAGCTATGATCAACGTAACTAACACATTTGTGCAAATGTATTCTATAACAGGGAATGGGAAGGATAGTAAAAAGGCAAATATTGCTAAGATCTACTAAGGATAGGAAGATATGGAGAGCTATGATCAACGTAACTAACACATTTGTGCAAATGTATGGTATAACAGGGAATGGGAAGGATAGTAAAAAGGCAAATATTGCTAAGATCTACTAAGGATAGGAAGATATGGACAGCTATGATCAACGTAACTAACACATTTGTGCAAATGTATGGTATAACAGGGAATGGGAAGGATAGTAAAAAGGCAAATATTGCTAAGATCTACTAAGGATAGGAAGATATGGACAGCTATGATCAACGTAACTAACACATTTGTGCAAATGTATGGTATAACAGGGAATGGGGATGATAGTAAAAAGGCAAATATTGCTAAGATCTACTAAGGATAGGAAGATATGGACAGCTATGATCAACGTAACTAACACATTTGTGCAAATGTATTCTATAACAGGGAATGGGAAGGATAGTAAAAAGGCAAATATTGCTAAGATCTACTAAGGATAGGAAGATATGGAGAGCTATGATCAACGTAACTAACACATTTGTGCAAATGTATTCTATAACAGGGAATGGGAAGGATAGTAAAAATGCAAATATTGCTAAGATCTACTAAGGATAGGAAGATATGGAGAGCTATGATCAACGTAACTAACACATTTGTGCAAATGTATGGTATAACAGGGAATGGGAAGGATAGTAAAAAGGCAAATATTGCTAAGATCTACTAAGGATAGGAAGATATGGACAGCTATGATCAACGTAACTAACACATTTGTGCAAATGTATGGTATAACAGGGAATGGGAAGGATAGTAAAAAGGCAAATATTGCTAAGATCTACTAAGGATAGGAAGATATGGAGAGCTATGATCAACGTAATTAACACATTTGTGCAAATGTATGGTATAACAGGGAATGGGAAGGATAGTAAAAATGCAAATATTGCTAAGATCTACTAAGGATAGGAAGATATGGAGAGCTATGATCAACGTAACTAACACATTTGTGCAAATGTATGGTATAACAGGGAATGGGAAGGATAGTAAAAAGGCAAATATTGCTAAGATCTACTAAGGATAGGAAGATATGGAGAGCTATGATCAACGTAACTAACACATTTGTGCAAATGTATTCTATAACAGGGAATGGGAAGGATAGTAAAAAGGCAAATATTGCTAAGATCTACTAAGGATAGGAAGATATGGAGAGCTATGATCAACGTAACTAACACATTTGTGCAAATGTATTCTATAACAGGGAATGGGAAGGATAGTAAAAAGGCAAGTATTGCTAAGATCTACTAAGGATAGGAAGATATGGAGAGCTATGATCAACGTAACTAACACATTTGTGCAAGTTGATAGTATAACAGGGAATGGTAAGAATAGTAAGAATGTAAATGGGTTTAAGATCTACTAAGGATAGGAAGTTTTGGAGAGACATGATCGCCTATGTCCTACAAAACATGGCACACAGAAGAATCACGCAGGCTTTGAATATTGTCCCCATATCTCGTCTGATGCTCTTGCTGTACATCTCGAAATTCTTAAAAAACTACAAAGAATGATCTGCAATATAATTGGTCCTGACCAGGCATCTAGAATTTATTCACTTTCTCACCAACGTAATATGGCTTCCTTCTATCTTTTCTACAACTATTTTCATGACATCTGCTCCTACAAGTTTATTTCTCTGGTGATCTGACAACTTGACTGGCATTTAGGTCCCACCCTTTTGCTGTCCAAACAGATAAATACAACTGCCACGTCTACTCCAATAGTTTCTTTTCTCACCTCCTACATGTGGAACTCCCTTACATTTACTTGCTTCCCTGATAACTACGATTTTCAAATTTTAAATGCATTGTCAATCACCATCTTCTGTCTTCTTGAATCTCATTCATCTTTTGTCCTCTCCTCAGTCCTCCCTATACTCAGTCTTTTCTCTCACTTTCACTCCCTGTAACCTCCTATTGTATATTAATAGCATTCCTGCCTTACTTTGAATGAAATGACTAAGAAATAAAAACATCTTCATTTCTGTAAGGCTTTTACAAGTGTCTACTTTAATATCATCTTACATCTATACACAAATGTCTTCTTTCTTCTATGGTTTTATTTTTGTAAAGTTCATTTACATATCAAAAAGCAGAAATTACTATGGCCCTAAATGGAAGAGTTCAACAAAGAAAACATATTCCTAGTTATTTTATGTACACTATTTATATTTTTATGTACACTGGTTATATTCAGACAACTGTGCGATAGATAAACTGTCGTCTAAATTACACGTAAATGAAAATAACACTGACATCTCATCTTAACAGATATATTTACCAAAATTACACAAAAATATCTTGAAATACTAAAGAGTAAATTTATACAATAAAATTGCCATTGGTTCCAACCACTGACACCAGACAAAATCAGAATCTCTTGCATCTCTTCTTGATGGTCTCCTTGTTTAAGTTGGCGAATGCTGCCAAAATCCTTGCCTTGAGTTCATTTTTGGTGTTACAGGGATTTTTGTTGGTCTCTTGCTCAACTGTGCCCCACACATAATAATCAAGGGGGTTGCAGTCTTGGGAATTAGGTATCCAGATATAAAAGGTAAGGTGGTCAAGGAATTATCTGAGAGCCATGACTGAGTTTTCCTGTTCATGTGGTTATGGTTCAGTGTTCTGTTGCCAAACATGGGGTCTTCTAACAGCCACCCTCTTGACCCACTTCCTCCTCAATGCACTTGATATAAGCCTCTGTGTCGAGACTGAGGCTGTCACCAACAAGTTCAGAAGTTCTTTCCTTATCAGTAAGAGTTTTCAGAGCTGCCATACCTTCGTAATCATCATTAGACTAATCCAACTCTTTCCAAATCCTCTGCACTGCCCTCAGATTGATATTCAAACACTCTGAATTATTCGTACTGGAGCTTCGAATGAAGGCCAAGCAGCACAGCATGCTGTTACCAAATTTCTAGCAAAATGAATTGCACCATGGTGCTCTTTTTCTCAAAGATGGTACCCAACAGACTCTACTACACTGCACAGTCAACAAAATCAAAAACAAACAACATGTATGCACAAAATTAAAAATATAACGGCGACAATTTAACCATCGCATCCTGTATTTTCATCTTTGTTGTGAGTTCAAACCCTGGATCAGGTTGTGTACTTGTACTCAGTGGAAATGAGTGAACAATAACTGAACAGTACTAAATAAAAAAGTAATAAGAACTAAACCAAAGTAAGTGGGCACCCAGTGTGGATCAAAATCTTTACAAGAGTAATGAACTATGAGAGCACAGGGCCATAATAAAAGGGCATCCAGTGAGTACCAAACTCTTTACAAAAATAATGGTTTATGATAGTAGCTTTCTATCTACTGTTCTATGGTGGGGTTTTCTTAATGATATTTACTAAGCAGAACTCATCATGGTATAAGGTCATAATGAAAGATCACTTGGCAAAGACCCAATATTCTGCAATAGTAATGGTTTGTCAGAGCAGCTTGTTAATAATCGCTTTGCAATGATGTACCCAAAATACTAACAAAATCAAATATGAAAGTGTCTTACCACAGCAGCATTTCTGTCGTAAGTGAGAAGAACTGGTTCAGCATTACACATTTTGCAAACTGTCGCTTCCATTTTGCAAATGTCACATTTGCGGATGTGCTTGCTTGAGATTGAAATACGATTGTCCAGGTAACTATACATTTCACCAGAATCAACTTTTACCAAGTCCTAAAACAGAAAACAAAGAATTAAATATGATTCATGAAATAAAAAAAACAAAATACAAATATTCCTTTGTCAATTTTGCCAATATTGTATTATTTTGCAAATTGAACAATAAATAAAAAAAAACATGACATAACACGATGGCACAAAACTAAACACATGAAGATGCCATATTTTAAAAAACTGACATGAGTTTATATGTATACTAGCAGTATAGCCAGGCGTTGCTCGGTTGTAATGAAAGCTTTAAAACTAATCCATGGTCCTGGAGCTCAGACTCAGCCTAAAGAATATTTGAAATAAAATAATTGCGACAATTTACCAATCGCACCTATATATATATATATATATATATATATATATATATATATATATATATACTAGCAGTATACCCCGGCGTTGCTCGGGTGTAATGAAAGCTTTAAAACTAATCCATGGTCCTGGAGCTCAGACTCTTTGGACGTTGGCACGAAAGACTAAAAAGCAATAGTTGTTTCCAGTTAAAGCGAAACCGGAGACTGAAAGAAAAATGAATGGATGTAAGTCAAATTTTGATTTCCTGGTATCAATATCAAATAAGTTTTTTTCATCGTAAACTGAATTTTGAAGGCTAAATAAGTCTTCTGAGTAAATGGTATCATGGCTGAGACTAAGAACTACAATTATACCTACTTAGAGCCAAACCCGAAGCAAAAACTAAAAATACAAGGACTGAAAAAATACAGACATACAGCAGATAAACAAACACACACACAAACATCTTGCCTTTTATATATATATATATATTATCGATTTTCTGCACTATTGTAAGAACTGCAACCTTGAAACTTCTGAATATCATTTCTTATGTCTTTGTCTATGAGTGTATCAAATTTAATTAAAATCAGACCACTCCTTCTATAACTCGATTTTTTCAATTATCGATTTTCGATATTTATTGGGGTACCTCAACACAAAACCTAGCTAAGAACACTCGCAGACGCTTATAGTACAACTGTGTAAATTTTCAAGAAAATCAGTTCAGCCATTTCAGAGTCTATAGGTAACAGATACACACACACAGAGACACACACACGCACACAAATTCCATTTATAAATAAGTTTAGATAGATTTAGATTTAGATATAAAATTCGGTGACTTCTGTTAGTCCATTCATTTGTTTGTTACACCTTCTAAAACAGTCATACATTTACCGGTCAAAATCAGATTTTGGGGAGACATGCAAACAAGTAAATGGGTACAAAGTACAGTTGTTTTTGCTGGGATGCATAGCTTAGGACAAGAAATTTTCAATCATTTTTTGAAAAAATTAAGTTTTGTTTTTAAATAAAAAATACTTCAATCAGTCAACAATTAAGTGCCATACGTGATACACGCTTTGGGTGATCATGTCTCAAAAGAGACATGAGTAGGCAGAGGATTATCCCGCAGTAGGTTGCCATTGCTTTCTTCAATAGACTGGTTGCCAACCAAGGCTATAGAAACCAATCTGTCATATTATTTAACCCATAACTGGAGGGAAGAGACAGATTAATACCTTTCCCAAGGGTATTTGTACATAAATGAATGCAAGGAAATCAACTGGAATTCAAACTCGACTCTCCGATTTCTCATTCCAAGCCGATATCCACTGCACCACAATGCACATCCTATCAGTCAATTAAGTGCCATATGTGATACACGCTTGGGCAATCATGTCTCAAAAGAAGAAGATTATCCCGCAGTAGGTTGCCATTGCTTTCTTAGAACTTAATCAGTCCTGTTATTTAACCCATAACTAGAGGGAAGTGATGGATTAATACCTTTCCCAAGGGTATTTGCACGTAAATGAATGCAAGGAATTCAACTAAAATTCAAACTCGGCTCCTTGATACTTCAACTCTTTTAAAACAATTTAATGAAGAAAATAACAAATACTTATTTAATATTGTTTTTTTGCATATCATTTATTTAAGTTTTTATATAAAAGAATCTATTTTCCAGTCCACCCTACACTTGCAAAAACTATTAAAAAAAATCACAAACCAAACACTTTAAACTTTGGAATTTGGTTCCAGAAAGAAATATTTACACATGGCCAGATGTATGTTGCATGTACAAGAGTAAGAAATCCTAAAGAAGTAATCTTCATTGTTAAGCAGAAAAAAGAGAAAGAAAATAAATTTTCTTAAGAAATATTGTTTACCATCATAACCTATAAAATTAAAGTAAAGTAATTATTAAACTGTGAAGTATGGTTTTGTCAAAGTATTTTTCCAAACAAATCAGTTTATCCAAATTACATTGATTGGTTTGTGAAATGGAACAAAACATACAGTTTGTAAATCTCAACAGAAAATGTTAACGATAACTTCAAAAATACTAAATACTGTGAAGATTTCAGCACATGTTAGCATGTTGCAAAAATATTCTCGATTAAAAATAAGATGAAACTGACATAGCACTGTAGGGATATATAAGATGATTATCTCCCTTTTTTTGAGAAAATGTCATTAGTCTTCATTCATTCTTGCTTTTTAATTGACTAATTCAATGTTTTACTAATGAAAATGAAAAGCAAAAGAGAAAAGATGAAAAAACTAATCAAAATTAAAAATTTTTCACATATTTTATGACCATTTTGTAGGTCAAACATTGCAATATAAACCCACTTCTTTCCACCAATAAGTTTTCATAAGGCAGTTACAAAAAAAATGACACTAAATTTTCCAGAAGACTACAATTAGTGGCATGTTGAGGTGTGGCGATGCCTGAAGCCAACTGCTGCCTCTAAGACTCAAGTTATTTACTCCAGCCTCACTTACCAAAAGATGGATCCATATTCACACCAGCTTGTGGTACTGTAGGGTACTTGTACAATGAAGTTAATTGAGACAACTTAAAATTTCAAAAAACTAAACACACCCTCTGCACCACTTTCAGCAAGCTACTGGCTACAATAGACTAATGAATACCCAATAAGTAGCTCCTTTTTATAAGAATTTTAGTGCCCAAAACAGTTTTAGCCCACAAGGTGATTGCTTCAGTTTGCTGAATGAATTAAGCCAGTAATGGTTACATCAGTCAGTTAAGTGTTATACATGATACATGCTTGGGCAATCATGTCTTGAAAAAGACACAACTGATGGGGCAGAAGATTTTCCTGTAGTAAGTTACCATTACTATCTGCAGTAGATTGGTTTCCAACCAAGGCTACAGAACACAATCTGTTCTGATATTTAACCCATAGCTGGGGGGAAGCAATGGATTCATACCTTTCCCAAGGGTATTAGGACCTAAATGAAAGCAACAAATTCATCTGGAATGCAAACTCATCACTGCGATTTCTCGTTCCTAGTTGATATCAACAATGCGCATCCATTTTTTTGCATACATCCCCAAAATATTGGATATAAATCTTTTTCTAGCACTTTGCTTGTTCATCAGAGGACCCTACACAGTGTCCATGGTATGAAATATCAACTAAAGAAAACTGTTTAGTACTACTGTACTTACATGCATAGAATACAAATCTTCATTCTCATAGACATAGCTGCTTGGCCATTGGCTTAAGATGTTTTCAGCATCAATGGATTTGCACACAATCAGGATTCCATGAAGATAGCGTAGATATTGTCTTTGATCCTGAAACAAATAATAATGGAGATTTTAGTTTTATTATTTTTTATTCATTTATACAAAATAGTATATATATATATATATATAGCATAATGATAATCCATATATACTGTCTTAATATGTATAGGAAAAACTACTAAAAAGTTGTAAGTTAAAAATGTATTTTTTTTTTTACAGTATTTATTTATTTCTATTATCACATATATATATTTGATATTTCAGACCGGTCTCGGCCTTTCATCATTTGTTTCTGATGAAACAATTAAAATCTGATGAATCTAATTAAAAATCAAAAATTTTAAATTTAATACAAAAAAACATATTCCCTAAATCCAAAGTTAAGATTAAACATGCAAACTTACATTAATTATAAAGTCAGTCAGTCAGTTAAGTGCCATACGTGATACACGCTTGGGTGATCATGTCTCTAAAGAGACATGACTGACTGGGCAGAAGATTATCCCACAGTAGGTTGCCATTGCTTTCTGCAGTAGACTGGTTGCCGACCAAGGCTACAGAACCCAATCTGTCCTATTATTTAACCCATAACTGGAGGGAAGAGACAGATTAATACCTTTCCCAAGGGTATTTGTACGTAAGCGAATATAAGGAATTCAACTGGAATTTGAACTCAGCTCCCGAGTTCGAATTATAAACTGATTATATGACTGACTAATTATAATACTGACTAATTATAAAGACTCTGCTTAAATAAAAATAAAAAAAAATATCCCCGCTAACTATTATCAGCTCTTCTAAGAAATCCATAAAGATATAATCTAGTCAATACATAATTAAAACTTACAACTGTCTAGAATCAAAGACTCTCATTAATCAACCACTTAAGAAACACCCTCCCAAAAAATTCCAACGATCACATCGCTAACCCCCACCAACACCTCTAACAAAACACTCTCTCCAAAAATTCCAACAGTCAAAGACCTATCCCACTATCACTAACCCCTACCAACACCTCGAACAAAACTAAATAAATATAAAGAAAAAGGATTTCCTGTTCTTTACACACCTCCTGATGAGGCATTGAAGTTTCAATGCTGAAACAAGCATACCTTTGTAGAGGTTATATATATATTGGATGCCTAACCGTACTGATGAGCGAAACAGATCTGTTTGCGAATGACTATTCTATGCTCTCATACCCTGATTGAGCACTCTGGAAGAATGGTAGACTTTGAAAAAACAGTAGCTACTCTAGCATCTATGCATCATTCATTCAGTAATGAATTAGAGCACTCTCAGTTACTGGCATGTATATCACACGCTAAAGTCTGCCTTCTTCTACCGAGCACCCATAGCTCAGAGGTAAAAAATAGCTAACTGATGTCAATTCGATCAGGTTTCAATCCTGATTAAAAGCAATTGGATGTCTAACCATACTGATGAGCTGTGATACAGCAAAACAGATATGTCTGCGAATGACTATTCTACGCTCTCACACCCTGATTGAGCACTCTGGAAGAATGGTAGACTTTGAAAAACTGTAGCTACTCTAGTATTTATGCATCATTCATTCAGTAATGAATTAGAACACTCTTAGTTACTGGCATGTATATCACACACTAAAAGTCTGCCTTCTTCTACCGAGCACTCACAGCTCAGAGGTAGAATCGCTGACTTATGTCAATTTGGTCAGGTTTTAATCCTGGCTAAAAGCAATCAGATTTCTAACCATATTGATGAGCTGTGATACAGTGAAACAGATCTATCTGCAGATGACTATATATATATATATATATATATATGTATATACAATACAAAAATCTAGAATTGAGCCACCACCTACTGCAGTTTCACACAAACGGTTCTTCAGGGCAAGAAATGAAGTGTGAAACTGCGGTAGGTGGTGGCTCAATTCTAGATTTTTGTATTGTATTCTACTCTACTTTCGTACTTTCGTATCGAGCACTTTGCTGTTAAGGTTTCATCTTGGTTTTTTTTTCTTTCAAACGAGCACTAGACATATTGTTCTTGTGCACTGTTTGTTTCTTTTTTTTCTCCCTCTTTATTTAACCCACGAGGTAGTCCTCGCCGGGTTAGAAGACGGTTTATATTACTGTTAGTTAGCATTATTTTCAGATATTTAGTCTGTTATTATTAGTGTTGACTTACTGTGATTAAGTTCATTACTATATATATATATATATATTACGGAAATTAACGAAATTTAACGAAACTTGGTTATAAGCAACCGACAATTTGTAATGAATTATTTTGGACATTATTTTTACCGATACTCATATTTAAGTAGATATTCTGTTTTTAATTAA
The DNA here is from genome assembly GCA_037127315.1 of Ascarosepion bandense. Lineage (NCBI taxonomy): Eukaryota > Metazoa > Mollusca > Cephalopoda > Sepiida > Sepiidae > Ascarosepion > Ascarosepion bandense. The sequence goes on from JBBBDQ010000436.1 coordinate 3,548,650, forward strand.
ACAGTATTTTATAGTTATATCTACAGGCCTGATTATTTCACGATAAATTTTTATGACGAAAATGTGTGCTATCCAGCAGGATTTGAACCTGTGACCCCTATTTACATAGGGGAAGCTACCATTTGATCTGGTTAAGACAGTACCAGATCAAATTTATCGTGAAATAATCAGGCCTGTAGATATAAATATAAAATACTGTTTAATTAAAAACAGAATATCTACTTAAATACGAGTATCGGTAAAAATAATGTCCAGAATAATTCATTACATATATATATATAAATATGGCCAAAAGCAAAGAAGCCAAACATATACCAAAATTACACAAACATCATATGGTTCAATTCACCTTTTAGTAATAATGTCAAAACCAACATCAGTAAAACTTTCCTAAATTTAATCCACAAACATTTTAACAATTTCCCTACACTCAAAAAATGTTCAATAACAACAATAACAATATTAGTTACAGTTGTGTAAAGAGCTTTGATAAATATATGTCACTACATTAGAATAAGTTATTAAATAAAAACATGCCCAACCTGCAAAATAGCAGTAACTCCACTAACAATTGCAGTGACACAACTAAAAATGATTATAACTGTCAAAAAAACATGACACTTAATGGTCAGTATATGACCAAATGTATAATTTACAAAGCTAGCATACATTCAAACAGCAACTTTTAGTTCTACTTTGGATTAACAGATGGTCTTTGGGAATCTAGATTCAATAATCATAAACTGACTTTGAATAATCTAAATTTATTTATAAATGGAACTTTGTCTGTGTGTGTGTGTCCATTACCTATAAACTCCGAAATGGCTGAACCAATTTTCTTGAAAATTTACACAGTTGTACTATAAGCATCTGCGAGTGTTCTTAGCTAGGTTTTGTGTCGAGGTACTCCAATAAATATCAAAAATCGATAATCGAAAAATCAGGTTATAGAAGGAGTGGTCCGATTTTAATCAAATGTGATACACTCATAGACAAAGACATAAGAAACGATATTCAGAAGTTTCAAGGTTGCAGTTCTTACAATAGTGCAAAAAATCGATAATATATATATATAAAAGGCAAGATGTTTGTGTGTGTGTCTGTTTATCTGTCTGTATGTCCTTTATACAAATTCACAATTTTTATCCAATTCTCACCAAAGTTCACACAAATATTTTTTAGGCTGAGTCTGCACTCCAGGACCATGGATTAGTTTTAAAGCTTTCATTACACCCAAGTAACGCCGGGTTATACTGCTAGTATTAAATAGAAGAATAGTACTTCCTTATCCAAATATTTTTAATTTAAAAAAATACCAACAAAAACTGAACTATTACTTGGGAAATCACTGCAAAAACCAGATCTTATAATGGAATAAAAAATGGATGTAACTTGAGACTTTTAGAAAAACTTATAATACTAAAACACCTAAGTGCAATAGAAAAATTGTCGTCTAAATTATGCAAAAAAAGAAAATAACACTGACATTTTATTTTAACAGATATATTTACCAAAATTACACAAAAATATCTTAACATACTAAAGAGTACATTTATTCAATAAAATCATTATTGGTTTTCATCACAGCCTCCAAACAACTTCAGAATTTCCTGTAACTCTTCGGAACAGTCTCCTTTAAGTTGGTGAATACTGCCATAGTCCTTGATTTCAGTTCATCTTGGTGTTACAAGGAGTTTTGTTGGTCTCTTGCTCAACTGTGCCCCACACATAATGAAGAGTCTGGGGAGTTAAGTAGCCAGATGTGAGTGTTGACGTGGACACATAAATTGTTTGTCAGCCATGACTGGGTTCGCCTGCTTGTGTGGCATGGTGCAGAGTCCTGTTGCCACATACAAGATCTTCCAGCAGCCATCCTCATGACCCAGGGCAGTACTATCTTCTCAAACAACATGATGTAGGCTTCCATGTTGAATCTGAGGCCCTATGGGAAGATGAATGGAGGTATAATGTTGCCATCACTAGTGATCACCTTCATAATTGCCATTAGACTCTTTCCAAATCCTCTGCACTGTCTTCAGATTGACACCCAAACATGTTTGTATTGAAGCTTCCAGCACAAATGCCAAGTAGTACAACATGGCATTTCCAAATTTCAGGCAGAACGAAATACTAAAGAGTACATTTATTCAATAAAATCACCAAAGTCTCCAGACAGCTTCAAAATCTCCAGTAACTCTTCTGGACGGTCTCCTTGTTTAAATTGGTAAAATGCTGCATAATCCTTGCCTTCAGTTCATCTTTGGTATTACAAAAATTTTGGGTCTCTTGCTCAACTGTGCCCCACATATAATCAAAGTGGTTGCAGTTTGGTGAGTCAGATTTAAGAGTGATGGGGTCTTATAAATTGTCTGACTGGGTTCTCCTGCTTGTTTGGCATGGTGCAGAGTCCTGTTGCCAGACATAGGGTCTTCCATCAGCCACCTTCTTGCAGGGTAGCACTACCACCTCAAGACACTTGATATAGGCCTCTGTGGTGAGTCTGAAGCCCTGTTGAAAGATGAATGGAGGTATAATGTTGCCATCACGAGTGATCGCTTCAAACATCTTCGTAATCACTATTAGACTCAACAAACTCTTTCTGAATCTTCTGCACTGTCCTCAGACTGACACCCAAACTTTGGACTATTTCGAAGACATGCATCTGACCACGATAGGCGCCTATTCCCGTCTGCTCATAATGAGTGCAAGAGGATCCGGAATGATGCCAAGTGGTTGTTTGCTGAGAGAATGAGACAGCACATAACTGACCTCAAGTTCGGCTCCAAGGACTATTAACGATTATGCAAACAGGTGCTGAACAACAGCAAATTCTCTATCTCTCCCTTAATCCATGAATTTGAGCTCCTCACAGCATCAGCGGACAAGGCAGAGTGCTTTGCTCGCAGGTTCTCATCCAACTCCCAACTTCCCTATTAGAACTGAGGCTAAACTGAATGATGTATACATTACCCTGACAGTAGTATCTTGAGTAATATCAAAACTTGACTCCCACAAGGTGAGCGGTGGTAATAGAATCCCAGTGATTGAACTCTCCTCTGTACTCTCTAAACTATATAACTACTGCCTTTTTGCTTTCTGTTTTCCTGTCTGCTGGAAGTCCTCTTCTGTTGTTCCTCTATTTAAGAACTCTGGTGAACCCTTGGACCCATCCAACTATCACCCTATCAGCCTTCTACCAATTTTCGGGAAAGTGTTCAAGGCCATAATTAATGCTGAAATAGTTCAACGTCTTACTGCCCATAAACTATTCTCTGACAGGCAGTATAGCTTCCACTTTCCCAGGTCCACGGCCAACATGCTAACGACCATCACGGAGTACATGTTCTAGGCCCTTGAGGAGTCCAGCAAGGCTCATGCTGTTGCTCTGGATATCTCCAAGGCTTTTGACAGGGTTTGGCACGCTGGCCTTCTATGCAAGCTATGAGGTTATGGTATAACCAAACGCTTGCTTGATCTGATCCAATCTTTTGTTTATAACCACATAATGAAGGTCGTCTAGTGTTATCTATTTATTTCGCTCTACCTCTGTATTGAGCGCTTTTTGCTAGATGATTACTCATATCGAGGTTTTTTCTTTGGGCTTCATGCTGATCTCGGTCCAAACACTTTTGACTGACATTCATGTACTAAGCTCTTTTTTGGAAACCATTTTCGAGGAAGGTTTTCGACACAAGTATAATTATAATCTCGTTCTTATATATATATATATAGTGTATCAAGACAGCAGATAATTTTCTAAACTTATATAACAGACAATGAATGTCTATTATGTTTAATCATGAGTTGTTCTAAACATTGTATTTTGTCTTTAATTTCAGGTGAAAATGAAGACAAAAACTGTCCAACACTTGGACATTTTTTTATTATGCTGATTCTAAGCTTTCAGCTCACATGAGCCATCTTCAGAGAGGTTACAGGGACGTTAACATAGAGACATCCACCATCAAAGATGATATTATCTTGTGTTGACATAAAACATTGCTATGTGATGATAACAGCCATCGAACAGCAGACGCAGTTTGTAAATTTGATGCCAGTCTGGTCACAACAAATTGCATTGCATTTGGACATATGGTTCTCTTAACATTTCAGTCTCTCATGCAGTATATATATATATATATATATATACTACAGTCATCCACAGACAGATCTGTTTTGCTGTATTACAGCTCATCAGCACGGCTTAGACTATATATATATATATATATATATATATATATATATCACTTTAAACACTATTTTAAATGGATACCCATGTTTGAGTAGGCACTCTATTTATTTATTAAACAGTATGCTTATTTATTTTCATCTACTGTCCAATTCCTGCTGGATTGAGCAATTTTTTTTAATAAGATTTCTCAAAAGTTTGCTCTCTCCAGTAGAAATCACACTTAAAGAATCTTCTGTGAGTTTACTAAATTTAACACTTGTAGCATAATTCTAGTTTTTTGAACTCACACATTTTAACTGTGCATAAATTTTATTTGTACATAAACATTTTAATGAAAGTTGAAACTAATGTACACAATCAAACAATATCAGGTAATTAAGAAAAATGATGCTGAGTATCTCAGTTAAATATCTAACAAATTATACCCACAATTACAATCTCTTTTTTTCTTTTGAAACTTCTGGTGAAAACTTAGAGCTAGCTCAGAAAATAAACAAGCAGACTCAAAACATGATAATAACAATAAAATATTAATAATCTAATGGAATCATGGGCTTTAGAGATATTTAAAGGAAAACAAACTTCAGAGTAAATGCTCTTTTGATACAACCTAAAATATAATATTGATTAATTGATTTGTTTTTTAACAATATATAAATCCTTTATCATAATATAATATTATAATATTATAATATATTAAATTATATTATATATGAATATATTATATTATATATATATATAATTTTGTTTATATAATTATATATATATGGTATATATGGTATATATGTATATATATATGTATATATATATAATAATATATAATAATATATAAGAGATATAATAATATATATATATATATATATATATATATATGGTATATATGGTATATATATATATATATGGTAAATATATAATTATATTATATATATATTATATATTAAATTATATTATATATTAAATTATATTAAATATATTATAATATAATATTGATTAATTGATTTGTTTTTTAACAATATATCAATCCTTTATTACTGCAGAAATTTAATTGTTTGAGAGCTTTGAAGTAATTTGGTAATTTCACTATAAAAATGTATTTTTGGTAATATATTTTATATAAAAATGTATTGTTGGTATTTTTGGTCTAAAATGTATTTTTATACTTTTATAGTGTTTTATTCTTGTTTGGAGGTTTTCATAGCGGGGACTCTAACAGGTGCTACCACACCAGGTCAGGATGGACCTGGGAACAACAGTAATTCAGAGGTGGTTTTATGCTCCTTGCTGCCAGATGTAGTTTATTGTCATACCAAGAACTTATATAATATTAATAGTACAACAGAATACTAGTCTTTAGATGTTTAAATGAAACATGTTTTTGGGGTGAATTCTTGTTGAAAACAAAACTTCAACTGTTAAATATTAAATAATAAATACTTGATACTTACTCTTACATTGTGCAGTGGAGTCACATAATAATGAAGTCTCGCACAAAGTGCATTCATGTCTATCACAGGTTGATCAAACCATGAAGTAAGAAATTCATAGTTTTGTCTTGAAACTGGAATCAATAATCACATTTAATAAACAAAAAATCTTACAATTTTTTCTATAAATTGCAAGTAATATAACATACAAATATATCACAGAGAAACTGCAACTGATATCACAAACAAATATTTAAAAGCCAGTTTCTGTTGATTTTGAATGAACAAAACATATCATGCTATGATTTTACCTTTAAAACCTCTTGTTCTTAAATATTTCCTTTCATTTACTTGCTTTCCCAACTGCTATAATCTCCAATGATTTAAATGTAAAGTCAATAGTCATCTCCTATCTCACTAACCTGCATCCTCTCTCTCTCATGCTCCCTTCTTCGTCAACTCCACTCTCATCAGTATTCTCATCCTTCTCTTACCTACTTCCTGCCTGATACCCCCTATAACCTGTCACTCTTTCTCATAACTTTCCTCTTATATAACCCCCTGCAAAACAGTGGCAGTAAAATGCATTGCTTGGGGGCGATATGATTACAAAAAAAAAAATATATGAGACTTTCGTATAATGCCTGGCATCAAATTCATTCAGAAATTGCTAAACCATCAGCTGTATACAACATCTTTCTCAGACCTATGATTAAAAGTGGTTTTCAGAAAATGAAACCTGTAGGTCTTAGTGAGAAACATCCTTCTTTGAACATCATGAACTGACACTGTCAGTCAGTTAAGTGCCATACATAATACATGCTTGGGCGATCATGTCTCAAAAGAGACATAACTGACTAGGCAGAAGATTTTCCTGCAGTAGGTTGCAATTAATTTCTATGGTAGATTGGTTGCCAACCATGGATATAAAACCCAAACTCTTCTGCTATAGCGAGAGGGAGAAGAGACAGATTAATACCTTTCCCAAGAGTAATTGCACGTAATGAATTCAATTGGAATTCAAACTTGGCTTTCCAATTTCTCATTCCAAGCTGATATCCACTGCACCACAAAAGATAGACTAAACTATTGGCCGGTTCACACTCCACCCATGTCTATTAAACAGATGAAGTGGCTCATCCCTTGTTCCCTGTTTAGGATGTGGTTTCCGGCTTTCACTTTTCCAATCTTTTCACTCTTACGTAGCCCCACGCACATCAGTGGCGTTACCGCCTTGCTTGGGGTGATATGATTAAAAAAAAAAAAGTCAAAACTGCTCGCTGTCAATCATATGAGAAATCTCTTTCTGTCTTCCATAAAAACATGGCTGATGCTAACACCTAGAATAATGACATGTTACACCTTCTCGAGCGAACATTTCTCTGCTAACAAGAAGTGGAAAGATAATATCAAATAAATTGCTAGATCTGCCAATAGGAAAGTTGGTTCCCAGTGCAATGCTAGACAAATTTTCTCTCAACACATTTTTTCTCTCTTACATATTTAAAAGTCTATTATTTATCAATGTTTTGAATATTGCTACCACATATAGTCTGGGGCGCTTGCTATATACAGTACTGTGCAAAATTATTATGACAAGAAGTATTTTATCGTTTATTAGGCATCAAAATAAAATTTAAAATCACCCCTGTCCTAATACTTTTGCACACTACCGGTAGTGTGCAAAAGTATCAGGACAGGGGTGATTTTCCTAAAAACCTCACTGAAATTCAAATACAAGCTGAAATTCTTTGTAAGAATTATTTAACTAAAAAGGAAGAGGAAGGAAAGCTTCGGAATTTGAATTGACCCCCACAAAGCCCTGATCTCAATGCTATTGAACATCTATGGGATATTTTGGATAAAAAAATTGGTCAATCTAATGTTACTTTGCAAGACACAACTGCTTTGCAGGCAATATCATTAGACACATTAAAGAAGCTTGTGATGTCAATGCCTCACAAAATGAAGGCTGTGATCAAAGCAAAAGGCTATTATACTAAATATTAATTTTATTTTGTAACAAGTATTTTTTTCTTGTTAAAACATTTGTTGAGTAAATCAAATAAAATTACTTTAAGTTGTTTATTTTCTGTCAATATGCCTCATAAAAGATAAAATAGTTCTTGTCCTAATACTTTTGCACAGTACTGTATATAGTGTTGGGTTGTGATAATGCTTACTGTTAAGATTATTGTTTTTCAATGGTTTACTGATAAAAAGATATTTTGACAAGCAGGTTTTTTCTTGGAAAGTACTCAATATCAAGATAAAGATAGAGTGTTAATTGGGTTAATGTGGAGAGGTTTGTCACTTAACTGAGCAGAGTCATACAAACCTCAAAGTTTCATGAAAGTAGCACTGTGATGTTCTCACACCTCAAGGCTTTTTTTCATAGTAGTACCTTCACGAACCTCTATGTCGACATGTCTCCACTTAGTCAAGTGACAAACTTCTCAACATTAATCATATAAATATAGTCATCTGCATGTAATATATATATATATATATATATATATATGTGTGTGTGTGTGTGTGTGTGTGTGTGTGTGTGTTCATTTGATATTAAATTATATATATATGTTTATTGGATGTTAAATTACATCTCTTAGCATTCTCCATAATTTAACTAGACTTTTTAGTTAAACTGATGTATATTTATGAGGGTCCCTTCAATATATATATCTGAAGTAATAAAAATATCAGATTAAAAATGAATCCCATAATTCTTTCAAAGTTGCTTTGTTTACATTTCAGATACAAAATTAAGTAGATATGGAAAAATAGAGCCTTGCTGGACTGTGAAAATCTATGTAGTCAAGAGGTAAAAAATGCTAGATCAAATGGTGGTTTTTCTTACAAAGGGGAAGATAGGTTTGATCCATGCTGGAGAACATGTTTTTTTATTAAGATTTCTCAAATATGCAAACTAAAAGATGTAATACACTTTGTTTAACATAAAAATGAATGTCTATTTCAAATACAAGTATCCACTATAGTAACACTTGAAGTAATAAAAACGTCAGATTAAAAATGAATCTCTTAATTCTTTAGAAATGTGTGTGTGTATGTGTGTGTGTGGCACAGTGTATGGCACTAATGAGAGGTGGCTGAAAACTATGCTACAATTAACCCAAATTTTTTTAATTAAATTGGATAGGTGGACAGAACCTGGTTATACTAACACAATGTCACAAACGATGATGATTGATATTGCATTTAAATTATTAAAGATCATAGTTGAAAATGAGAACCAGAAGAGAATTCTACAACTGAAAAGTATGAGAGAAGAAACTATTATTATATACCTTACTGTTACGTCTATCAATTTCAGCAATAAAAAGACGAGACTTAGCAGTCAGTCTAGTCTGTCAGTTAAGTGCTATACGTGTTACACGCTTTGGGTGATCATGTCTTGAAAGAAACATGACTGACCGGGCAAAAGATTATCCTGCAGTAGGTTGCTAACACTTTCTGCAGTAGACTGGTGAATTATATCATTATATTAATAAGTAATAATTATTGGGGGATTAGTTTGTTACTTCATGACAATAAAAAAACTGATCCCCCACTTTATGCCCAGTAGAAGCCTGAATCATGTTTTCAACTATTATATTGCCAGTCAGTTGAGTGCCATACGTGATACACGCTTTTGGCGAACATGTCTCGAAAGAAACATGACTGACTGGGCAGAAGATTATCCCGCATTAGGTTGCCATTACTTTCTGTGGTAGACTGGTTGCCGACCAAATCTATAGAACCTAATCTGTCCTGCTATTCAACCCATAACTGGAGGGAAGAGACAGATTAACCCTTTGTTGCATACTGGTTACAATTGTAACCTTTTTCTAACCTTTGTTGCATATTGGTTACAATTTTAACCAATATGCAACAAAGGGTTTATACTTTTCCCAAGGATATTTGCGAGTGAGTGGATGCATCCACCAATCTAATACTGTGCTTAAATTCCTGAAGTAAAAAATACTAAAAACAAAAGCTCATCTAAACAATTACCATGAAAATATTTATACGAAAGGCACAGAGAAGCTCTGTTATGGTGGTAGAAAAGTGAAAAAAACAAAGAAAAGTGAAAAAAACAAAGAAAAGTGAAAAAAACAAAGACTGATAATATTGCAGATTCTTTTGGAATTTTATCAAAAATCTCTAACTACATTGCAAAACACCATGCCAGATGTGACAGCAATATTCAATGCATGAAAATACAGTAGACTTATAAATTCACATTTGGTGAGAAAGATTATCTTGCATAACATAGTATACTTTGCTAGCAACAGACCTAATGACTGGTTCAATATAATCATTTCACTTTATGTCAGTGGAAAACATTAAACAGAAAAGTTGCGATGAGTTACTCAGCTGCAGATTAGACATAAAAGGTTATCTTGCATGATTAAAGTATACAAGTTTCATTTTGGAGGCACTAATATTAACAAGCTACTCCTTGCCCCACTTAACAACAGATTGAAGGTTGTTTTTGAGATCAGCTGCCAATTTAAATTTATCAAACATACCAGTCAGTCAGTTGAGTGCCATACGTGAAACACACTTGGGCGATCATGTCTCTTTCGAGACATGACTGACTAGGCAGAAGATTATCCTGCAATAGGTTGCCATTACTTTCGTGGTAGATTAGTTGCCAGCCAAGGCTATAGAACCCAATCTGTCCTGTTATTTAACCCATAACTGGAAGAAAAAGACGGATTAATACCTTTCCCAAGGGTACTTGCACATAAGTGAATGCAATGAATTCAACTGGAATTTGAACTCGGCTCCCTGATTTCTCATTCCGAGCCGATATCCACTGCATCACAACGTACATCACAGACTTACCATTAAGATATGAGTAAATAAATACTTCAAGTTTTTACAGATAAAATAAACAATTTTATTTACTATTTTGTCTCATTTTCTATTTAATGCTGTATATTAATTAGTTTTTGAAACAAAAAATTATTTTTCAATGTTTTTATATAACATTATTTGTCTATTTCTGAGGTGAGATATTTACATTATTTACGTTGTTTGGACTGTTGTCCTCATCTTTATTGCCATATTCACAATGTTTTGGCTGTTGTACACACCAACCTTATTCAGGTGATTAAAATTTTGAGCCAAACCTTTTATTTCAATCAATGGGTTAAAGTGTTCTTGTTCCATGAGTCATGCCACTTTCAGATTTTTTAGTTATCTCCATTTAACTCAACTCTCTAAGTTTTTGTTCACCACTGCTGTCACCAGGTATTGAACTCACAACTCTTTGGGTGAAGTCACTGGAAGCAACCAACATTTTTATCCACTGAGCCATATGTTTTTTTATAACATATATGATATAAATACATTACATTACATTCTTTTCAATGTGAAATAACTTTCTTTTAAATGCTGTTATCTGGATAAATATTAACCACACTCTGGTCAGGCATCCCTGCTGCTCATCTCAGGGTTCTTGACAGGCTCCAAAGGAGCATCTGTAATGTGATTGGTCCAGACCTGGCAGCTCAACACCAGCCACTTTCCCTCTGTCTCTTCTACAAATTGTTTTATGGCTCCTGCTCTGACAAAGTTAAGTCACTGGTGCCCCTCCACAAGAATTTACTCAAGCAAGCAGACTGGCAACAAAATCTCACCCTTTTACAGTTAAACCTACCAAATGCAGCCAACAATTCTACTCTATCAGCTTCTTTTCTCACACTTCCTACCTGTGGAACTCCCTTCCATATACTTGCTTTCCTGACAGCTACAACCTCCAGGAATTTAAATGCAATGTCAATTCCCATCTCTTATTCACTTGACTCCAGTCCTTCCCTCATCCTTTCTATATCACCCCATGTATCTTGTTCTTTTCCTTTCTCTCTACCTCCGCAACTGTCTTCACACCTGTATTCCCATCCTTCTCTTGTCCTTTCTCTGACACCCCCTGTAACAGGTTCATCTTTCTCTTCACTCTCCTCCTGCCTAAACTTTTACTCCCTTATGTCTCCCCTGTGCATCATTAGTGGTACTGCCTTGCTTGCGGTTAAACGATTAAAAAAAAAATCAATCAAAAATCTTTCAGATGTATAATTGTATATAATACAATTCAAAAACCTCATCTTGCATACTTAATAAAAAAAATACAAGAAAAATAACAAATAATATGTTAAGACTTTAGATAGTTTTTTACAATGATTTTCACTCAGTAGAAGGCTCAAGAGCCACTGGTGCTAGTGAGTTACAGAGTAAGCATTATCATCTTGCCCAAGGCAAGATGATAATGCTACCAAGATGCAAGTGGTCACCAGAAATTAGAAGGAAGGAAAGGATTTTAGCATGGATCAGAAAAAAACCCAATCCTCTACTCTATTTCAAAAAACAGAAAAAAAACATGAACTGAATAATAGGCAAACTTATCTAATGTTTGAGTATAAATATTAATGATTGCAAGTAATCCTATATTTATGGTAAATCTAATATTTTAGTAACTATATTTTGGACTAAAACTGATGCCAAATTGTGTGAGGTGTTGTTCTCTATGACACACCCATAATACATTTATTAATAATAAATTAAATTTTTTTAATTATTTCACCCCAAGCAAGGTGGGCTCATTAATAGTGTGTAGGGAATTACAGTGAAAGAAAGACTGTGTACTGGTTGTATTGAAGAAAGGGTAAAAGATGAATGGGATTCAAGCAGATAGAAGATGGCAAGTGATGCTGCATTTAAATTTTGGAGGCTATCAGGGAAACAAGTAAATGGAAGGGATTTTCACAGGTGAGAAGTGGGAGAAAATAAACTGTTGGAGAAGACGTGACAGTTACATTTAACTATTTCAATGGTAAAAGGGTGGGGCCTAGATGCCAATCTAGCAGCACACTTAAATTCACATGGACAGGATACGAGGAAAAAACCTATCATAGCAGTTGCAAATGAAAATATTTGTAGGAAAGACAGAAGGAAGCCACATCTCATCAGTGAGATAGTGATTGTAGCCGAGATGCCAAGTCAGGACTGATTATATTGCAGATTTTTCTTTGAATTTTGTCAAGAACCTTGAGATGAATATCAGGAGCACCACGATATGAAATATTCAAATAAAATTATATAAGTTAGAATATATGAAAATCAGTTGGATGTTGAAAATTTTTTTATTTTCTTGATGATGCTTTACATGAGTATTATCAAAACATAACTTACCTTTGAATCGTTCAAACTTCCAATTAAAAACCATTTCTGCTGGTATATAAAACGTGTCATTTATGTGGTCCCTATCACAATAATACTGACCATCATAACTGCACTTCCGAGGCATTCTGGGATTGAATTCTGCAACTAAATCAGAAAACAGTTTATTATTATTATTTTCATTACAAAACAGGAAAATAATTACATTTTACAATGGTAATTCATCTATGGGCAAATGGTCCAAAATCAGAAAGGTCCACAGCTGTGTCCCAGGCATGTGTTTTTTTAACAGTTCAAATTATGAATTATGATGTAACCCTGATATAAGAGAATTGTCTGGACCGGATAAAAGTTCTCTTATATTGGGTTTCTCTTATATCCTGGTTTGGTCTATTTTATATACATTACCACAGGCTCTAATTTGGGACCAGAGAATTTCTCTCTTATAACCGGGTCTCTTAGATCCGGGTTATACTGTATCTACTTAAACAAGTAGACATTGAGTTATGGCATTTGTAAGATATGATGCCTTTTTTTGTTGTTCTTTTTTTTGTTTTTTATCGCCGTTGTTTTTAAATCCAACACTGCAAAAAACAGATGATTTGCAAAGGGAAAATGTTGAACTTAGATACTGTGGAAGACTCAAAAATCATTACATTTTCTCCTTAGTAAATTACTTTTTATTCTAATTAAAATAGCATATATCATTGAAATTCCAGTTATATACATTCATTTTTACAGGCTATAATATAAATCTATTTACAAGTAATGTGAACATAAAACTTAAAGATGGTCACAAGTTAAGTCCTTTGAACTTTTCATCTGCTGACTATTGTTTCTATAGTTTTCTTATTGAGCACCCTTTTTATAAAAATCTGAACAAGGGAAAACAGAGTCTTGATGGACTGTTAGCTCTCTAAGGCTTACCAAATCAAACAGTGTTTTTTCCCACAAAAGGAGCCACAGGTTTGAATCCACTCGGACTGTACATTTTCTTTATTAAAATTTCTTAAGTGCATGCACACATACATACAGGTGAAATACATACCATTTTAAAAAAAAGGGATAAAATACCATAATAATCAACATATATCCTATATCAACTTGTTGTGGGATCTCCTCCTTTTGTATATGATCATGGACTTGACCAAGTGTACATATACTCTTGCCATAGAGAGAGTTGCGGTTGCAGTTGGCAGTGGAGAGTAATCATAGAGATCTGTTACAGTTATTGGAGAGTTCCGACATATACCAAAGTTACCCAGAGACCAGACTAGCTCTGAGCTCCACTCAGCTAGATACCCGAATATACTATTTCCAACAACTTCACTTCAAGACTTGCATATATTTATTTCTACTAATAGTATTCCTGGATTTACTAACTGCGTTCAAGTTTGTATATTACGTTCAATATAACCTACTTTTCTATCTCCATATCTATTTTTGTTGTTCATTATTTTGTGCGGTTACTCATCCAGAATCCACAACACACCTAATCACTGGATACCTGATGAGGGCCAGAAGGTCAGTCAGTTAGTTAAGTGTCATACGTGATACACGCTTGGGCGATCATGTCTCAAAAGAGACATGACTGACTGGGCAGAAGATTATCCCGCAGTAGGTTGCCATTGCTTTCTGCAGTAGACTGGTTGCCAACCAAGGCTATAGAACCCAATCTGTCCTGCTATTTAACCCATAACTGGAAGGAAGAGACAGATTAATACCTTTCCCAAGGGTATTTGTGCGTAAGTGAATACAATGGAATTAACTGGAATTCGAACTCGGCTCCACGGTTTCTCGTTCCGAGCCGATATCCACTGTACCACAACGCACACCATGCCAGAAGGTACTTGGTTGAAATGTATCTATAATAAATTCTATATCAAGCAAAATGAGAACAATAGTTTGAAATAATACAAGAATACTGACAATTACAGAAGTTAAATACTAAATTATGAAAAGTGGTACAAACCCATCAGAACTAGATGACCAGATGACAAATATCCGACACTGAATATAAAAGGCTCCAAAAAATTCTTTGGTCTAGTGAATATAGGAATTAGTTATACATATGTTACTGTCAGGATATCGGCTCGGAACGAGAAATCGGGAAGCTGAGTTCAAATTCCAGTTGAATTCATTGCATTCACTTATGCGCAAATACCATTGGGAAAGGTATTAATCCATCTCTTCCCTCCAGTTATGGGTTAAATAACAGGACAGATTGGGTTCTATAGCCTTGGCTGGCAACCAGTCTATCGTAGAAAGCAATGGCAACCTACTGCAGGATAATCTTCTGCCCAGTCAGTCATGTCTCTTTCGAGATATGATCGCCCAAGCGTGTTCCACATATGGCACTTAAATGACTGACTGACTGTCATCTAGTGATCATGAGCTCAATCCTTATAGCTGGAAGTGTGCACCAATATAGTGAGAAAAATATTAACTGATATCACAGAAACAAAATATCATAATAATCAACAGATATCCCATAAAACCCAATCACTAGACACCTGATGATGACCAGAGTTTACTTTGTCAAAACATTATATCTATAATAACATCTATATCAGCCTAGTTTAGAACAATAGTTTGAAACAATAAAAAAAAATTGATGGATCACTATGTCTGAAGCCTGACATTTATTATCTTACGTTTTGATTTCAAATTTCACTGCATAATTTATGTGATTAATGATTAAGGGCAGTGGCAATGGAGACAATATCAAAAAATAAATATGGTGACCACTAGTGAAATTGGAATTTGGCTTCACCTAATAATATCAAAAAATAAATATGGTGACCACTAGTGAAATTGGAATTTGGCTTCACCTAATAATATCAAAAAATAAATATGGTGACCACTAGTGAAATTGGAATTTGGCTTCACCTAATAATATCAAAAAATAAATATGGTGACCACTAGTGAAATTGGAATTTGGCTTCACCTATAATCCTTCCACCCCTAACTATTGTATTATTTTCCTATTTCCATTCTTTCAACATAAGCAAACTTTTCATTTTCTTTTATTCAATTTATTTACTTACCTAAGGAACAATGGCATGTAGGACATGTGCTAGATAAAGTTAGCTTCACAGCTCGGCTTATATTACAATTGAAGATAAAAGGACACTCTCCCGCCAACTGAAATTAAAAGAAGTAGATAATTTAAAATGATTATAAAATCTGCAATTATTCATCATGACTTATATTACAAGTAAAAATAAAAGGTTCGTGTGAAATTCAAAAATAAAGATACATTTAAAACAATTACAAAATAAATGACTGTTCATTTAAGCAATAATATTACAAACCTGACCATTTACACTATTTACATAATTTGAACGATTGTTCATTTTTACAATGTTTCAGCCATTGTACGCTCCAGCCTTCTTCAGGTGCTAAGAATTTCAAACTGAAGCCTTTATTACGATTACTGGGGTATATTATTGTCATTCCTTGTGCGAAGTCATTTCTGATAGTCATGAGTTATCTCTCTTTAACCTCATCCGTCCGTGCATGGAGTACTGCTGCCATTTATGGTCAGGTGCCCCTGCCGTTCTCCTCAGTGTTCTTGACAAGCTCCAAAGGAGAGTCTGTAATGTGATAGGTACTGATCTGGCGACTCGACTGCAGCCACTTTCCCATCGTCGAAATGTGGCCTCCCTCTGTCTCTTCTATAAATACTTTCATGGCTTCTGCTCGGATGAACTTAAGTCACTGATGCCTCCTCAACAGGCTGGCAACTGGGTCCCACCCATTCACAGTCAGGTTAGCCAAACGCAGACGACAATTCTACTCCTGCAGCTTCCTCTCTCGCACTTCCCGCCTGTGGAACTCACTCCCGTATTCTTGCTTTCCTGATGGCTACGACCTCCAGAAATTTAAAAGCAAAGTTAATACTCACCTACTAACCACTGGACTCTAGCTCTCTCCCCTCCCCTGTATAATCTTCACGTTCTCTCTGCCCATGTATCTGTCATTGCACCTGCTTTCTCAGCTTTCTATTGTTCCTTTCTAACTAGCTTGTACTCCTCACTCTTTTCTAATTAATCTTTCTACATTTATGTAACCCCCTGCACATCAGTGGCGTTTCTGCCTTGCTCGGGGTGAAATGATTAAAAAAAAAAAAAAAAAAATTTTTCAAGTTATTTGTTCTACCACTCACAACTCTTTGGGTTAAGTCACTGGAACTATCCAATGTCTATATCAACTGAGCCATGTGTCCTTGATGACAACAGTGAATGAATTTCTGGGATTATAAATCTGTTTCAGTAAAGATTTTTTTTATCAGAGTTCAATATTGCAATATGCCCTCTAGTATTTGTTACCAGAGCTCATATTACAATTTTTTTAAGCTAATGATTTGTTCTAGCACTGTATTACTGGTTCCCATATTGTATTTATTTCTATGCTTGGTCGGCTTGTGAGATTTTTGTAGCCTAGCATATGTGCTGATTCCTTAGTTTACATAGTTTCCAGTGGCATTCTCTATTTATTATTTCAACTTCTTTCCTTTTCTTTCCTTTTCTTCCTTTATATATGGTCAGCTGATTTTTCTATCTCCTCTCGTGTTATGGCCTTGCAATATTCTTGTAGCCTTACTTTAAGGGGGCGGCATGTTTCTCCTTTATATTTCTTTCCACAGCTACATGGAATGACGTACATATAGTCCTTAGTCATGTCTTCCTCTATTGTGGGTCTTAGTCAGGAAA
Source organism: Ascarosepion bandense (assembly GCA_037127315.1). Lineage (NCBI taxonomy): Eukaryota > Metazoa > Mollusca > Cephalopoda > Sepiida > Sepiidae > Ascarosepion > Ascarosepion bandense. The sequence goes on from JBBBDQ010000436.1 coordinate 3,566,166, forward strand.
GGTATCTACAAAGTGCAGAACCACTTCTGAAGATCGTCCTAATGTTATATGGACCACAATTTTTTTGTATTTTTTCCAATAACCCCTTCACTTAGGGTAGACAGACCGAGGCTCTTTTCTGAGAGTTGTTATCCACATGCATCTTCCCTTCCACACTTGTTGGAGTTGTCATGTACCCTGGATAATTCTTACATTGTAGGGTACTGCTTATACTAACCATTTCCTGTTTGTATGTCTCTGGGTTGCTGCTTGTGACTTTTGCTTGATGTTGCAGGCAGTGGACAATCCCATCCTTTACATTGTATGGGTGGTGGGAGTTGAAGTTGAGGTATTGTCTAGTTATTGTTGGCTTGCCGTATACAGATGTCTTGAACCCCTGAAAAATGCTGGAGTAGACAATGGCCGAAACATTGTGAAAATGACAACAAAGATGAGGACAATAGTCCAAATAATGTAAACAGTGTAAATACTACTTCATCTCAGATGTATAGACAAGTCTGAACATTATAATTTGCACAAAAGTAGAATATGTACACTATAGGCAAAAAAAATGTGGGGAAACCCTATATTTCATGAAAAAACACCTTAAAATGGGATATTTTTATAATTTTTAAAGTAAAAGATCAAATTTCAGTAACTAGAGTGCATTTGCATTTATTTTCTGGGTGTTCTCCAGGTTCTGCTTATTGCCAAAAACTCCAAATTTGGTTTCGTTTGTTCCCAAAACATTCTGCTAAATTATAAATATTTTATAATGAAAACATTATATTTTGTTTTCGCTATTAACCCCCCAGAAAATACAAAAAAGATCTCATTTGATGGTGTTTTTTAAAGAAATACAGAGTGACCCCCAAACATTTTGGCTGTAGTATATATATATATATATATATGTGTGTGTGTGTGTGTGTGTGTGTGTGTGTGTGTGTGGTCAGCAAATTTTCTTTTAGACATATCAGATTAAACAAATTGCAAGCATTGTGTCTACTTATTTTTAATTAAATCCGTTCATACTCATGGATAATCTTTCTCATATTATAATTGATAGATGTCTGAAATGAGCTGTAATGTTGACAGATGTTATTATCATTCATTTTTTGGTTTTCCCAAGTACTTTCAATCTCCTCCCAAGCTCATTTTCAGGGGTGTGAGTTGAGTTAACAAAAAATAGCTGCAAAACTCTGATGCTAAAAATTACTGTAAACTTTTTTCTTACCTCAAATATGACGGTTCACAAGTTGCTTAGTGTTCATTAGAATGTGAAAATTGTCCAAAACAAAATGTATTTATATGTTACAATGTCATGGTCATGCACATATTAAAGCATGAAAAAAACTGTTCTTTTTACAAACATTTTATAACATTGCTACAGTATTCATAGCTGATTTTATTAATTGATGGCTTAAAAACCTTATGAAAGTGTTTGGATTACTCAAGAGTGAGAAATAGGTTAAACTATAAAGGAGAACATTTAGGTTGTATGGAAGCGGGTCGTTGAATTATGTTATGAAAAATGACACTCTTTATCTGCCTGGGAAAGATACATATTTGGAATACATACTCTGGATACACACTCATAATCATATTTTTCAACTTCCTACAATCACCCCTCCTTAACTTTCTAACAACCATGAAATTGTTTTCTATTTTCCCCAAAAAATCATTTTCATTATTTTTTTTAAATATTACCTGAAGAACAACAATGTTCTGAACCATGATTTTTTGTGTAGTGATCAAATGCTTTTATAAACCATTGTAATAACAGCATCACAATACAAAGCTCTCCTTAGTATTGAGCCTTTTTTTTATAAAGTAAATGCAATGAACAGTAAGTTTTTCATCTATGTGTTCTTTCACTTTATCATAATATTATATATATATATATATATATATATATATATATATTGGTTACATCATATCTCATTGAATACAGCAGTTCTCAGTACTTAGATGGGTGACCGCTTTGGAATACCAGGTGCTATAAGCATTTATTGACAGATGTGCATTGTGGTGCATTGGATGATGGCTCGGAATAGGAAATCGGTGAGCTGAGTTCCAATTCCAGTCAAACACTGTGCATTCACTTACGCACTGGTACCCTTGGGAAAGGTATTAATCCATCCCTTCCCTCCAGTTATGGGTTAAATAGCTGAGGTCTGTTGTCATGTGATCCATGGCGAATTTCTGCACTGATTGTTTGTTATCAGCAGTTCCAAAAAGTGTGGATGGTGCTACACAAGCCTTCACCACTCAAAACAATTCTTTGTGTGGCAGTCTAACTGTATTAGACACTCATACGTTGAAATCGACAGGAGAGTCCGTAATAATAATAATAATAATAATATATATATATATATATATATATATATATATATATATATATATTGTGTATTTGGGCAGAAATTTCTTTTTTATGCAGGTTTCATTAAAAACAACAGACTAGGTATTATGGTTAAGTTTTCTATATAATTTGGGATGTGATCTTGTAATTTTTACTTTTCATAACATAAATTATATAAAAATTGTCTAAATTGGTTGTTTTTCTGGGTGCTTTTGGCTATAGTTTTACCCATTATCAGGGATGAATTTGATTTTACATGTAACTGAACATGCATAGTGTTTATGTATGTGTGTAGAGTCATGGGTGTATTTTATATTCAGAACACAGTAAGTACATTGCTGCCATATTCATAGTTAATATTATTAAGTGTTGGAGTTTTCTTTTTTATTAATAATGCTTCTATTATTTTTAGCTTTTTCTACATGTGGATGATGCTATTTGTATTATCAATGAGTATGTTATGGATAGAGTTTGGTAGGTTGCTCTGTGTGCTTAAATGGGATTGAATTGAACTATCCTCTGAGAGATGCAATGTAAGTCTTTTTGTCAGACAGATATATATATATATATATATATAAAAGGCAATCTGTGAGTCTGTGTGTGACTATGCACGCCTACATTTTTTAAGCTACACCATTTAAACTTTTTAGGGAAACATATCTACAGGGAGACCAGGTCGACATATACTTTTAGAGTTTAAATTCAGCAAATTTTCCCTTTTGCACTTTTTGGCCAATGGAGCCGATTGTTTACATTTACTCTGTAAAACATCTAAGATCTAAGATGGTTGCTAAATTACGTCACAGAAATCAAATCATACATATCAAACGTGACTAAAATATATTTCATTAAAAAAAAAATGAGCCTTTATATTTAATTTTTATTCCAATGTTTTAAAAATTCATTTGGTCAACAAAATAATGTGAATATTTTTTCTCTGTAATTCTGAAACAAATGAAATATTTAAAAAAAAAGTGTTTTTTCAAACAAAAACAAAATATGTAAAAAAAATTGCCAACAGTTAATTTAATTATTACTAGAATGTTCTGAGTTGCATGGGCAACGCCAGGCTATGATGCTAGTATATATATATATATATATATATATATATATATATATAGTGGGTGTGTGGGTGTGTTTGATAGGTAAATTGTTGCTATTTTACATTGTTAATTTTGCACATTTTTATTTTGTTAACTGCGCAGTATAATAAGGTTATTTGAGTACCGTCTGTGAGAAAAAAAGCATTATGATACAAGTCACTCAACCAGAAATTGATTATTACAAGTTTAGAAAGCAGTATAACAGTCTGCTTCTCACATACAATGGTGAGGAGACATGCCAAGTAACTTCTGAAAGACCCTTTGGTACATCTGTAAGATCTATATAGGAATTATATTAGGTTGTTCAAAAATTAATATTTTTATAATGTGACTCACTTTAGATGATGCTAGAAAAGATTTTACATTCAGTGTCCTTCAGAGAGCTAGGTGCATAGGCAGATTGACATGAGAGGTGACCACCTAGTCATCAAGTGCAGATCCATGTAATACCCAATGTCAGGAGCTACCCTGACATGTAAACATGTGGTAAACCCAGCTGCAACTAGGATGCACACATGTGGATAAAATTCATATGAGAATTAGATAAAGAAACATCCACCCCAGTGGGAACAAGAAGAGAGTCTCTTACATCCCCAAAAGAATGTAAAATCCAAGACTGAAGCAGACCTAAGGGCTACAGACCCAAGGGCTAACAGTAATTGATTAAGTCCAGAGTGGAATAAAAGGTAATAATATGCATAAGTGATTAAGTCTCATGTTCTCATTAAAATATATGATATCATTACATGTTCAAGTTTGGAAGACAATAAAAATCACATTGAAATGTTACCCTTTTTTGTCAAAAACATAATCATTATTATTAGCAATGACAAAATCCCAGTTGATAGTTGTAGTGATACAGGAGGTGATTATTGCCCTTTGGTAGAGATAAGTCATATGGGTTACATGATGACTACTTAGTGATGTCACTCCATAACGTGACAAGAGTGGCTATTCATTTATTTTGTTTCCAGCAAACAAACCAAGTGGTTGCTTTTTTAACCTAAGCCAGACAATCTCAGCTGAGGTTAAATCTGTCTCTCTCAGCAGCTTACAAGCACATAGTGCCATGTCCTTTTGAAAGCATGGCTTTCCCAGATATAGAAAGAAACTTTGGCTTGCAGTTCCCAATTTGGAAAAACCCAAGACTTGCCATTACCCCTTCATGGAATATGCCCTTGCCTGGGACATAAAAGATGAATCCAGCCCGTTCTAAACATGGCTTATCTTATATGAGTATCTCTATATTATATGTAAGACAATTCTTTTTTTTTCTCCTTACACTCTGCTTTGCTTTGCTGCATAGATATATGTGATATATTGTTTTCATGTAGAACACTTGTATATATATATATATGTATATATATATAGTTTTGTGTATGTCTTGGTAGTATAAAAATATCTTTGAGAACCAAGCCTGTTTGTCATTCCTTTTCTTTTTATCCATTCCATTCTGTCCATGAATTACGCTGTTATTATATCACAGATATAATAATGCCCATAAATGAAAAGACCTACAGTAGAAAGGTTTCTTCTTCCATTTGTATTTAAAAAATACAACTTTCTTCTTTGGAGAAACTATTTTTCTTTTTTGCATTGTCACAATAAACAAAGAAGAATTTTTGAAAAACAGTAAAAAATCAAGATGTTTGACTTCTAATATAACTCATAACCAATGTTAAAATATAATATTCAGTGGGACTTCCACATGTAGAATAAAAGAATGAAAATGCTCTATCTTAATCATTTGACAGGTGACAAAGCAAATAACATTCAATCAATAAACATAAACAAACAAGACATCTTGAGGATTTAAAAGACATGGTAACAAAGACATTTATTCAGCATGGCTGACTAACAGGAACTGAAGTAAAAAGGGAAGGAACCTTAAAAAAGTTCCATGCACTCTCTACAACTAAATAGGATCTGAGAGAGATAATTAGTCCTCTATTTATTTCTACTAAGCATTATCTACCAAGAGTGCAATTTGTCAACATCTGGATCTAGGAATCCAGATGTTGAAAAATTATGCTAACCTTCAAGAGAATGATGCCTTGCAACTTTTCAGGTTAACATTTTCTCCTGACATGAATCAGTTACTAGGTTTGCTATATGGTAGCCATGGAAGCTTGAAGGAATTTGAAAACTAACACTTGTCTTAGTGCTACATTATTGGTTACCTTTAAGTAGGACTGATATATGGGGAATATATTAGTCACTGCTGATCAGTTTCAAAAGGGTTGAGGGTTATATTAAAACAAAATCCTTTATTCCTTATTAAGAGGTCAATATCAAATCAATCAATTCCTTTATTCCTTATTAAAAGAGGTCAATATCAAAACCAAAGCTCTATGTTCCTGCCATAAAGGCTTGTAGTGCAACTGATGGAATATTGTAAGATTATTTTATATTGAACATCTCTTTTTGCCCATTGTCCATGAATACAATCACATTGGATTTTATTGAATGGGTGAAGACTAAAATGTATTCCTAAATGCTTTGATTTGGTCAACAGAAAGTATGTCATTCTAAAAAATGAAAATAAAAGCAAACATTCAATAAAATTAACTCAAATTGTTAGGTTGGAATATGTTATTGCAATCTCCTAACCCAACTTCCATTTCATCAAATTGGTGATTATCTCCCTTGCATCAAAAGGTGATTATCTCCCTTTGGTCAAGATGAAGTTAAATGGGTTATGTGACAGTTGTTTAGTGATGCAACTTCATAGGTATGATGAAGGTAGCTAGTCAGTGAGTTTACAAGACTCAAAAGCAAACAGTTATCTCACTCAGGCTTCAACCTGAGGCAACCAGCTGCCATGTGGTGCAGTTTACTAGCCTATGCTGTTGTTTTCCTATGGATATATATCTTTACCGGATATAGGAACAACCTCTGGATCACAGTACTCAATTTAGAAAAAATCCATAACTCTGCTATTTCCTTGTGCAAAGAGAATATTACCTCGCTAGTGACATAGCAAATAAACCAAACCCACTTGAAACTGTACTCCAAAATATGGCTTATCTAGAAACACAGAAGAATCTCCAGCAGATCCAATTCTGATTAGAAATTATTATAAGTAAGAACCTATCTTCTCATTCTCCTTTCCATTCTGCTTGTTGTTGAATACATGTTATAGTTTATCTGTGTTGGACATGTGTAAACATATATATATTTATATATATATATATATATATATATATATATATATAATTTGTATATGACTTAGTGGTATATAACTCCCTCTGAGAACAAAGTATGTTTGTAATTCCTTTTCTTTCAGCTGTTGTATTCCATCTATGAAATAAGGTTTTATTATATCATGGATATAATAATGCCCATAATGTAGGGGCGCAATGTAAACTGGGAGAATAAAATTTTCTTCCATTAGTGTACCTATAAATATTAATAGAACACTTTCTTTGTGACAAAACCTTTAAAAGTCAGAAAGAGATCAATTCATCATTATCAGAATTCTTTGTGTCTACGAGCCCAGATTTTTTTCATGGGAGGATAAAAAATTTAGTTTCCCATTAGGCTTTTGTCATTGTTAATCTTCATCATTATGTTTAGGATAAATAAGTTTGAATTTTTTTACATTGCAGAGTTCTAGTCCCTCTCTAACATGATGTTATTTTTCAAACATATTTTCACAATATGATGATCATTAAACATTTTGTTTTGACTGAAAGTGTATATTTAAGGAGTGAACAAACAAATGTCATTATAAATGTAGAAAGAGAGATTTGTTTGTTAAAAGTTGTTGTAGAGTAGGTCTCAGTGTATTTCCTGCTCTTTCTTACTACTGTGATAATGGACTGCTCCTACTTATAAATATTACAAGTAGCCACATTTGAGAAGAATTTGAGGAGTAGTTGATTTATTCAAGTTTTTTTTTTTCCATTCTATGTATGAGTATTTAATAAACCTCTTTGTTTCTTCTGCTTAGTTTTATGTTTCTTTAATACTCTCTCTAATTACAACCTTCCAAATTGTCGGCCATTTTGAACAGGGACAACATTATAACAAAAGTTCACCAAGAAATCTTTTTTTGATGAAAGGCTGATAATGGTTATGTTCTTGATTAATAAATCTAATTTTTATTACACTTTCATGTTGTTGTTTTTTTAAATCCCATCACCCAAAATGCATCATTATATTCTGAACACTTTAATACATTCAAAGAAATACTAGTGCAGTTATCAAAAAAAAAAAAAAACAACACTCTGTGCAGACATTAGAACTACACCAAATTAACTAAAGTGGGAACAACCAGAAACTAACTTAACATTATACTACTACTAACGCTACTACAATGACTAGTGGTGAGGGGTGGGATAGTGGAATTTTGGAAAAGGGGAGTGGGAGCACAAGGAGAGGTAGGAGTGTCATTATGAGTGAGAGGTGGGAATATCCAATGAGAAAAAAAGAATGAATTTTCCTACGTTCAACTTTCTTTTTCTTCATTTTTATACTTTTAGACATTTTCCTCTTCCATGTTGTTGAGGGTAAGACTAAAAAAAGAGTGAAAATAGGAAAAACAAACTAATATCCAGAAAGATGATGAATATTTGTTTTGCATTGTTAAAATTCAGTCAGTTAAGTACCATACATGATACACACTTGGGTGATCATGTCTTGAAACAGATATGACTGACTGGTGAGAAGATTTTCCCACAGTAGGTTGCCATTACTTTTCTGTGCTAGAATGGGTTCTATAGCCTTGGTTTGCAACCAATCTGTTCTGCTATTTAACCCATAGCTTGAGGGACAAGCAATGGATTGATATCTTTCCCGAGGGTATTTGCATGTATGTGAATGCAACGAATTCAACTGGAGTTTGAACTCGGCTCACCAATTTCTTGTTCCGAGCCAATATCCACTGCACCACAATGCATATCCAGTTGTTAAAATTACTGGTTGCATTGGTAAATTTTCGTTGTAAGTCCCGTCACTTTTCCCCTTTAAATTTATCTCTGTGCAAATGTATATGCTGAACTCAAATCAACTGTTAGTTATTGAAGAAACCTCACAAAGTCATGTAATTAACTGCAGAATGATGGACCACGCATTTGAACGAATTTTGGCAAATTTTTTGTCAATTTTTCTTCATTTACTGATACTTCCGGCGATGTACTTGCGGAAATTAAAGTAATGCGCTATTGTATTTCTACACTTGTTACTCTCACCCAGGAAGCACATCACCGGAAGTTTCAGTAAAGGAAGAAAATCAGCCAAAATTTGACAAAAAATTGTGCAGTTAATTACATGACTTCGTGAGAGTTACGGGAGAGAAAAAGTGTGAGATATAGTTTTTTTTTTTTATGGACTTTCAAAGCAAAAACGGTAAATTTCTTCAATAACTAATTGTTGATTTGAGTTCAGCATATACATTTGCACAGAAATAATGCTATTTTGGATAAATTTGAAGGGGGGAAAAGCCGTCAGTACCTAAAACGAACATTTACCGTTGCATTTCAATGCATTATTCTATATTGTCATGGGGCATCAGAATTAAAATGAACAATTGATTTACCCATGCCAAGAAGTATAATGGAGGCAGATAATGATGACAAAATATACAGATTATTTTTAACAAAACAAGATAAGGAATTTATGTGAAAAATTAAATGCTTGAAGTTGTATCAGTAGCGCATTTCAGGAAAATCAATCACAAATTTTAAAATTCCATAGTTTCAATGAATTGTCATGAAGAGGAAATATTCATATAATCAGTTAAATCATTGAACACAAAATAATTTTTAAAAATATTTAAAACAAAGATAAAAGAGTTTGTTGTTCACAGAAGGGATTTATGATTGGTTATGTAGATGAAGAAAGATAATTCAAAATACTTAGCTCTTTGGATTCTTGAAATAAAGTTCTTTGAAGTGCCAATTGCTTCATTCAAACCAATAACAAAACTAGCGAGTAATTTAACTTTGGCAAAAATCTGAATGTCTGGACATGTGAACAAAAAAGAAACTTTTCACTTGACTTCAGGCTCTTTTCCTGTTGATCTTTTTCTCCTTATTTTATATAAAAAAGGATTTCATATTTTCTCACTATCTTCTTTTCTTTCTTTTTCTAGGCTTAACAACTAATTCCTGTGAAAACAAGGTTTTCATTGATCCAAAGAAAATATCCTATAGGCTTATAAATTAGTTTTTGTCTTTTTCTCAGCTCACCAGTCAATCTCTGTGAAGTAAAAGTTTTCATTGATCCAAAGAAAATATCACATAGGCTCACATATTTGTTTTTTGTTTTTTTCTCAGCTCACCAATCAATCTCTTGAAGTCAAAGTTTTCATTGATCCAAAGAAAATATCACATAGGCTCACATATTTGTTTTTGTTTTTTTCTCAGCTCACCAGTCAATCTCTGTGAAGTGAAAGTTTTCATTGGTTCAAAGAAAATAACACATAATCTCACAAATTATTTTTTGTCTTTTTCTCAGCTCAGTTAAATTTGAAAGGAGTGACAAAAGGGTGTTATTATTATTTTATACTCAGCACAATACTAAGAAAACAAATCAAATGTTTATGTAATCATTTTGTAAAGAATTTATATGAAGTTGCTATCTATTAACCATCCATTAGCATGGATCAGACTAATATCCCAGAAAGCAAAACACTGCGCCTCCTCAGGTTAACTCTCACAACAGACCTCAAGTGGAATGACTATATAGAATCCATAGCTAAATCCACTGCTAAGAAAGTCGGTTCTCTGTGTAGGGCCAGGAAATTTTTCTCATCTGAAACAATTCTGCATATATATAAATCTACCATCTACCCATGCATTGAATGCTGCTGCTCTAGTCTGGTGGTCCTGCTATCCACCTAGAAGTCCTTGAAAAAATCCAACGGAGAATCTGTAACGTGATCGATCCTGACTTGGCAGCTCAAATACAATCACTTTCTCACTGGTGCAATGTGGTTTCCCTGTGTCTCTACTACAAATACTTTCACGGCTTCTGCTTCAATAAACTTAGCTCAATGGTGCCCCCTATATATGAATTTACTCAAGCCACAAGATTAACAACTAGGTCCCACCCTTTTACTGTGAAACAAATAAAATGTAAGCAGCTTCTTTTCTTGCACTTCCCACCTGTGGAATTCCTTTCCGTTTACTTGCCTCCCTGACATCTACAATCTCCAAGAATTTAAATGTAAAGTCAATAGTCATCTCCTATCTCACTAACCTGCATCCTCTCTCTCTCTCTCTCATGCTCCTTTCTCCATCCACTCCACTCTCATCAGTGTTCTCATCTTTCTCTTACCCACTTCCTGACACCCCCTATAACCTGTCAGTCTTTCTCATAACTTTCTTTCTATGTAACCCCCTGCAAAACAGTGGCAGCAAAATGCCTTGCTTGGGGCATATGATTATAAAAAAAAATAAATAAATTGCGATTGTACATTAAAAACCATTTTTTCTTCCATACAAAAATAATTTTTATTTGTTTGATGTTAACAATTTTGTTTCGCATTTAATTTGTTATTGTAACATAGTAACAACCATAACACTTATGAAGCTTTATTTGACTCATTCAGATTTAGTGCTGAAAAACATTTATTTTATTGTGATGTATGGTTACAAGTGAGAGGGAAGAGGGGAGACAGGATGTGCTTATTTTATTACTACAGTTATAGTATTTTTCTAGTTAACAAATGAAAAAAGGTTTTGCAACCAATTTTAAGTTTCACATATAAACCACTCATCAGAATCTGATAAATCTTTGTAGCAGATGTTGAACCCTTTTACTAGACATGTATGCATAAAAAAAACTTATCGGGGAAAGTAACCTCTTTTCAGTTTTGGGGTATGCATAAAAAGAAGAAAAAACTCAAGTGCATATGCTCTCGATTAGAAGGCGCTAGTTTTATTTAATCCCAGAACAGAAGGCTAAAGTTAACACTCAGTGCAATAGATGCAACTTGGCATAGGCCGTACAGATTATTTGCTTGCTAATTCACTAACAAAGTAAGCCCAACTTTTCCTTCATTCTTAAGATTCCTTGAAATTTTCTCTACATGAAAAATGTTCTTTTTTTTTTTTTTTTTAAATCATATCACCCCAAGCAAGGCGGCAATGCCACTGATGTGCAGGGGGCTACATAAGAGTGAAAAGATTGGAAAAGAGAAAGCCGAAAACCACATCCTAAACAGGGTATAAGGGATGAGCCTCTTCACCTGTTCAATAGACGTGGGTGGAGTGTGAACTGGAATATTCCTATCTTGTTTCACTCTTTTGTTTGTCTATTTTCTTAACACCTAGTTTTTGTTCAACACATGATCACTGACTGAGTAACAACAGTTTGGTTACCATGATATCAACTGTGAATTTATTTACTTTGTGTTAATGTTATACTTTAAATGTATTAAATTCTAAGAATTGTACATTTGTTATGTGTCATCAATTTGTGTTGTTGTTGTTGTTATTATTAGTATTATTATTATTAGTAGTAGTAGTAGTAGTAGTAGTAATTTTATAAATTCTTGTTTCTAATAGTAATGGGGAAATTAGTCATTTCCATTGACTCCTTCTAGTATTGATAGGAGTTTCCTTCCTAGCTTTTGTTTAAAATAGTGCAAAATTTCAACATCTTGGTTATGTAATTTTTTTCTAATTTATTTACATCTGCAACCTATTTTAGTTGTTACTGTTACTGGAAGTCTTTAAGTGATGTGGTTTTTCTTATTTGTTAAAGCTCTTTGTGGTTTTATAATACCCGTCTATAGGATCTGATGAAGGACTATCTTTACTTATCTAGATTGGACAATTCTATTTAAGAACATGGCATGAGTTCTTTGGCTAATATTTTGGTAATGATTTCAGGAATCACCTTTTATATAATAGGCCACATGTTCTCTTTGTCTTTCATGTCTCTAACTTTTTCCTGTATTTGAATTATCTCCCTTACAGTAAAAAAAAAAGGTAGCAGTAGTAATGTTATAAAAATGGTACATGGTTCCAGAAAGCTTATGAAGTTAAAACATAAAAAGACTAACTCTATGAAAGAACAAAATACAATAATATCTGTAAAATATTGTTTATAAGCTGTAATTTTTAGCAGCATGTGTTAACTATTACTGGATCATTACTGTCACTGGAGCATAGGCCATCGATGATCCCTCGCCATCGACGAATAGGTCATCGATGCTTCTGTAACTTGTCTTTTTTTACTGATAGAGATGTTACCCTTACATTTTATCCTCCAGGCAAGGTAACAGTCTAGGGGGAGAAGAGACGGATTAATACCTTTCCCAAGGGTATTTGCAAATTCAAACTTGGCTCTCTGATTTCTCATTGACTAAGATTTAAGATTTTTTTTTTTTTTAAATAATCATATCACCCCAAGCAAGGCATTTTACTGCCACTGTTGTGCAGGGGGTTACATAGGAGGAAAGTTATGAGTAAGAGTGACAGATTATGGGGGGGGGGGGTAGAGAAGGATGAGAATACTGATGAGAGTAGAGTGGATGGAGAAAGAAACATGAAGTGCCATACACAATACATGCTTGGGCGATCATATCTCTTTCAAGACATAACTAACACATTACTCAATAAGTCCTAGGCTTGACACATAAATGGTGCCACTAATAAAAAATCTATATAATTTTTATGAAGTATGAACCTTCAAATGGCACATGAAAAATTTGGGCACATTTGTATTATTAGTTTACAAATTACAGTTATTTAAGTGAAGCTACTGTTTCAAATTTTCAAAACAATGAAAAATCTGAATTTCAGATGTTGATAAAGCATTGCTTTCTGATGGAAAAAAATTACTGTTCAAGCAAAGCAATGACTTGATAAGTGTTATTTGGACTCTACTCTTTCAGAAACAATGGTTAAGAGTTGGTATGCTGACTTTAAATGCGGTCGTATAGACACAAAAGATGCTGAAAGCTCAGATTGTACAAAACCGGCAGTTGTCCCAGAAAACAGAAAAAAATCCACAAACTCGTTTTGGCCAATCATAAATTGAAGTTGCATGAGATAGCAGAGAAGTAGAGCATATCAAAAGGTTGTGTATTCACCATTTTGCATGATCATTTTCAATGAGAAAGATGTGTTCAATGTGGGTGCCCTGTTTGCTCACAGTCAATCAAAAACAACAGCAATCAATGATTCAGAGCGCTGTTTGCAACTGTTTCAATGCAACATGAAGGAGTTTTTGTGTAAATATATAACAATGGATGATACATGAATCCACCACTTCACTCCAGAGTCAAATTGGCAGTCAGCTGAGTGGACAGCAGCAGGTGACTGCCATTCAAAGTGACCAAACATCAACAAGCAAGTTTTTTGCCTCCATGTTTTGAAATGCACAAAGTATTTTGTTCATTGATTACCTTGAGAAAGGAAGAACCATCAATAGTGAATATTATATAGCATTATTGGTGCATTTGAAGGAAGAAATCATAAAAAACGGCCACAAATGAAGAAGAAAAGGGATCTTTCACCATAACAACGCACCATGTCACAAGTTGATGTCATTGATAACAAAACTACATGAATTGCACTTTGAATTGCTTCCACATCCACCCTGTTCTCCAGATTTGGTCCCCAGAGACTACTGGCTGTTTGCAGACTTTAAAAGAATGCTCCAGAGAAAGAGATTTGGCTTCAATGAAGAATTGATATTAGGAACTATGGTGTAATTTGAGGCCAAAGACAAATCATTGTACCAAAAAAAGGCATTGAATTGTTAGAGAAGCATTAGAATCAATGTATTACTCTTGAAGGAGACTATGTTGATGAAAAAGTTGTTGTTTTATTAGTTAGGCCCAGGATTTATTGAGTGATGCATTAGGAAGATTTTCCTACAGTAGGTTTTCTGTGGTAGACCGGTTGGCAACCAAGGCTATATGTTTTGCTATTTAACCCATAGCTGAAGGAAGAAGAGATGGATTAATACCTTTCTAAGGGTATTTGTGCTTAACTGAATGCAATGAATTCAAATGTAATTCAAACTCAGTTCTCAGATTTCTTATTCTAAGCTGATACCCACTGCATCACAACATTACTAAGTGATAATTATTGTTAGTAAATTTTTAGTGCCCAAAAGTTTTTAGTATCCAAAGTTTTTCAGATGCTGACAGCATTGCTACCTGTAGCATGATTATTGCATTGCAGTGTTACACATAGAATGCGGATTTTTTTCAAGCTTCTTTACATTCATTACATTTCGTTGTTGTCCTGCAGCCTCAACCAAGATAGAACTCACTACACTCCTCCAGTATTCCCTGTGCATTTGGAACCCTGGCACAGTTTATAGCGAAATTCATAATCTTGTCAAATAGCTGAATTCTTGATGCCTCGCCAGGGCTACCAAAAGTGTTTTTATTGTGATACCAACACTGGATGGGTTGTCTTCCAGGCCCCATCCTGTTATTTAACCCATAACTGGAGGGAAGTGACGGATTAATACCTTTCCCAAGGGTACCAGTGCTTAAGTGAATGCAGGGTACTCAACTAGAATTCGAAATCAGCTCACTGATTTCTCTTTCCAAGCCGACATCCACTGCACCACAACACACATCCGTCACTGAACGCTTAGAGCACCTGGTATTCCCAAGCGGTCACCCATCTAAGTACTGACCAGGCTGATGTTGCTTAATTTCGGTGATTGAACGAGAACCGGTGTATTCAACGTGATATGCCGTAAGCATTACATTTAACTGTAATCAGAATCCATGTTTTTGTTTTTATACAAATACTGTACCTGTATGTAGTGCAAAGTTTCTTATCCAATGTACCTGTGTGCACTAATGCACCCTGAAAGGTATCCAGGTATGCCTCAAGTTAACAGAAAAGTAATCTATAAATTATTTTTATATTTAAAGAATCATTTAAAAATAAAAGCTAGAAATAGTAAACAATTTAATATTTTTTTTTTTTTTTTTTTTTTTTAATCGTTTCACCCCAAGCAAGGCATTCCACTGCCACTATTGTGCTTGGGGCTACATAGGGGAAGGTAAATAGAAAGAGTGGTTAGATATAGGAAATGTCAGAAGGGGGTGATAGATAGTTGGGAGGATGAGAAGAGTGTTTGAAAGAATGGAAGCAAGTTATTGTGTTAGGAGGTGTCTATTGACCATACATTTAAACTCCTGGAGATTGTAGCTGTCGGGGAAGCATCTTAAAAATAAAGAGGGAATTCTTTATTATTTTCCTATTTTCATATTTTATTGTCTACTTACAGACTGAGGTAATGACGCTAGTTATTTAATGATCACATGGATCTTTAAGTGGTGAAATTAAGATTTCATGTGAAAATAATGTTTTTCATGATTATTTCTTTGTATTAAACTTTCAAGTCCATCCCAGATTTTTAGTTAGTCTACAAGTGTACCCTGAATTAACAAAGGATGAGAAACATTGATGAAGTGCAGCATTTTAACATATGCTAGACACTGATAGATTACCAAACTTTTCTTTCTCAAATTCAAAAATTTAAATGAACAAGCGAAGAGTCTGAAGTCATGTGAAAAGTGATGTCATCAATGATGTACCACCTTCATCCAGTTTTTCATACATGATGTAGAAGAAGTAGTGTTTGGTGTTGTATTCATATAAATTTTTTTTTTTTTTAACCATATCACCAAGCAACAGTCACTTTCTTTCTTTCTTTTTCTCTTTGCAGGCTGTATTTTAGATACCTTTGTGTATAGGTCACACTGGCTATTTCATTGACCCTCCCATGTCCACCACTTTCTGGCCCAAAAGTTAAAAAATTTTTTTTTTTCAACTCACTGACAGAAAGAAGGATGTGCGTTGTGGAACAGTGGATATCGGCTCGGAACGAGAAGCCGGGGAGCCGAGTTCGAATTCCAGTTGATTCCATTGTATTCACTTATACACAAATACCCTTGGGAAAGGTATTAATCCGTCTCTTCCCCCCAGTTATGGGTTAAATAGCAGGACAGATTGGGTTCTATAGTCTTGGTCGGCAACCAGTCTACCGCAGAAAGCAATGGCAACCTACTGCGGGATAATCTTCTGCCAAGTCAGTCATGTCCCTTTCGAGACATGATCGCCCAAGTGTGTATGACGTATGGCACTTAACTGACTGACAGAAAGAATGTGTGTTTTGGGATGGAATCAGCTGTCTTGAATATTGTTAAAAGTAAGGCATTTTCTTTTGGGTTTTTTTTGTTTTTGCTTAATTTTTGCTTAATTTTAAACTTTTCATGCCTAATTGAAGGATTAGTTTTGTTTTTTAGCAGAAATTTCTTTGATTGGTGGATTCTTTGTCTTTATTTTATTTTATTTTTTTCCCTAATCCTCTGTCAGTCACTTTCTTTCTTTTTTTCTTTGCCAGCTGTAGTTTCTTTACTTTGGTGTATAGGTCACACTGGCTATTTAATTGACCCTCCCATGTCCACCACTTTCTGGCCAAAAAGTTAAGAATAAATAATATATCCCATAGCACACATCATAACTATATATATATATATATATCCAAGTGAGTATAGAATGAGGAGAGAAAAAAGAAAATTTTTTCCGTCCAAAACATTAATTTAAAACAGAGCTCGATATATGGTGTATACAGCAGTAAATATTTATTATAAATTATGTTTTAGAACATGTACATAATTTCTTCTATCTATGTCCTCTTCCCTACAATCATATGTTTGTTTCAGTGTTTGGATTTAAACACTTCCTCAGGGGAAATAAAGGTTTGGAATCATTCTCTGTTTATATTTGGTTGTTGTTGTCGTTGGGGTTGGTTGGGGTTATTGGTAATTAAGTGAATGTCTTGTTTTGATCATTAGACTTTTGAGGAATTTGGTGTGTAAGTGTGAAATTGTTGATTAATGGTATTATCTGTTGGAATGTATGTTTTATCTTTTTATCAGTTGGGTATATCTTTTGGTTAGGATTTCTAAGAGGTCACTGTTGAGTGGTAATTTTTATGGTTGGCTATCATTTAATTGGTTGATATCTGCTGTTAGTGGATCTAATTCATGCATTTACTTTGATCCTGTGTCTAGGTTTTCATAGACATGAGAGGGGTGGGGTGTTTTTTCTTTCCAATTTAGATTTTTTCCGGGGGGGGGGGTAAATATATATATATATATATATATATATATATATATATATATATATAAATATTTTTTCACCCCTTTTTTCTTTTCTTCCTTTTTCCTCTCCCTTCCTCTTCTTTTCTTCTTTTTCCTTTTATTCAAGTTTGAAGTATAATTGTATTTAGGTGAAGTTATTTCAAGAAATCTAAATTTGTATTTTTTGGGAAGTAAATTATAAAGTTGTATGTTTAATCTTAATTTTAAGTTTAGAGGGTCGGTTTTTTTCTTTTAATTTTTCCCTCTTTCCTTTTTTTTTCCTTTTTTTTTTATCTTCTTTTTTCTATAAATTATTGTTTGGAAGCTTATTTATTTCTTTTAATTATTTATATATTTTTTATTTATTTAGATATTTTTTCGGGCATTAGATCTTATTTTAAGGATTTATTACATCAATTTTTCTGTAGCATTTTTTATCTTTTATAATAATAAAAATATTTATTCAAATTCCTAGTATTTTTTTGGGGTGATTGTAGGGTTAGATCTTACGTGTGCTTACAGTTTATTTTTGTGTATGATATAATTATTCTGAAGTAGTATATTTAATCTTGATTTTGAATGTATGAATTTTTATTCTTTTTCAAGTTTGGGAGCCATTTATTTAATTTTGATTTTTCTAGTACAGAATATTTTTGTATTTAAGTAAGGTTATTGTGTTAAGTAAGGTTATTGGTGTAGGCTTTAGTGATAGACCTTCCTTTAAGGATTTATTGAATCGATTTTTTTCTATAGCATTTTTTATCTTTTATAATGAGGATATCAATCAAACTCTTTGTATTTCTTAGGATGATTGTAGGGTTAAGTCCCTAATGTGCTTGCAGTTTACTGTGGTTTCGTGTCTTTTATTTAAGAGCTTGTTACTATTAATATATTTAAGGATCTCTGTTTTTTCTTGAAGGCAAAGAAAGCATGGTTCTTTTATAGATTTTGCTGTTCTTGCTTTTTTTAGAATTTTCCATTTGACCTTAGGTGTTTTATTTTCGTTTTTTAATTTCCAAAAGTGTTTGGAGGGAGATGTCATGTTTTGTTTTTCTTTGTTATTGAAGGATGAGAGGTGATTGTAAAAGCGCTTTTTAAATACATTCATAGTATTCCCAATATATATTTTTTCAACCTTAGAATTTTCTAAGGATGAAATCGAACACATATATATCAGAGATTTCGTCAGACATTTATTGGCCATGGGGCATTGGTTGGGGTTTCTACAGTTACAGAGGTTGCTGTCATGGGACGGATTTGTATTAGTGTTGGATTTATTTTTGCTGTGTATTTTCAATATTTTTGTGTTATGCATTTTGATTATTTTTTCTAGATTATTAGAACAGCTATAGCTTAATTTTATGGTATTTTTATTAAAGATTTTGCTTAGAGGGTTATTTTTGGGAAAGTGCTTCTCTATTAATTTAAGAAATTTATGTCCCAGCTTGAAATTAACTGATTGGTTGAATGGAGGGTTATACAATATTATTTTCCTGCTTCTATTTCTGCTTTTTGGACTTTTGAATTTTTCCACAAAACTGATTTTTGATGATTTATACTCGCTTTCATTAAGGATTCTATTATAAATTACCTTGTGCTTATCAAATATCTCTTTGTTGGATGAGTGTGTGTTAATGCGATGTTCAACTGATGATGGGATGTGCTTAACAATGGATGGTGGGTGATTAGAGTTGGGGTTTATATATATTGGGTTAGCGTTGTTTTTCATGTAAGGTTGGAAAGTGTTTGATACTAGGTCTAATGGTATGTCTAGGAAGTCTACTTGCTTGATATTGTGGTTAATTACTACATTAAGGCCAAATGATTTAAAGACTCTATGGATTAATTTTCTGGTTTTATCAACCTTACCTCCAGTAGATTTATCAATTATCATCAGTCCGTCGTCCCTATACAGTCCTATCCTGCTCGTTTCGATTTCCTTATGTACAGTTAAGTTGTACAGTAAGAATAATCCGGTTAGATCCAAAGCTTCTGCAGAATCAAGTGCACCCATTGATAAATCAAAGTTCTCCTTTGAGTTCTTAGTCCACTGTTCGTTGTTGTGGATTATAACTGATTTCCTGCAGCTCCGGATAATTCTGATCTCATCCTCTGTGATGTCCGAGTAGAACTCAGCAAACTCTAGGGTGAGGCTGAATAGGTTCTCTGAAATTGATGGGTAGAAGTCCACAATGTCAAATTGCAAAAAAGTGGCTTTATTTTTTCCACCAATTTTTTCAAACCACTCGATTACGTCTACAGTACCTTTCCACTGCGTTAGTTTAATTTTGTTTTTTATCTGTTTGTTGACTCTTTCCAATATTGTTTTACTTATCCTACCTATTTCAGATTTGGTAGGGTTTATTATCCTTGTGGGTAATTTGCTGTAAAAATCAGGTTTGTGGTCCTTCAACAGTACATATGCTTCTTTCGTTGCTATTTTGGGGACTCAGTCACTTATTTTCAGTTTGTCTGTAATAAATTTATCTTCCTGGTTTATTCTGTCTATGTGGTTTTTATGTTCTTTGTTTATTTTTCTGTATTTTTTGGTTAGTTTTTTTTTAATAAGATCCTTGTATATATATATATATATACCATTTTTAAATTTTCATAAATAACATACATTTTATTTTATTTGTAAGTAGTGGTCATGTTTTTGTTTTTTGTTTTTTTTGCACATACAGAAAGTACAAAACATTATTTTTACATGAAATCTTAATTTCACCACTTAAAGATCCATGTGACCATTAAATGACTAGCGTCATTACCTCTGTCCGTAAGTAGACAAAATTTATACAAATTATAGGGTATATATATATATATATATATATATATATATATTATAGGGTTCTTTTATAGGGTATGTACATATCTTATAGTATTATATGGAATTCAGAGAGCTGAGTTCAAATTCCACTTGAATTCATGTATGTACAAATACCCTTGGGAAAGGTATTAATCTGTCACTTGTCCCTTCAGCTAGAACAGATTGAGTTCTACAGCCTTAGTTGGTAACCAGCCTACCACAGAAAGTAATGGCAACCTACTGTGAGAAAATCTTCTGCCTAGTCATTCATGTCTTAAAAGAGACATGATCGCCTGTATGTGTGTCACATATAGCACTTAACTGCCATATTTTATTTATATAAAACTATCTTCGGGAGGTGGGGGGGTATGTAAAGCTGTATTATGAAATGTAAAGAAATACCATGTTTATGCTACGGTTCTATTCCCAAGCTGACCCATTTTATAGATATTGTATGTATGCTTACGGTCATATCAGCAAGTTAAGCAATGTTGAGCTTGGTCAGTACTTAGATGGGTGACCACTTGGGAATACTAGGTGCTGTAAGCGGTTAGTGACGGATGTGCATTGTTGTGCAGTGGATATCAGCTCAGAAAGAGAAATTGGTGAGCCAAGTTTGAATTCCAGTTGAATGCCCTACATTCACTTGTGTGCTAGTACCCTTGGGAAAGGTATTAATCCATCCCTTCCCTCCAGTTATGGGTTAAATAACAGGGTAGGACTTGGGACCCTGCCCTTAAACAAATCTCAATGAAACTTCGGGGAGGAAGCCAGTATACATATGGCTGGAGGCCACTCATATCCAAGGATACCTCTCTACCAGGGCAGCTAGCTAATCCCCATTGCGGACACCTGTTCAGGCACATTTGTGTTTGTTCAACACCCACAGAACCCACCTGTGGTTTATACTGCAACTATGCTGAGCAAACCCAAGTTACAGTTTCTTGAAGTAAGCATAAAAGCTTTTTTTTAGGTTTTCATGTTAAAGGCACTTTTTAGTCCTTCTCGATATGTTCTTTTGAGCCATTTTCAACATAAATATCATTTTTAGCCCTTTTCAGAAAAAAATACCCAAAGCATTAATATTCAGAGTCAAAAAGTATATACAAGTTTAACATCAGAACAGTGTCTACTAGGGAAGATGACTAATTAATTCTCTGCAAATCAAGTAAAGCAAAAGTGTGCTTTTTTCTAAAATGAACCCAAAGAAAATGATATCACCAGATTTTAAAAAATCTACCAAAAATCAAAGAATTATCCAATTTAAATGTGAAACCTGGATGTAGCAATTTTAAGTGCTATTTCAGCTATACTCAGTGGCAAAGATTTAACCAAAACTACTGACAAAATGAGTCTGGAAGGCATGGCCTATATGAAGTTAAAAATGAGTCTGGAAGGCATGGCCTATATGAAGTTAAAAATGAGTCTGGAAGGCATGGCCTATATGAAGTTAAAAATGAGTCTGGAAGGCATGGCCTATATGAAGTTAAAAATGAGTCTGGAAGGCATGGCCTATATGAAGTTAAAAATGAGTCTGGAAGGCATGGCCTATATGAAGTTAACCCCAGCCACAGCAGTTCCCCTTTTTAACTCTTCCTTAATATCTATCATCCTTGCAACTATACCTTCACCTAATGTACACTCCCAATCAAAAATTTAAGACCACTTAAAAATCTTTAAAAAGAAATTTTTTTTTACGGATGGATTTTAAACTCTTCCCACTTAAGGTTACCAATACTACAATCTAAAAGATTATGGAAACAAAAAGCTACATTCCAAACATTTTATTTAGAAATTTACATTTTTATAAAATGAGGCGATTTACACATGATCAAAATTATAAGACCAGAGACAAAAATTCTACGAAATTTTACAAAATGTGTCTGAAAAGTGTATGAAAACATTAAACAACCAAATTTAATAATGAAGTCTACCTCCACTGCTTTTGATGACTTCAAAAATTCTGCCGGGCATGCTAGAAATAAGTGTTTCCATTAAGGTGCAGGGGATGTTGCTCCAGCTTCTGAAGATGGCTTCACGAAGTTCATTTTTTGTTGAATATTGTTTGCCATTTCGATAAACATCTCTTGTCATCCATCCCCAAACATTTTCAATTGGGTTCAAGTCCAGTGAGCATGCAGGATGTCCCAAGAGATAGACCCCATTTTCTTGTAGAAAGGTCAAGGTCCGTCTTGCAGCGTGGATTGCAGAATTATCCTGTTGGAATAACCATCCATCCCCACACAAACGATGGCCCTCCATCATCAAACATGCTTTTTGTAGCATGTTAACACAACCAGCCGCTCTCTGACGACCCTGCATCACCTGGAGCTCCATTGTCCCTCTGTAAGAAAAGGCACCCCATACCATTAGGGACTCTCCACCACTATGATGTGCAAAGAAAATTTCAGGAGGCATGTTTTTGTTATACCAATATCGTTGGAAGCCATCAGGACCATCGAGATTGAATTTTTTCTCATCAGAAAACAGGACTTTCTTCCACTTCTCAACGTCCCATCTTTGGTATTCATGACCAAACTTTAAGTGGTCCACCTTGCAATGTGGAAGCAGCCGAGGAATTTGTTTAAGCTTTTTGTCTTAAGTGCCATCTGATGGTTACGGGATTGCAATCAGCATCTGTGACTGCCTTAATTTGACTAGAAGAAAGTCCCCTGTCTTTCATAACAACCCGTCTTATTCTCCTACTCAATGCAGGAGAAATTTTTGGGGGCCTACCAGAGGATTTTGCTTTTCCATAATTCTCACTGTTCTTTAGAAAGTTGCAAATCACAGTTTTACTGCGATTTACCTTAGCTGCGATCGCCCGCTATGACAAACCTTGCTTATGGAATTTTAGAATTCAAGAACACTCAACTTTGGTAAGTTTGCTTGCTTTAGGCATGGTAACACCTTTATGCAGTGATTGCTAATCTCTAACTGAACTAAAAACATTGGAATTGCCATAGATCTAACAATTTATACTCCTGGTCTTATAATTTTGATCATGTGTAAATCACTTCATTTTATAAAAATGTAAATTACTAAATAAAATGTTTGGAATGTAGCTTTTTGTTTCCATAACCTTTTAGATTGTAGTATTGGTAACCTTAAGTGGAGGAGTTTAAAATCTATCCATAAAAAAAAATTTCTTTTTAAAGATTTTTAAGTGGTCTTAAATTTTTGATCAGGAGTGTATCTTTCCAACTCACTCCATTAGCTCTGGTGTATATATATATCGCTCAATTCAGAGTCACTCTGCAAAAGTATACTGATACATTCATTCATTTTCTACAACCTGTGCAGCTTCATTGTCTCCTCTCTGAAGCTGCACATTTATCTCCATCTTTAACAGGATAATCAATCTTTGTTGAGTTGCATCCCAATCATGACCAGTTTTGTAGCTCTTGGTACTTTAGCATGTAACTTTGCTCTGTCACCTACTCTTATTCTGCTTATACCAATTTAGGTGTCAGCAACATTGTCATTTGTACTAAAATGAAAGCTCACCAAAAGTGTTTATTACAATTTATTCAGTGAGGAGAGTCCTTTCTAATCCTAACTAAAATTCATATATCAAATAAAAACAAATATAATATTTTTATACTACAAAATTAATGTAAAAGTCTTAATGTTATAAAAAATGTGGTTTAACTTTTAATTTTTCTCCAAAAAATTGTGAAATTCAAAAATTTTGAAATAGTCTGGCAGTTCTGCCCATTAGTTGCATCATGAATAGGCTTGTAGCATAGAACATCCTGGTTAAAAAAAACTCATCCTAAAAAAACACTTTGCAGGAATAATGAGTTTATATGTTTTACTCGGTTCCACTCATTACTGTGACCAGACATAAACTTAGTAAATAACTTGAACATCTCATCATAAAAGTAATATTTATTTCCTAAGCTTTTATTTGAAGATGTGTGGGATATCAACATCTTGATTATATTTCTCCTTTTAGTTACATGTGCAATCCATTTTAGTTGTTGCTAATGTTGAAAGTTCTCAAGTGATGTGATTTCTGTTATTTGATACAGTTCTTTCTTTGTGATTCTGTAGCACCAGTTCTCAACTTCAAAGTATGGCCTTCACCAAGACTTTACGGCTTCACACTCTCAAAGCCATAACTATTGATCTTAGAAAGCATTTGCATGCATCTGATAGTTTAGATATTTTTGAACAGGATTGGAATGATGCATGACATTTATATTAAAGTCTCAATCTGAGGAGGCTATTTAAAAACATGATCTAAGTCTTTAGCTTAATGTTTTGGTTTTTGTAGAATTTGCAGTGTTGTGTGAAACACAGTGTTGTGTGAAACCTCTAGCACAATATATTCTGTATCAAATTTTCTTTTCTCCTATACTAAATTTGTTTTAACTGGTCGATAGGTATTTGAACTGTTTTTACTAATTCCATATCCTAAATTTTTATGATGGATTCAGGGTAAGTGCCATCAAAAAAAAAATATATAAAAACTGTTTGCATTGTAGTTATTAAGTATATGTCTACTGCCTCCTTTAAATCACTCAGAAAAATACCCATTCCGTGTTAAAAAAAGTTATTCTGTGATATTTTAAAATAAAAGTAAGTAATTGTTATTTCAAATTGAAATAATTAAAATTTGAGTCAGATAATTTTTCAGAAAATTATATTTTATACATGTATGTGGATGTTTGTTGTGGTGCAATGGATATTGGCTCGGAACAAGAAATCGGGGAGCTGAGTTTGAATTTTAGTTAAATTTCCCGCATTCACTTATGCGCAAATACATTTAGAAAATGTACTAATCTGTCTCTTCCTTTCAGTTAGGTGTTAAATAACAGGACAGATTGGGTTCTCTAGCCTTGGTTGGCAACCAGTTTACTACAGAAAGAAATGGCAACCTACTGCAGGAAAATCTTCTGCCTAGTCAGTCATGTCTTGAAAGAGACATTATTGCCCAAGCATGTATCACATATGGTGCTTAACTGGCTGACTTAGAGATGATTAGTATGCTAATCTCAAAGACAACAAAAAGGTTGATATGCAGCTAAACAAAAATGACCAACCAATAATCTCACAGATCATTATTACTGAAAGGAATTTGACCCTCTCTGTATTCTCTAAGTTACGGCTATATTGTGTTGAATACACCAGTTCTCGTCCGATCACCGAAGTTAAGCAACATCGAGCCTGGTCAGTACTTAGATGGGTGACCGTTTGGGAATACTAGGTGCTGTAAACGTAAGGACCAAGAGTGGTCCACCAGTCCTCCAGTTTTGGGGGTTGGGTGCTGGGCTAATAACTCTGCCCCATAAAAAACAGTTTGTTACGGAAACAGTAACAAAAAGTTGCTGCCCTACACACCATTGAACTAAAAAAAGCACAAAAATTATTAATATTACCTGGCTTCCATCTGAGGTACTGCTGCTGCTCAAACTGACTTGATCAGAATCCTCAATGTATGACTGTCTTGGGGTCGTCACCATTTGGGAATACCAGGTGCTGTTAAAGTAGGGACCAAGAGTGGTCCACCGGTCCTCCAGGTTTGGAGGTTGGGCACCGGGCTAATAACTCTGCCCCATAAAAAACAGTTTGTTGCGGAAACAGTCACAAAAAGTTGCTGCCCTACACACCATTGGGTGTAACGGGGGAGATGATGATGATAATGTATTCTCTAAGATTGTGGCCTTGGGTCAGAATTAAGTTAGCTTGGATGTTAGTTGTGAAGCAATCATTAGCAAGTTACTCTGGCAAAGTATCACTATTGTTGCGAGTTCAGTCCTTAATGGAAGCCTGACAATTTTCTGCATCACTCTGGCCTTAGAACTAAAAAAAAAGCACAAAAATTATTAATATTACCTGGCTTCCATCTGAGGTACTGCTGCTGCTCAAACTGACTTGATCAGAATCCTCAATGTATGACTGTCTTGGGGTCGTCACATTACTTTGAATGCTAGCTTCGTCTTCTGGTGTGAGTGCATCCGAACCGCAGTCAGCATTAACAGAAAGTGAGCTGTCTAGAGAATAAAGGAAAACATAAGAAATTAATTAATACAGAGGAAACTAACCTTGATGCATATCATAAAAATGGAGATTTTTAAATGTTATACAAAGGGCTAACCAAACCTTTAGAGAACTAAATGCAAGACCCAAGAGTTGCTCAAGGCAAAGGCTTACTGAATAAGATTGTTGTATGAAAGTAAGTGCAGATATAAGGATATGTAGGATAAATAACAATTGACTCTAGATTTGAAGAAATAAAGATTATGGTGATCAAGGAAGCATCCCCTCAGAAATCTGTTCCACAAAGTAACAGTTTTTTTGGGGGGAAAAGCTGAATGGAACTTCCTCCTTACTAGAGGAATATGAAGACATGATCTGGCTTCTTCTTCATTAAAGAAAAAATAGATCAAAAATATTTTTTTTTATTTCTTGGTGAAATGATTTTTTGAGTAGCATGCATAAAATGTCTGGCGAAATATGGAAAACAACTGGTAACTTGTCAAAACACATTAATTATTTGGTTAAAATTCCCTGGACATTTGGTTAGCACTTTGTTCAATAATTTTTTTAATCATTTCACCCCAAGCAAGGCAATAAACCCATTAGGATTCAAGAGATTACTGAGTGTTAGACAATATAAGAAAAACTACTATTAAGGAGAGAGGACAATAAATGAAGAGAGTTTCATAAGCAAGACGTGCAATAGAAGAAACTGTTAACATAGAACTTACAGTTGCATTTATCCATTTTAATTTTAAAATGATGAAAACTTTCCACCAATGTGGTATGGCATTTAAATTCATAGAGGAAAGTTCATCAGAACAATTGTCATGAAACTATTTATAGAAAAGACACAGGGAAGCTACAACAGCAGTGGAAAAGGAACTGAAGCTGTGATAACAGATCAGGACCAATAACATTGCAAATTCTTCTTTGGATTTTATCAAGAATCTCTAAATATATAGCAGGAACACCAAACCAAATGTGACAACAATCCTCAAAGCAAGAATGAATGGTAGACTTATAAATATGTAAGATAGATTCTGGAGAGAAAAACAACATAGTCAACCAACTTTCTTAGCTACAGACTTAACTCATTCAATATAGTCCTTCAACTTCATGTCATCTGAAAACATTAGTCTGAGAAGGTGCAGTGAGTCACTCACCTGGAGGTTAGCATCAGCCATGATGATGGAAGGTAAAAAGGATCCTCTCAGCTGATTAAAAGAGAGCAGTTTTGTTTTTGAGGTGTGAAAATTAACAAGCTACTCCTTGACCCATTTAACAATGGATTGTAGGTTATTTTTTAGATCAGCTGCCAATTTGATTTCATCAAATTGATCAAACTTATTATTAAGACAGGTGTAAATAGTTACTAAGTTGAGAAGAAATGATATCAGGAAGGTTATTTATGAAAATTAGAATCAATGTAGGTCCAAGGATAAAACCCAGGGGAACACCTGCATCTATGCAAAAAGAGTGGCCATTCAAGACAACTTTCATTTCAAGATTACAATTGGAATAGGCTTATGGCCTATCACATTGAACACACCAGTTCTGGCTCAATCACTGAAGTTAAGCAACGTTGAGCCTGGTCAGTATTTAGATGGGTGACTGCTTGGGAATACTAGGTGCTGTAAGTGTATAGTGATGAATGTGCGTTGTGGTGCAGTGGATATCGGCTCAGAAAGAGAAATTGGTGAGCCAAGTTCAAATTCTAGTTGAATACCCTGCATTCACCTAAGCAGTGGTACCCTTGGGAAAGGTATTAATCCATCTTTTCCCTCCAGTTATGGGTTAAATAACAAGGGTAGGACTTGGGGACCCTGCCCTTAAAAACAAATCCCAATGAATCTTGATACTCGAAAAGAAAAATGTATTACTAGACACAAAACTTATACAAAAAACAACAATAAATTGTTGAAAAAGAAAAAGGTATTACCAGCAATAAATAAATAAAATTTAGTTGGCAATAAATGACCCACCGAGGTTGATTTGCCATAAAAACAAAACAACCAACCAACCAACAAGTGGAATATTCTACTGTGCAAAAAAATTACGATGAGAATCTTTATATGCCATATAAAAATGGAATAATTTTATATACATAAATATATATAAATATACATAATTTTATATACATTTATCTCTCATTGGACTTTTCCATGTCTATACAGTCTTCTTATATTGTCATACCAGAAATGTAAGCATCATCTTTTTTTTAATCTTCACCTCTAGGAAGGTGATAAAGTCACTAAGACACAAGAGATTACTGAGAACTATTATTGAGGTGAAAGAAGACTGACAAAACATGGTTAAAAAAGGCAGGAGATGATGACTGATCTTGTGTTTAGATTTAAGAAATTAAAAGATTTTTTTTTCAAACTGATAATTGATGAGGTCTTGGAAATGATGCAAACAAAAAGGAAACTAATACTGAGCATCAGGAAGAGACAACTGAAGTTCCTGGGACACACAATGAGGAAGGAGGGCTTGGAGAATCTGATACTAACAGGCCAGATAGAGGGAAAAAGAGACAGGGGAAAGCAATGGATAACATATTTGAAGGACCTAATCAGGTAGATGACGGAACAAGGATTACATGGTGTAACAGGAGAAGGCGTGCTCAGAGCCACCAGAGATAGGGAAAAGTGGAAGGCCATGATCGCCTATGTCCTGAAGGGACAAGGCACATAGAAGAAGAAGAAGAATATTTCTATGATCTAGGCTGGTGGATGTCAATTTCCCTGTTTGTAAATAAACAGAAATGTCTACTCAAATTTATGTAGCCACTAAAATAATGTTTACAATTAAAAGAAAATGAAAATATCATGAATGCAGCAAAGATATATATTGAATCAATTGCTAGGTCAGGTACTAAGTAAGTTGGTTCACTGTGTGGTGCTAGACATTCTTCCTCTCCAGAATCTATCTTACATATTGATGTAATTACCATTCACCCATGTTTAGAATATTGCTGCTATATATGGTCCAGCTTACAGCCTATCATGTTGAATACACCAGTTCTCGCTCAATCACCGAAGTTAAGCAACATTGAGCCTGGTCAGTACATAGATGGGTGACTGCTTGGGAATACCAGGTGCTGTAAGCGTTTATTGCTTATGGATGTGCATTGTGGTGCAGTGGATATCGGCTCGGAAAGAGGAATCTGTGAGCCGAGTTCGAATTCCAGTTGAATACCCTGCATTCACTTAAGCACTGGTACTCTTGGGAAAGGTATTAATCCGTCCCTTCCCTCCAGTTATGGGATAAATAACAAGGGTAGGACTTGGGGACCCTGCCCTTAAAAACAAATCCTAATGAATTTTGATACTCGAAAAGAAAAATGTATTACTAGACACAAAACTTATATAAAAAAACAACAATAAATTGCTGAAAGAAAAGGTATTACCAGCAATAAATAAATAAAAAAAATTTAGTTGGCAATAAATGACCCGCCTGAGGTTGATATGCCATAAAAACAAAACAACCACCCACCCAACATATGGTCCAGGTAACCTCCTGGGAATTTCAAAGTGAACCCTTTATTTAATCTACTAAAAATGTAAACGACAAGATATGCCATCATATGTAACAGTTTACACCCATAGATTAAATAAAGAGTTGTTTGAAATTTATTTACCCAGATTGACAGACATATGAAGAAGGCTGGAGGTCATGGCCAAGAAGTTGTGATAATAACAACAAAGATGAGGATATTAATCTGAATGTAAATAATCTAAACAATGATGATTTCAAATCCCAGAAATTCAAACACCACTAGAAATCCTGTGGGTCATTAGGTTTGTATGGGAATCACATTGTAATGCAGCCAAAGCAGCAGTAGTGTGTCTTAGGCATAATAGCCTGATGAAGCCCAATCTATCCAGAGTTGAACATCTCCCTCTGCTGGTCCTGGGTATGACCTTAAACTGCATCCAGCAGCAAGCCCTCTGATTGGGAGGTTGTGAGGAGCATGGAACCACCTCCTAATTGCTGTTTTTCCCAGGTTCACCCTGACCCAGGGTGGTAGCACCTGTTAGGGTTCCAGCTATGAGTAAATAGTTAACCCCCTAACTGGGGTCAAAACACTATAAAAGTATTAAAATATACTTTTACAGAAAAAATATACATTTTTTAAGGAAAAATATTACCAACAATACAGTTTTGAAGAAAAAAATTATTACCATAACACATTTTTAAAGGAAAAAAAATTAATGCCATAATACCTTTTTGAAGGAAAAAAAAATATTACTAGCAATACATTTTTTTAATAGAAAACTAGAAGACATCTTCAGTTTTTAAAATAAAAAAATAAAAAATTTCATCAAAATCTGACTAAATTAACCTTCTCACTATAACTGAACATTGAAAAAATACCTTAAAACACTACCTTTTTGACATTAAATAACCCACAGAGGTTGATTTGCCATTAAACAACATTCAAACTCAAACTCAAAACTCTCCCTCTGCTATTTATCAAGTGCACCTTGATAAAGGATGTGCTTTGTGGTCCAGTGAATATCGACTCGGAACGAGAAATCGGAGAGCCGAGTTCGAATTCCAGTTGAATTCATTGCAACCATATACGTGCAAATACCCTTGGGAAAGGTATTAATCTGTCTCTTTCTTCCAGTTATGGGTTAAATAACAGGACAGATTGGGTTCTATAGCCTTGATTGGCAACCAGTCTACCACAGAAAGCAATGGCAACCTACTGTGGGATAATCTTCTGCCCAGTCAGTCATGTCTTTTCCAAGACATGATCGCCCAAGCGTGTATCACATACTGGCACTTAACTGACTGACTGAACTGACTGACCTTGATAAAATCCTAAGAAGAATCAGTAATATCATTGGTCCTGTTCTGTCATTTCAGTTTCAGCCACTTCCCCTCCCCGGCCAATGAGGTTGCTACCCTGTGACTTTTCTAAAAATATTTTCATGATAATTTTTCACATGAGAGCTTTGCTGTGGTACCTAAATACTTTAAGTGCAGTACTAGACTGGCAATGAGATCTCATCCATTTAGAGGTGAGTTAGCTAGATGTAACTGTAAATTTGATGCTAACAGTTTCTTTTCTCACACCTCTCACTTGTGGAACTTCCTTCCGACTCCATGCTTACCAGTCAAATTTCTACTGTCCTTGTGTTTACTCTTCTTTTGTTCACATGCCTTGGTAATGTTCCTGTTTCTAATTCTTCAAAACCCAGTTATCCCTTGTGTTTTAGTGGCTTTATTACCTTGATTGGGGTGAACTTGATTAAAAAAATAGGCGGACCTAAAGCAGACTAACACCACATTTAATTTCATTGTTTTTTTTTTGTTGCTTTTTTTAGAGCAATTCTATCGATTGTTAATTTAAACTTTCCGATTATCAAAAAAAATTTTGAAAAATGACAATATTTAAACAAATTTGGTGGGGGTCAGTTTCTCATACAACGTTATAGTAAATCAATCCTTCATTTTCAATCCATGATAAGGCTGTATGAGAAACTGGCCCTGCCACCTAAAATTGTTTAAATATTGAAATTTTTGCAATTGTTTTTTTTTGTCATTCGTAAAATTTAAGGTGTAAAAGGTAATATTGCACTGAAAAAGTCCAAAAAATTCGATAATGAACAAATTTACTGGTGGTGGTAATGTGGTGGTAATGTGGTGGTAATGTGGTGGTAATGTGGTGGTAATGTCGTACCAGCAACTGGTTTCAAAATGGAGGCTCAATTTCTTATAAAGTTGTATGAGAAACTGATCCCTACCAGAAAATGTTTAAATATTGAAATTTTTCAAAATTTTTGTGTCACTTGTAAAGCTAAAGGGATAATCGATGGAACTGTGGTGAAAAAAAGTAAAAAAAATGAAAAACAACGAAATTAAACATGGTGGTAGTCTCCTTCAGGTCTGCCAAAAATTAAACATGAATAGTTATTTTTGAATATTTTATTTTCTAGCTGAGCCAGATAAAATTTTGATAAAGTAGGACTTAAAGGATTACCCATAGCTACACCATATATCTGTGTATATATGTTGTCAAGGTGGTCAGAGAACAGAATTTGTTTAGCATATACTAATAAAAGATTGTTTTTCAGTATATAACACTACCAGCCATAATTATTAGGCCACCCCTGTTTTTTAAAGAAAATGATATATTTCATACTACCTTTAGTATTTATTGCCAAGTGGATAATTCTAAATGAAAATAAGTTGGTTCTTTTGTTAAAATTGCACAACAACATGTGCATCAAATGAACTGTTCTGGTGTCCAGTTTTTGTGCTCTCTTCCCCATGCTAGTCTCTTCTAGCTGGCCAAAGCAAAGGCTTTTTTGGCTGGCCAAAGCAAAGGCTTTTTTGGCTGGCCAAAGCAAAGGCTTCCTGGCTGCCTTGTAAAGTTTTGCAAAGTAATAATAACAAAAGAACCATTCAGTTTTCATTTAGAATTATCCACTTGGCAATGAATACTAAAAATAGTATGAAATAGATCATTTAAAAAAAAAAACTGGGGTGGCCTAATAATTATGGGCGGTAGTGTATATATATATATATATATATATATATATATATATATATATATAAAGCCTACAGGGTGCGATGGGTAAATTGTCGCTATTTGCCTTGTAAAATTTTTCAAAGTAACAATAAATACTAAAAATAGTATGAAATAGATCATTTTTTTTTTTTTTATGCCCAGTAGTGTAAGGTCTAATTTAAAAGTGAGGAGCAAAGAATAGTTGAAAATATTATTTATAATTTTGTTTATTGTTTCTTTATTAGGCATGGAGATATTTTGAAAATAACTCATACAGTGATGACCATGTCTGCCTTAGTTACAGGTTTCGCTTTGGCCATTTATAGCACTTGTTCATCCACCCTGCCAGCAATACAGCAAGGTGACATAAATGCAATTGTGAAGAGTCAGTGGATGGGTTCAACTGAGTCAACAGTGCTTCTCCCATTGATGGTAAGCAGAGGAATCCTTGATCAACGAGATTTACTGCAACATATCCGTAACGGTGGCATCAATGATTGTGTAATCAGCTAATAAAAGATTTATTACAACTCAAATTCCTAATTCAAATTGAGACCACATCATGTTAAAACACCAATTCCCACACAATCACTGAAGTTAAGCAATATCAACCCTGGTTAGTACCAAGATAGGTGATGGTTTGAGACTACCAGATGCTGTAAGTTTAGATATATGAGTTGTTTAATGGTTAATGGTTAGGAGTGGTATAATGGTTAATGGTTAGGAGTGGTGCAATGGTTAATGGCTTGGAATTATTAATCATAGAGCAGAGTTTCAATTCCAGTTGGGTTCTTTATATTCACTTACATGTACAAATACCCTTGGAAAGCGTATGAATCCACCTCTTCTCTCCCAGCTATAAGTTAATTAGTAAGAACTGTATCACTAAACCACTACTATCTAAAAAATATTTTTACAATCTAAAAATATTTTCTGGTTTCAAATAACCTGCAAAGGGTTGATAAGCCATAAAAAAAAATAATCACATTCACAATTCAAATTCATGCCATAAACTGAAATCCCTCTGAACTACCAAATATGATGATGAATAAAATTGGATGGTAACAGAAAATCAGGGAAATCTGTGCAAGCAGTGAAACTGGATGATGATTGTTTCTATAACAGGAACATTTGCAAATGTGCATTGTGGTGCAATGGATATCAACTCCAAATGAGAAATTGAAGAGCTGATTTCAAATTCCAACTGAATTCATTTAATTCACTTACACACGAATAGAAAAAGAAATAAATAAAAAAGTATAAATCTATCTTTTCTCCCTCCAGCTATAAGATTAATAACAGGACAGATTGGGTTCTTATCTTTGATTGGCAGCCAGTCTATGGTAGAAAGTCATAGCCACCAACTGCGAGAAAATCTGCCGAGTCAGTCATATTTCTTTCGAAACATGATTGCATAAGCATGTATCAGGTATGACTATTAACTGACAGCCTGAATGAGATTAGTATTTCATTACAAAATTTCTTGGAAAGTAAGATTTATAAAAATTAATTCATTTAAAAATTAGATATTCATTTATGTAGTCTCTTTGTTAGCCAACATTTTACAATAATGTTCACCATGTACAAAGCCCAAGAGCCACCTGAGTAGAGGGCTACAGAGTAAGAGGCACTGTTTATGATAATATGTGTGCGATAATGGTTAACTCAAGGCTTGAACAGGTTAAGATTTATAGTGAGTGGGGAAACATCCTCTTGGGACCTACAATGCGCATTGCATGGCAGGTATTAGATGTTAATGTTAGTGGATCTAAGGAATGATATATGAAATAATTGGTGACTTTTTGTCTATATGTTAATGTAAAAAGTCACAAATCTTGTTCTTCTCTATGCCCAATAATATCACAGGTCTATACTCATATATCATTCCTTAGTTACTGATATATGTGCATGGACCTGTGATATTATTGGGCATATAGAAGAATAAGATTTGTGACTTACATTAGCATATAGGCAAAAAGTCACCAATTATTTCTGAAATTTGTATACATCTAATTCTACATCATTTCTGGCAATAATTTTGTCAATCTATTTTCTAAAAGGTAAGAATATTTTTATTCAAGTTTTAAAATTTCGTTTGGTTAAAAATTTATTGCAAATTAAAATAGCAGTTTTGGTATTTAGTATTTAGTATTTAGATGAAAATATTGTGCGTTTAGTGTCAGATGGAGACTTCTTGATGTTATCTGGCTTGGGAGATGATCCCAGTATGTGACACTTTTGGAAAGTGTCTGAAAACAATGCCACAGGTTGACCCAAGCCTTGTTAGTGAAACTGGAAAGACAAAACTATTTGGGAGCCTTCAATGTTTGTGCTAGCATGGATATTTACCTCATCTCCCAAAAGGCCAGAGACAAAAATTGACCAAACCCAAAAACCATCACTTGCACTGGCCTAAGCAGTAACCACTAATCTAACCCTCTGGTGAAATGTGGTGGCTCAGCCTAAGCAAACTGTTTCCTGGGACCGGGCATCTCTTAGCATAATTTTTCTGAGAAGCATATCTGTTTTTGGACAGAGATACAACAGAGCCGCACTCTGCCCAAGAACAGAAATGGAACTGAAGAATAATGATCCTCAACGGCCAAAAGTGGCAGGTGCGTATTGCATTCACCCTGCTCCTCCCCTGAAACAAGATGTTGGTTTTTAAAGTTAGGAATTTGAGCGTGGATGCTTGGGCAACTGGCTAAAGATTACCCAGCCCCAACTGAGGTGGTAACAGGGTACAAAACTTGTCTTAGCATGTCAGGACTGGTCTCAGCATGTCTAAGCTTGTCATATTTCAGTTTCATACTCCTACTACAAAAGTGTTGGGTAAGTATGGCTGTGCTAGCATGAAGTCACCATTGTGACCGAGGGTTTGAGTGTACTGGCCATATTCAGACTATTTATCACACTAGATAATACACTCTCTCCAAAAAAACTATAACTAAGGTCTGCTCTGCTTAGTTACAGAATAAATTACATCTGCACTATGTGAATGCAGAAGAAACATAAAATGGTGTCTTCAACAGGGATTGGCCAGCCACCCTAGTAAACAGGTATACTAAGATACAAGTGGCCAGCCATTAATATATAAGTACATAGTGCGATGGATAAATTGTCATCTGAATTATGCAAAAATGAAAACAACACTGACATCTTATTTTAACAGATATATCTGCCAAAATTACACAAATATATTTTGAAATACTAAAAGAGTAAATTTATTTAATAAAATCACTATTAGCTTTGACCATATCCCCCAGGCAACTTCAGAATCACTTCTGGACGGTCACCTTTTTTAAGTTGGTGAATGCCTCCATAATCTTTACTTTCAGTTTGTATTTGGTCTTACAAGGAGTTTTGTTGTTCTCTCACGCAACTGCACCCCACATATAATAATCAAGAGGGTAGCAGTCGGAAGAATTAGGTGGCCAGATGTAAGGGGTGATATTATTGCAGAAATTGTCTGAGAGCCATGACTGGCTTATTCTGCTTTTTTGGCAGAGTCCTGTTTCCAAACATAGGATTTTCCAGCCGTCACCTTCTGGACTAAGGGCAGAATTACCTGCTCCAGGCCCTTGATGTAAGTTGCGATGTTGAGTCTGAAGTCCTGTGGGAAGATGAATGGAGACATGATGTCGCAAACACTCTAAACCTCATGATGTTGACAGGATATATTATCCAACTTTTTCCGAATCCTCTCGACTCTCCTCAGATAGACATCAAAACACACTGAAATGTTTGTATTGAAGCTTACAGCATGAATGCCAAGCAGTAGAGTATACCATATCCAAATTTCTGGCAAAGTGAATTGTCTCATGATGCTCTTTTTCTCACACGCTGCCAAACTGTCTTTACTATATGGCGCAAACAATAAAAACAAAAAACAAAAAATGCGCATGTGCAAAATTAAAAGTTAATAAAATGCTGATAATTTACCAATCGCACCCTATATATATATATATATATATATATATATATATATATATCAGCATGCAGTGTGGGTATAGAAGAATCCAAAGGAGTATCCTGTACATACAGTGGTAGGATAACTCTCTAAGAGAGCTCTAAGCATATATGCATATAAATACATATAGAGCAAATTTAAGAAAAATTAAGACAGACACGTTATTTCATGGTGAATCGGAAGTATAGGCCTATTTCAGGCGAACCATCATCAGCTTCCATCTTTATTTTACAAAAGATTTTTTCCTGTAAGATCTTTTGTAAAATAAAGACGGAAGCTGACGATGGTTCACCTGAAATAGGCCTACACTTCCAAATCACCATGAAATAATGTGCCTGTCTTAATTTTTCTTATATATATATATATATATATATATATATGTCAAAATATGGAGAAAGCAGAAAGCGCATTTTTGGTACTTGAATAGATACGAATGTGCAGATGTGCGGATGTGCATTGTGGTGCAGTGGATATTGGCTTGTAACAAGAAATTGGGGAGCCGAATGCAAATTCCAGTTGAATTCCTTGCATTCACTTATGCATAAATACCCCTGGGAAAGGTATTAATCCATATCTTTCCTCCACTTATGGGTTAAATAACAGGACAGATTGGGTTCTATAGCTTTGGCTGGTAACCAATCTATCGCAGAAAGCAATGACAACCTACTGTGGAATAATCAACTGCCCAGTCAGTCATGTCTCTTTCGAGACATGATTGCTCAAGCATGTGTATCACATGACACTTAACTGGCTGAATAGATACATCAAAGGTAATATGATATAGGGAGAAGCAATAAAAATAAAAATAAAACTAAAAAAGGAAAATAAAACTAGGTTAATACTCTGACCATTAGGGAGAAAAAAAAAGAAAAAAAGAGAAAAAAGAAAAAAAGAAAGGAAAACAGTAAGCATGTAGAAACTACTGGCCAAATTTCAAAGTGAATCTTTATTCTGATTAATTAAAAGGAACACAAACATAAATTTTATATCTTCCCACACACATAAATAGTAATCCATGGTTTTTTGTATTTAAATGTAAATCATTTTCATAACCAACATCCAGTATAGACTGATGACAAGATTCTAACGCAAAACAGAAATTTCCATATCACAATGCACTTTAATTCATAATTTATGATTATATTAAGCTCTACAATATTTATTGAATTGGGCACTGTTTATAAAAAAATTAATTTAAAACTGCAAAATCTTGGATCCTCTTCACCTATATTGTTTTATATATAGCATTTTAAAAAATCCCTGTTATATGAGTCTTCTTAAAAAAACAGTAAAATCAATTATTGTAAATTGCCTGAAGATACCACAAAGTAAAAAACCTAGGTTGCATAATAACTTGTTTACAAATGAAAAATATTCAAAAGTTCTACAATATAATTGTATTGAACACTTTTTAATACAACTGTGTACTGGTCAAATTTTATTATGACCAAAAACTGAGTAATTAAATAATCAATATATATATATATATATGTTGTTTACATATATATTACATATATATATTGTCTTTATATATATATATATATATATATATATATATAATTCCAAGTGAAGAGGACTCAAGATTTTTTTTATTTTGAGGATTCTGGGATTTATTTTATTATAAACAATGCTCAATATAATGAGTATTATAGAGCTTAATATAATATAATTATATAGTTATGTATCAATTTTACATTGCAACATGGAAATTTCTGTTTCGAATTGGTTCTCATCATCAGGCAATGTTGGTGTGGTTGTAGATGATTTACATTTAAAAATTTAAAGATTTTTAAATGTAAATCATCTGCACAACCACACCAACATTGCCTGATGATGAGAACCTATCTTGAAACAGAAATTTCCATGTCACAATGTAAAATTGATACATCACTATATAATCATATGGTATATATATATATATATATCATATAAATATTGTTTTATGTATGTATATAATATATCTTGTTCTATATATATATATATCAATATATATGCTGTTTTATATATATAGTATGTATATAATATATATTGTTTTATATATATATATATCATATATACTGTTTTATATATATAACATATATATATTTTATTACATATATGTGTGTATATATATTGTTTTGTATATGTAGACTAGCCACAGTTTAGATTTAGAAAGTTCAATTCATTTAATTTAATATTAAAATAATATTTCTCCTTTATTACTGTGTAATTTAAGTTTCTTTCTAAGAAGGATGATATATACTTTACCTGTACACGCATTTACATGTCCTTTTGATTGATTGTCCTCGTAAGACAGCAGAGGTGATGATGGGGAAGAAGAAGAGGATGAAAATGGCTGAGGGAACGGAGGTGTTAATGTAAGAATTGATTTTTGCATCTGCTGGTTCTTGTGTCGATAATTCTGTAAAATCTGCTGAGGTTCTGTTGAAGAGTTCTTCATGGATATGTGCTCACTAACCGTGTCGCCTACAGTCATAAAGGAGTCTGCTGATGTACTCCCATTGACGGACACGATTTCTGTCGAAGAGTCATTGACCGTTGCAAACGATTCTGCAGATGTGCTGCCGTTGACAGGTGCAGTTTTTGCCGATGCATCACACGCCGAAACAAAAGACTCAAGGGATGTGAACATAGAGTTGTAGGATTCATTTGAAGGGCTTCCAACTGAAACAAAGGAACTGGACGAATTGAATGAATAATTTGAAAGACGGTTACTTCCCATGATGATGCGTCCAGATTCTACACCATCAACATCCTCAAAAATGCTGTTTTTATCAAAAGAATAACTTCGCTTTTGCCTCTGAACTAATTTGACCAAATTGCGATCTCGACCCAACAGACTTGATTTCAAAAGCGACAGATCAGACATTTCTTCTGAAATGTCTAGAGGTGGGTCCTGATATGAGGGCCAAGATTTTCGATTGTTTTTGTTCCCGTGTCTCTTGCCAAATTGACGAGGTGTAACTACTTCATTGTCTTCAACAGGATTTAGGGTCACCATTGGTGTCTTTAAAGAGGATGAAGAAGAAGATGTTGATGATGATGAGAATGATTTGTTGGTGTGATTTGGTCGACTCTCTATCATTGAAGAAACCCTCTGCATATTTGTAGCTTTACACGGCAAAGAATTCAATCCTCTAATAGCAGAACACACCTCTTTGGTAACAGAAGGTTTGGGGTCAATTGGAATCAGGCCATTGCCAGATAATAAAGATAAGTTAGCTGTATTAAGCTTTTCTGTTGATGGTCTTTTAATGATTCCTTTATTAAGTTTTTTGGTCTCTTTCATGGAATATTTTGTGATGGCATTATCAGAAGTGGATCCAACAGAAGCAGCCAATATTTTATCCTGGTATGACATATCAGGTGAACTAATGGAGCCTAGATAATTGGCAGGCCTGTATACATTAGGAGTATTTCCACTGCTTTTATTTCCACCTGCCTTTTGGTGTGTCTTTATTCCTAGCATTGACAAAGCTGTATCCGTGATTGTCGATCTCAAGGGTGACTCGCTAACTTTAGTGTCCTCAGACAGATCAGATAAAGAACTGCTACTACTGGAATCATCAATATACTTTGGATACGAACTACCAAGACCAAGTGAATAGCGTAATAATTCTTCAAACTGACTTCTCATTGTACTACTGTCGCTGTTCCGACGCTTCTTTTCTTTTGTTTCGGACACCATCTCCCCGGTGGACAAACTCCGGCACGTCTTTCCATTCAGAGAAATCTTAAACATTGCATTGAGAGGATTGTAGTCACAGACATTTGATAAAGAGGAGTTGGAAAGAAAGCCGTGGTTCTTGTTATTTGGCATCTTGGAATTTTTGCTATTTTGTGAAAGACTAGCTGAAGACTTTCTGTTTCTGATTGTCAGCTTCATGGATGGCAGAATGGAATCATCATTTAAATAAGTGTTTTTATAAGTGTCAAAATGGTAAGGGGCAGAGTTTGTTTTAGCAGGTTCGCAATTGGCATTACTCATGTGTCGAATATTAATTTTGTCTGGTAGGGAGTATAGCATGTCTTCCTGAATTCTCTCAGTAAAGTTCTCTTTGAATGGATCATATGAATCAGGAAAGCCTAAAATCAAAACAAATAATTGTTTAATAATTATTGACAACAGATACAAAAACAAACATCTACTATTTACATCATTTACACGGTTCAGGCTTTTGTGCTTATCTTTATTGCCATGCTTACAATGTTTCAGTCATTGTACACTCTGGCCTTCTTCAGGTGTTAGGAATTTTGAACCAAACCTTTTATTTCAATCACTGGAAGCACTTGAAGAAGGCTGAAGCTGGCAATAAAGATGAGGACAAAACAGTGTAAATACTATAAATACTACCTCATCTCAGAAGTATAGACAAATACATTTTTCAAAACAAAGCAAATAAAGAATAATTCTTAGCAGGGTTAATGAGGTGCAAGCATCTTGTGACCCTCACCAAATCTATCATACGGAGCCCACACCACATCTCAGTTTTCATAAGGTAAAATTCATATAAAATACATTTTTTTATTATAACCTAATTATGTACAATAATAGATCATATGCAATATTGGGGAACAATTCAACTAGAAAAGTTAAAAATAAATATAATGTATCTAAATACAAATTAGAGACATGTCATAAGATCATTGCATCTTAAATAAATCAGCAATGTTTTGCAGTAATTTTTAACATCAACTTGAGATTTTTCTTACAGTATTTACATTATTCGGACTATTGTCCTCATCTTTGTTGCCATTTGTATGACATTTCGACCGTTGTATGCTCCGGCCTTCTTCAGATGCTAGGAATTTCAAACTGAACCCTTTATTACAATCACTGGGGTATATTATCCTCATTCCTTGCAAAAGCCTCTATTGGAAGTCATGAGTTATCTCCCTCTAACCCTGCAAGTTACTTGTTCACCACTATAGGGTTAGAGAGAGATAACTCATGACTTCCAATTGAGGTTTTACGCAAGGAATGAGGATGATATACCCCAGTGATTGTAATAAAGGATTCATTTCAAAATTCATAGCACCTAAAGAAGGCCGGAGCGTACAATGGCCAAAATGTTGTACAAATGGCAACAAAGATGAGGACAACAGTTCGAATAATGTAAATACTGTAAATACTAACTCATCTCAGAAATATAGACAAATATTGAGATTTTTCTAGTTGAATAATTTTGACACACTCAACATCATAGATAAAAAGAATTAATTTTATATAAAGTTTTTTTTTCAAGATTTTGAATGAAAAAATGAATGACGTCAAAACCCACAAAAATTTTTCATCCTATAATAGTCAGTTCTGCTTAGTTTAATTTGTGTTGTATATAAATGTAGGTAAAAACAAAACTAATATTGATAAGATAGTGAGAGTTACAAAGCACTGCCCTTGAACCCCAATCAGGCTTAGTCATCACCACCACCACCCTGCTAGTTAGGAAAATCAGCAGTAGTATAGACTGGCCCTAATTCTAAAGAACATACAAATAAGTATTGATTGATTGACAGAAATGGAAATCATTTTCAAATTTCATAGTTGAAGCATTCTTGTAAAACTATTTGGCGCTGAAGGTTTATAAAAAGAAAAAGATGAATAGAAAGACATGCAGATAAACTGAATGAGGATTTTTCTGTTTTTGTTAGAAAAAGTGAAATCTTTGAGATTTAACTTAAAGAGATTTCCCACGAAGAGGCAAAAAACAAAAGAGACCATGTGGTGAATTCGGATAGCTGATTAATGATCCTGCTTTTTGGTACAAGTTATCAAAACACAGGACCAGATATAGAATCTTATACCAGTAAAAAATTGAAATAATAAAAATTTCTTAATGACCAGCCAAGCAGACAACAGACGAGACTGCACTATAAACAGGGTAGAGAAATAAAGATTTCTTTGGGAATTAAGAAATTAATGACCCTGATAAGAAATCAAGAGAGACATTTGGCAAATTTCTAACCAAGAACCAGAATTATCCTTACATTTGAAATAATGAAAATGTAATTAGTGACTGCAAGTGAATGCAACCCGAGGCTATAAAATCAAGTCAGTCAAAGAAGGACTGAGGTGGTGAGCAGAGGTGAAAAAACTAGGGAAGGCGGAGAAGTTTTTTACACCCCTTGAATAGTGTTGGTGTGAGAAACTAACGAAGGAAGAAAGGAAGAAGTTGATTGGACAGATCAATGCCTGTAACTGTTGCTCACAGAAAGGAAAAATCCTCAAATTAAAAAAGATAATCAATCTTCGAAAACCAGACAACAAAGAAACCTTTATCAACATTAAAGAAATCACCAGTTTCTCCAGACCATTTATTCCCTCCACTGGTTTTGGGTAGAAATCCACATCTGAGGGCCTTAAGCAGCCAAAAGCAGAGTTGGAGATAACAGTTTAGCCAAAGCACTGGAGATGTGCAATTGATACCACGCTGCCTGATATTACGTGATTGCCTGCCTAGGAAGAACTCTGACTCAAAACATTTGCCAAACTTAGCAGAGCCAGCCAAAGTGTTATATTACAACTTAAGATATGGGTTGGGATAATAGCTGTCTGTATGAAGTAGATAGAGTTTGACTGTTAAAACGACCAAACCCTGGGCCAAAATTTGAAGATATAAATTTTTATTAAATTTTTTTTTTCTCTTCTTGTGACTTGCTCAGCCTGATTAATTCATTTGCAGCAGTTCCTGAAGGTTATTTGACTTTACCCATTTACGATCAAATCAAATCACAATGTGGGATAAGATAGGGTGTAGACCAAAGTGATCAATTTATCAATCCCGCCACAGGAATTGGGCAGTTTGAAGACCAATGAAGGGTATGTCACATTATCATTATTAAGTTTTGACTCTCCTTTCATTCATCTTATTTTGGTTACATTTTATCACAATTTTAAGAGCACTCTTCTCCTATGTGCCATTTCCCTGCAGGAAGTGTGTGATCATGGCTCTCCACAACTTCCTGTCATTTGTAGCTCTAAGTAGGGTTTGTGTTTTTGTTATCCTTCCTAATGTCTTTTCTATCAACCATTGTTTAAGATAATGATTTTATAAATTTCAAGTGAAAGCAGTATAAAGTTAATGAATGGCAAATATTTCCTTATAGGGAAACGGCTAATATCATCATTAACATTATCACTTGCATAAGCTTGTTTGATAGGTAATTTGCTACTTTCCTCTGTTTCTCTTACATTCAATTTGGCATTTGAGTGTCAAATTTTCCAAACATTCTTCTCTCATTATGTTCCATAGAAATTTCACCTGTCTTTTCCTTATTTAAATACAAATGTTCTTTTTTATTCCATTTTCCTTAAAACTCCCCTTGTTATTCACATGTGTAGTGATATCATTGTCAGCTGATATCATATTAAATCCCAACAATGATTTGTTCATGTATTTTCTGATGGTTATCAGCTGGGTCAAGCCAACTTCACAAGTACATAGCAAGTGGCTTAGACAATGAGCATCACTAAATTAAGATAAATTACTTTTTAGAGACAAAGATGATAAGACAAAGTACAGTATTTTCTATAAGACAGTGATCACTGCCCATGAAAAGTCAGAAAGATGAAGAGGGTTCATGTAGAACAACATGAGATGATGCTTTTTAAAGTGTTCACCTCCCCCATTCACCTATGCTTCAATTTGGCTTCACTCATCTATAGCAATTGGTTACAACCTGAGAATAAAGCCTGCTTACTGCTAGAAATTCTAATGGTATCAATTCGTGGATAATGACCTAACCAAAGTGTTCTCCAAGTGTTTAACTGGAAGAAGTGGCACCCTGAGAAATGTTTAGTCTGGACTACAATGTTATACACATGTTCAATTGATGATATTTTTAGCATCCTTCTGTATAAGCACATTTATGTTGTCTCAAGTCTAAATAAGAAGTTCATATCAGAAATTAAAAAAAACAACAGCAATAAACTACAAGTGAAATTTGAACATACAACCATTATCCTTGAAACCCTACTTTCTATGACAGTGTTATCAACAGTTTGAATAGAAAGGTTTTAGCAGCAAATATTACTCAAAATAAACCATATACTATATTAT
This sequence comes from Ascarosepion bandense, assembly GCA_037127315.1. NCBI lineage: Eukaryota > Metazoa > Mollusca > Cephalopoda > Sepiida > Sepiidae > Ascarosepion > Ascarosepion bandense. The sequence goes on from JBBBDQ010000436.1 coordinate 3,611,028, forward strand.
TTACAATTAGTTAATATATCAATATTTACATTAATAGTAGTAAGATACAATTGTTTTTTTTTAATTTTTTTAGATGAAGCTTTTATTTGAAGTAGTGTGAAATATCAGCATCTTCTCAAGACTAGTAGCAGCCATCTTTCCATTATTGATGGGGCTTCCTTACCAACCTTTTATTTAAAGTAGTGTGGAATCTCAACATCTTTATTATGTCATTATTTTCTCTTTAAATTATATGTGATATGCATTTTAACTGTTGCTGCTGTGGAAAGTCCTCAAGTGATATCGTTTTTGTGATTTGGTACAGTTCTTTGTTTGCAATTCTGTAGTGCCAGTCCACATAGTCCAAAGAAGTGTAGTCTTAACCAAGACTCACAAGCTTCACTTGCTCAGAGCCATTTTAAACCATTGATCCGAGAAATCAGTTGTATACAGCTGACAGTTCAGATATTTTTGAATTTGGTGCCATGCATGAGATCCATATGAAAATCTCAATCTCATGAGGTTATTTGAGAACATGACTTGAGTTTTCTTGTTGATGTTTTGGCTTTTGTAAAATTTGCAGTGTTGGTTCAAACTAGCTCTAGCACAGCCTATTTTGTGTTCAATTTTTTTTTCTCCTATTCTAAATTTGTTGTAACTGATCCATACAATAAGGTATTTGAAGTGTTTAAAGAATAGAGTACTAGATTGTTATGCGATGTCTGTCCTTCAATATGGCAGCGAATGCGGGACAATCTCATCAAAGATGAAAGAAAGGCTTAAAGCAGCCGAAATATGGTTCTACAGAAGGATGCTGAGGATACCATGGATTGAAAATGTGAGCAACGACAAGGTTTTGGAGAGGATGGAAATGAAAAGAAAACTTATACTTAACATCAGGAAATTATAGCTGAAGTTTCTGGGACATGTTCATGGGATAGATAGAGAAGGAGAGACACGGGAAAACAATGTGTGTCATACTTAATGGACTTGAGCAAACGGATGTCAGAGCAAAGGTTGAGTGAGTTAACAAGAAAAAGGGTGTTAAAAGCTACAAGGAATGTGGAGATGTGGAGGGCCATGATCGCCCATGGCCCATAGTATAAGAAAAAGTATTTACAAATTCCACACATGAATTTTGATGATAGATTCAGGGTAGGTGTAATAATTACTTTTATTACAATTACAAATCATAGTTTCTGTTTTCAAAAGGTTTATCTTGAGTCCTATTTCTTGAAACACCTAGTAGAGGATGTTGATTTTCTGTTCAATTGATTCTTATCCAAAATATGAATAAAAGCAGTCCTATAATCAGAATACTTGTATCTGACTAAAGGATACAAATGAGTAGAATATGACAGGAAAAACACAAATGATTTACAAATATAAAAAAAAAGTTCTAAAAGATTCTATATTTAATTTCAAATTATAAAGCGACAACTCTTCACTAAAATTGCCTATGTAGAACAGCTTCTTGTTATTTCAGTGAAAAGTGTGAGGTAACTTGAGTTACATGCCCTGAAACGTGTTGAAATTTTTTTTTTTTTTTTAATCATATCACCCCAAGCAAGGCAGTAACACCACTGAAGCACAGGGGGCTACATAAGAGTGAAAAGTTTGGAAAAGAGAAAGCCGGAAACCACATCCTAAACAGGGAACAAGGGATGAGCCTCTTCATCTGTTCAATAGATGTGGGTGGAGTGTGAACCGGGCGATAGTTTAGTCTATCTACTCCAAAATGTTCTTTGAATAATGAACAAATGAATTCCACCAGAAGCAGCCTATCCCAGAGAAAAACAAATATGGAGGATAGGTGTGAGCCTACATGACTGTTCAATCAGTCAACAAAAATGCAATGATCAGCTGGAAACAAGTTACATCTGTTTTGCAAGGCAGGGGGAGGAGCTGAAGTCTGTCCATTGATGCCTCCACCATCATGACACAATATTTTGTTTCTTTTTACTTTATTTTAATTTCTGAATGAAAAGCCACTGCTAACTCAGTAAAAATATCTTTTGTATCTCATTTACCAAAAAATATGAACTTATTTTATTACCTCAAGATTTTACAAAATTAAAAGATTAATATTTACTCACCCATAGAAGGTAAGCATTCATCATGGCTTTCTGCATCTGAATTGATAAATAAAAAAATGTCAAAATAAAAAGTTTATTAATTATTATTATTATTATTATTATTATTACTAGTACTATTGATGACAAGTGGCCCCATGCAGTTAAAAATGAGAGCAAAACGTTTATATCAATACGCCATTTAAAATGAGTGATATACATATTGATGTACCTAATAATGAGTATCTTACATTTAGACACAAGAAAAAAAATAATCCAAACCCCTGAGCAAGATAGAAGGAAAATATATATATACTAGTAGTATAGCCCAGCGTTGCTTGGGTGTAATGAAAGCTTTAAAACTAATCCATGATCCTGGAGCTCAGACTCAGCATAAAGAATGTTTGTGTGAAGTTTGGTGAGAATCGGATGAAAATTGTGGATTTGTATAAGGGACATACAGACAGATAAACAGACACACACACAGACATTTTGCCTTTTATATATATATATTATCAATTTTCTGCACTATTGTAAAAACTGCAACATTGAAACTTCTGAATATTGTTTCTTATGTCTTTGTCTATGAGTGTATCAAATCTCATTAAAATAGAACCACTCTATAACCTGATTTTTTCGATTATCAATTTTTGATATTTATTGGGGGTACCTCGATACAAAACCTAGCTAAGAACACTTGCAGATGCTTATAGTACAACTGTGTAAATTTTCAAGAAAATCGGTTCAGCCATTTCGGAGTCTATAGGTAACGGGCACACACACACACACACAGACACACAAAGTTCCATTTATAAATAAGTTATATATATATATATATATATATATATATATATATATATATATATATATATAAAGTACACCTAGTGAGCCAACAAACCTACCAAGGTTTCACCTAAGCGGATCGTCAGGAAAAGCTGACTAGATTGGTTAAGCATTTCTCCTTCTCACAGCCTTCCTTCAGATAAACAGTACGGCTTTTCTTACTCCATCTTTTCTTTCTTTTCTCTTCCATTTTATATCTACTTTTGATTTAATTAATGTGCTTTTTGTGCACCATTTCCAGACCTTTAACTAGATATACCATTCTTCCAATTCTTCAGATCCTAGTTTCAACTTACCAATAAGTTTTATTTGTCTGATACATCCGGTAAAAGACATTTTGTCCAATTTTATAAAAATCTTTTGCAGCTTATTGTAACATATTTTTTTTTTTTAATCATTTCACCCCGAGCAAGGCAGAAATGCCACTGATGACTGGGGGGCTACATAACTGTAAAAAGATTAATTAGAAAAGAGTGAGGAGTACAAGCTAGTTAGAAAAGAGCAATAGAAAGCTGAGAATGCAGGTGCAATGACAGATACATAGGTGGAGAGAAAGGGAAGGATATACGGGGGTGGAGAGAGAGCTAGAGTCCAGTGGTTAATAGATGAGTATTGACATTGCATTTAAATTTCTGGAGGTTGTAACTGTCAGGAAAGCAAGAATATGGGAGTGAGTTCCACAGGCGGGAAGTGCGAGAGAAGAAGCTGAAGGAGTAGAATTGTCATCTGCATTTGGCTAACCTAACTGTGAATGGGTGGGACCCAGTTGCCAGTCTTGTTCCACGAGTAAACACCTGTTGTGGAGGCACCAATGACTTAAGTTCGTCCGAGCAGAAGCCATGAAAGTATTTATAGAACAAAGGGAGGCCACATTTCGACAGTGGGGAAGTGGCTGCAGTCGAGCCGCCAGATCAGTACCTATCACATTACAGACTCTCCTTTGGAGCCTGTCGAGAACACTGAGGAGAAGGGCGGGGCGCCTGACCATAAATGGCAGCAGTACTCCATGCACGGACAGATGGTTGACTTGTATATATGCAGGATGGATTCAGGCAGAAAAAACATCCTGGATCGACATAGTGACCCAACCTTCTTAGCAGTAGATTTAGCTATGGATTCAATATAGTGGTATGATCATGTTTTTTCTTATTGGGTATTAGTATGTCAAATACTGATCGTATTTTCCAAGCAAACATAATTTCCACTGGCGTCAAGGCCAAAGGTGCAGTTGTATTTGGTGTAAATCTATACACCTGCTAAAATTGCTGTAATTCTGAATCTGTGGATCCACCTTTGGCTTTTTTTTTAGAGCCCTTTTGAAAGTATCCATAAAACGTTCTGCCTAGCCATTACTTCTAGGATGGTAGGGGGCAATGATTATGTGCTTTACCACAAACATTTTGCAAAATTCTTTGAATGTAAATTGCATGCTGTTATCCAAAACAATTGAATCTGGAACTCCAAACCTTGCAAACAGTTTGTGTAGAAACAGAATTACTACTTGTGTAGTTGGTTTCTTATATCTGGATATTTCTGACCACTTGGAAAATTACAATGATCAGATAGTATCTAAACTTATTTATAAATGGAACTTTGTCTGTGTGTGTGTGTCTGTGTGTGTGTGTGTCCGTTACCTATAGACTCCGAAACGGCTGAACCGATTTTCTTGAAAATTTACACAGTTGTACTATAAGCGTCTATGAGTGTTCTTAGCTAGGTTTTGTGTCAAGGTACCCCCGATAAATATCGAAAATTGTAATCGAAAAATCAGGTTATAAAAGGAGTGGTCCGATTTTAATCAAATTTGATACACTCATAGACAAAGACATAAGAAATGATATTCAGAAGTTTCAAGGTTTCAGTTCTTATAATAGTGCAGAAAATTTGATACTGATACCAAGAAATCAAAATTTGACTTACATCCTTTCATTTTTCTTTCAGTCTACAGTTTCGCTTTAACTGGAAACAACTATTGCTTTTTATTCTTTCGTGCCAACGTCCAAAGAGTCTGAGCTCCAGGACCATGGATTAGTTTTAAAGCTTTCATTACACCCGAGCAATGCCGGGCTTTACTGCTAGTGATCTATTAAGCAGACTAGCAAAGTCAATGTGAAGATGTGACCATAGGCAGTCAGTTTCTAGCCATGAGTTGAACTTCATTTGTGGTGCATCAGCTGCCAAAGCAGAGCCTTCGCATGATTTTACCAATGTTTCAATATCTCTATCAATGCTTCGTCAGTATACATAACTTCTCATTATACTTTTCATTCTGGATATACCAGGGTGTCCTGCATGCAACTCTTTCAGGATTCGGTTTTTAGGGCTAAAGGTATCACTACTCTTTCACTATACATGTGAACGTCATCACACATTGAATAAATTTTGGAGTCAGTTTTACTTCTGTCTTTTAGCTTTTCCTTTATTTCCATAATGAACTTGTCATCTAATGCTTTCTTTTTAATTTTCTCCAAAGTCACCGGTAGTTCCCGCACAGTATGAGTACCTTTTTTTATCTCTACTTCTCATTGTAGAGAAGCAATGACTGTGTCTTCTAAAGGTTCATTATTTTTTGGAATAAGTTTGGACAATTCATCTGCGTGACTTAACTTACTTGATGGAAAGAATTCTATTCTAAAGTTGTAATTTAGTAGAATGGTTCCTCATCACTGTCACTTATTAGCTGTATGTGTTGGTAGCCCTTTATTTTTTACCCATAAAAAGCTAGAAATGGTTTGTGATTTGTTTGTAAGGTAAACCTTCTCCTGTGAATGAATCTGTTAAATTTTCTAAGGGTAAAGGCAATCCCCTAAACTTTCCTTTTCTATCACAGAATAATTTTTTCAGCAGAAGAAGCATCCTGAATGCATGAACAATAGGTTTCATTGAGGCATCTTTGATTTTATGCATAATTCAGGCTCCTATACCGTATGCACTAGCCTCACTTGCTATGATTATTTTTTTTGGGGGGGGGGGATTATAATGTGACAAAAACAAGTCTGATGTTAATTTTTTAAATTCTTTAATTTTTTGAATGCTTCCTGTCACTCTGTCATCCACACAAATTTAGAGTCTTTCTTAAATAGACAATAGATAAGGATGTGCGTTGTGGTACAGTGGATACCGGCTCGGAACGAGAAACCAATGAGCCGAGTTCCAATTCCAGTTGAATCTGTTGTATTCACTTACGTGCAAATACCCTTGAGAAAGGTATTAATCAGTCTCTTCCCTCCAGTTATGGGTTAAATAGCAGGACAGATTGGGTTCTATAGCCTTGGTCAGCAACCAGTCTACCGCAGAAAGCAATGGCAACCTACTGCGGGATAATCTTCTGCCCAGTTAGTCATGTCTCTTTCGAGACATGATCGCCCAAGCGTGTATCACGTATGGCACTTAACTGTCTGACTGACTTAAATAGATTATTCAATGAAGCTCACAAACAATGCATGTTTGGCACAAAAACATTGTAATAGCTTGCTAATCCCAAGAAACTTTGTAAGGAACTGACATTTTCAGGAGCAAGCATGTCTTTTATAGCACTGGTTCATGCTGGATCTGGTCTCCTGCTATTATTGTCAATTATTGTCCCAAATATTTGATTTTGTCTATGAAAAAAATCACTCATTTTGTGGCTCAACTTAAATCCATAGTCTTGAATTCTTTTGAAAACTTCAAAAACATTTTTTATTGCTCTTTTGGGGTTTCACTTTTCAGCAAAATATCGTCAAGATACGCGACTACAAAGTCAAGTCCAATCAGCATCATGTTAATGACTTGCTGAAAAAAGTTGGACCAACTTTTATGCCAAATGGCAAATGATTGAATTTATACAACCCTTAATGTGTATTTAGGGTCAATAGTTTTGAACATTTATCATCGACTTGAATCTGAAGATACCCAACCTCAACTTAGTTGCACAAAAACCAATTCCAGCCCTGGTAGTGAGTAATGATAACCTTTGAGAGCATCGTTTAAACCCAAGAAAAAATACACTCAGACACACATCTCTTTTGACTTTTTTTTATGTATACTGTAGATGAAGCCAAGACGCTATAGTCAAATTTGGACAAAACACCATTTTTTCAAGTCTGTCAGGTTTGTCATTAATTTGTTTTAGCAATAAAAAGGGAACATTCCTTTTCTTCTTGAATTTCACTTTCAATTTATCACACCTGCCTAGACCATCAGAAAATACCTCTGGGAATTTAATTTTCAGTTCTTGCTTTTAAGTTTCTGTTTCATTGATAGAACTATTAACTCTATGGAAAAACAAACTGATTGTATAGTTCCATAATTCAAAATATTTCATCCAATTCATCTCAACAAGGTTATTTGTATTTTTCATTACAGTCATAACTTCAACATTTTTTTATTGTTTTTTTTTTTTTGTTTGTTTGAAGTCACATTTGTAATAAATTTTTCTTTGAATTTTATTTTCTGTTCCATCACACTACAAGCTTTTATTTTGGTAACCATTAATGTCGGTTTGCCAATTCTTCTCCCTGTATATTCATTTAATATACATAAGTTGTATTCACTACCCAATTGCAATTTGATATTTTTGTTCAGGATAATTACCTACACAAGTTTTCTTATATTCCAACTGGAAGATTCCTTTGTGTTAGTTACTTTAATGCAATTGCTCATTTTTATTATTTTAGTCTTACAGTGAGTATTTTATATCACCTTTTTTTTTTTTACGCTGAAAACATTCCTAGTTTTTGTATGGACAGACATTATAAAAATGTCATTCTCCACATGTATAGCAGGGATTAGGAGTAATGTCTTTTTCCTTCTTCACCAGAAGATTCATTTGTGTTAGTTACTTTAACGTGATTACTCACTCATCTTCCTATTTTTGTCTTACAGTGAGTTTTTATGTCCTTTTCTTTTGCAATGAAAACATTCCTTATTTTTGTATGAACAGACATCATAAAAATGTCATTCTCTACATGCATAGAAAGTGTTAGGAGTAATGTCTTTTTCCTTCTTCACTTTATTTTTTGTCACACCTTAGAAAGGTGTGACAGACCACTTTCATTGATATTCTTAGCACCTCATCAAACATTTATAAAACTCTGACAATCTTCAACTAGATTTTGTAAAGTGAGATTGAGTTCATTTTCAAATTTATGCAGAACCCTTCTCGTGATTTCAGCATCTCTTGTTGACATCAAACCTTGAACAAATGTTAAGCATTTAAAATTGTCAGGGCTTAATTCTGCCAATTTGAATCTCTCACACTGATTATTCACAATGCTAGCTAAAGTTGTGAAGTCTTTATCGTCCTTTTTTCCCAAGTTCATACATTTCCATCTTTTATGGAACAGTAACATCTTAGGACTGAACACTTGTAGCTTTGAAGCCCAAAAATACTTTGTATCTTTGGTAATCTTTTTTCTTCTTTCACCTATGTACCCTTGGTGCATTTTACATAAAAATCGTTGTTTGGAAAAGTTATATTGGTAACTTTTTTCCTGTTAGTTTTGCCAATAATTTGTGCATGAAACATTGTATCTTTCACACTGATTATTATGCTAGCAAACATTGTAAAGTCTCATCATTTTTTGACAAAGTTCATACATTTCCATTATTTATGGAATAAGGATGTTTTGGGACAGAACACTTCTGAAAGCAAAGTAACCATTTCATTAAACCTTAGGTCACTAGGTTTCTTTGATAATATATAATTCATAAACTCAATGTTTAGTTTTCTTAATATAAGTCTGACCTTTTTTTGATCAGACCAATTTGCACAGTCACTTTTGTAAAGGTCTTCATATCTACGGATGAAAATGTTATGACTTTCTATGGAATATAATTAAATTCCCCTATCGCATTTATGATAGTATTTTTTTTTTTTAATCATATCACCCCGAGCAAGGCGGTAACACCACTGATGTGCAGGGGGCTACATAGGAGTGAAAAGATTGGAAAAGAGAAAACCGGAAACCCCATCCTAAACAGGAAACAAGGGATGAGCCTCTTCACCTGTTCAATTGACGTGGGTGGAGTGTGAACCGGGCGATAGTTTAGTCTATCTACTCCAATTGAAAAAACAAAAAGTGAGAAGATTGGAAAAGAGAAAACCGGAAACCGCATCCTAAACAGGAAACAAGGGATGAGCCTCTTCACCTGTTCAATAGACGTGGGTGGAGTGTGAACCGGGCGATAGTTTAGTCTGTCTACTCCAATTGAAAAAAAAAAGTGAGAGAAAACCGGAAACCGCATCCTAAACAGGAAACAAGGGATGAGCCTCTTCACCTGTTCAATAGACGTGGGTGGAGTGTGAACCGGGCGATAGTTTAGTCTGTCTACTCCAATTGAAAAAAAAAAGTGAGAAGATTGGAAAAGAGAAAACCGGAAACCGCATCCTAAACAGGAAACAAGGGATGAGCCTCTTCACCTGTTCAATAGACATGAAAAAGCACATGAATCATCATTCCTGTTACTTGTTATCATTTTCTGTTGCTGTTCTAACAATAATTCACCAAATTTTTTGAGTCTTAGTTCTAAAAGTTCTTGCTGTTCTTGTTGTTTATTTAAGATTTCCAGTAAAACTTTAAACTCCTCCATTTTTACTTTTCACAAAAGTATATATATTCTAAATGTTGTAATTTGAATAACTGGTTGATATCCTTGTAATCCTTGGTAAATCCTTGGTAAATCCTTGTAATCCTTGGTAAATCCTTGTAGCCCAAAAGTACTTTGTAGCTTTAGCACTTTTTATTTCTTTTACCAATGTCTCCTTGCCTAATTTTACCAATGTCTCCTTGCCTAATTTTACCAATGTCTCCTTGCCTAATTTTACCAATGTCTCCTTGCCTAATTTTATGTAAAAACCCTTGTTTGCAAATGTTATATTCATAACTTTTTTTTCTGTGAGTTTTGCCAATACTTCATTCATGGAATGTTGTATCTATGAACATTTAGTTGTGTTCGGCCAAAACTTTTATCATAAAAATGTTGTTTTGGTGATCTTTTTCTTGAGATCAGCCTAAAATCTTTGCTACCAAAAGTCTTTGTCACCAAAATGTTTGTTGGCGAAATCTTTGACACCAAAATATTCATCACCAAATCTTTGTCACAAAAGGTTGAATTTGGCCAAATCTTCATCATCAAATCTTCAATGACCAAATCTTTTTCATCAAAATTCCAACAGCCAAATCTTCAACACCAAAATATTGAAACCTAAAAGATTACTGCATGAGTAATAACCCAAACAGAAGTTGGAAATAACTAGTAATATCTATATCATCAAATGCAGGATTTACAAGTTGCGGAAAGTAAATAACCACTGCTAGTAGAGAACTGTTAGACAGTAAGAAGACACCACTCTCAATAGAGGTTAACATATTACATAAAGATTGGGACATACCCAATACTGTCCAAAGGATCACACATAACAGATAGATAGATAGATAGATAGATAGATAGATAGATAGATAGATAGATAGAAGCAGAAAAAGATAGATATAAACAAAAGCAGATAGATATTTTATCTGCTATGTACTTTCAGTATGTGGGTGATTATAGTTCTCCACAACTTCCTGTCTTTTTGACACTAAATACTTTTTGGCCATTTACCATCATTTGTACATCCCTGATTAGTCACCTATTCATACAAACTTGTTAAGTAGGTTACTTGCTGTCTTCCTATCTTTTTCATTATATAGAGAATTGCATCCACCATTAACTTTTTTTCATATCACTTTTCTCTTGAGATAATAACCTTTGCAGATATCCTTAGTGCTTCCTTTAAAATGTTCCACTTTGAGATAACAACCTCTCTTAATTTTATCCTTAACTATATCATAAGTTTGTCTAGAAATTGAGTCATTCTATAGTCTGTTGTATTGGAGTTGTAATTACCATTGCCACACTAAACATGCGTGAGAGAACTGACAACTGCGGGTATATATCGTAAAAACTCTAATTAAGACAAACAAAAAACATGAGCACATGGAGGAAGAATGTACACAAGGATAGATAATTACAAAATTCAAAAAAATAGGAAAATAATGAAATTTACATAAATCATTATAACAAACAAAGGAACTTATAATAAGTGTTTAACTTAACAGGAATCGTTTGCATCGACAAAATAATGCATTTTCCCAAATTAAGAAAAGGGTCTAAAAAGCAATAAAAACTTTAGAAGTATTAAATTCTATTAAATATAAAAATTTATCTAGGATTTGCTGGAAAGTGAGGGGGAAAAAATGGTAATTACCTTGTTGGCACCTCATGTGGTAGAGATAGTTACTTCCTAACAGTATCGAAAACAAATATGCTGCCACTGGAGATAACAAATTTACCATCTGACCTCTTGGAAGGTCTCAATCCAAAAGACTTTTAAGGGAGTTTGTATTTCTTAAGCAGATCTATCGCCCGGTTCACACTCCACCCACGTCTATTGAACAGGTTAAGAGGCTCATCCCTTGTTCCCTGTTTAGGATGTGGTTTCTGGCTTTCTCTTTTCAAATCTTCTCACTATTACGTAGCCCCCTGCACATCAGTGGCGTTACCGCCTTGCTCGGGGTGATATGATTAAAAAAAAAAAAAAAAAAAAAGAAGAAGCCAAAATCCAAGATTCTAGAAAAAGTTGCTCTAAAACAGTTTACTTGTTATATTTTTACTTACTTATTCCAACTTTACTATTTTTGTTTTATACTTTCCATTTAGACCTCAGAATTGTTTTACATTGTCCTAAAATATTCGGAACTATTTTTCTGGCAACATTGTCCAAAGGGGGTGACAAGGCCGCTGGTCATAGAATACAGAGCTGGCTTCAGTGATAAAATGAACCTGCTGATTTTACATTAGGGTTTGGTAGCAACTAAAAACTGAATCTTTCCTTACGGTGACTGGTGAAAGATACAATAGTTTAGGAATTGCCTAACGTTTCTTATTGTAGTTTAGATATTGCTTAGATTTTTTTTAATTTTAATATTTTTGCCTTTAGTTTGTCTATGACTGAGAGATTTTTCCTCCTACAGTCAGTACTTGGTTTTGTTTTAGAGTTGAAAATTGCATTTGTAAATCATTTACAGGCTGTTAGGTAGATTATCTGGTTCTTTGTATCTCCTCCTAGGCTTTTCTATATCCACAAATCATGGATTTTCTTGAAACTAGATAATAGTTATTAATTTGTCATTTACTTTCTCTTTTTACTGAAGGATGCTAAGAATACCATGGACTGGAAATGTGAATAACAAGGAAGTTTTAAAGATAATAGAAACAAAAAGGACATTTATACTTATAATTAGAAGAGGCAATTGAATTTTCTAGAACACATTATGAGGAAAGAGGGGTTGAAGAATTTCACATTTACAGAACATATTGAAGGCCAGTGGAACAGGGGAGGGCATGCAGTAACTCTAGCAAACAAGCTTGTTTAAATGGGTGGCAGGATATGGACTGGTCAAGATAGTTAAAAAAAGCAATCCTTACTAAAAGTTACAAAGACAAGAAGTTGTAGAAAGACCTGATTACTCACATCTTGAATGGATACGGCATATAGCCTAAGAAGAAACTGTCTACCAAAAGACGCATTTTACTCTGTGTTCATTGCATGATCAAACTCAATATATGTCAACTATTTTACTGTTTTAGTCCGTTTCTATTAGTTCATTTAATTCAGTATGAAGAGATAGATAGATAGATAGATAGATAGATAGATAGATAGATAGATATGTACAGACTGACATAGATAGATAGATAGATAGATAGATAGATAGATAGATAGATAGATAGAAATTGACTGAGGTAGATAGATAGATAGATAGATAGAGAGAGTGAGTGAGAGAGAGAGAGAGAGAAATTGGCAGACATAGATAGATAGATAGATAGATAGATAGATAAATAGATAGATATTAAACATTCCTATTTTGCTTGCTTGTATTTCTTCCTAAAGTCTTGGCATAATATTCTATATTACTTGGCATTATCTACTGTTTCATGATTTGATAATTTCATCTGTTATTCACTTCTTTTTTTTTTTTGACTCTCTGCCCTTGGAAATTCATTTTCACTCATGTAACTTGAGAGATAGATAAACAGATAGATAAAAACAATTCTTAGATAGCCGGATTAGAATAGACAGATAGTTTTTAAAAAAGCATTCAAGGAGTTGTCAACAACTTTCGAGAAGAATGTTTTTTACTCAGTCAGAAGAGACAATCATTAGTAGAACTTGAATCAAATAAGTTTCCATATAATTTTAAAAATATGAAAAACAATGCTTATGAAAAAAAGTTTCCCTACCTTTGTTGTTATGCTTCTCTCTCTTGTCATGTGTGTTTTGATCAAGATCTGAGGAAAAAAAAATAATGTATGATTATACATTATGAAAAAAAATGTTTTTTAGAAAACAAAAGTTTAAAGTGATTTGTAAATTCATTCCCACTGCAATCACGGCACATTGGCAAAGGCATTTTAATTTTTCAGGAAACAATTTGAAAACAAGAAAAATTCTTGTGTCCCTATCTAAATGCAAGGTCTATGAAATCAGATACATATACAGGATCTCAATATTTCATAGCATTTATTAAATCATATATATATATATATATATATATATATATTCTAACCAATAAAATCCCATCAGAAGTTTTGTTTGATAAATAATCATTACAAGAGCAAACACAGCCAAAATACTTGCAGACACAGTTACAGACCTACCACATGTTACCTTTAGACAATTTATAACAGTCATAACTCCCTTCACCACTCCCAAAAATTCAAGAAAAAGATTTTCACAAGCCAGTGTGAAATTATTTTTTAACCAATGGAAATCTTATATTTAAAAGTTCACACCTCTATGCGAAATAAGATTTTGAATCCCCTTACAGATATAAAAATAGAAGCACACCTCTTGATGCTTATATTGCATCTGTTGGCAAGGGGGTTGTAGGATGGAAAATGACTCATCACCTACACAGCCATGTGTCAAGGCAGGAAAGAGATAACTGGGAAGCGCCAGTCCAGATATGGCAGCAATATTCTATTTCTGGCTCAATATTTGTAATGATAGAGCATGGTACATAGAGTAGGTTTTAGGAACTTGAATAAGTTCTCACTGATTTTTAATGAAAAGAAATGATTTATTTACAAAAATTAGTAAGAAACATGTCACTCAAAGAATTGTCCATCACTAACCACTACTTTTTTCAATCTTTCAGGCAGCATTTGAATACCACGTCAGAAAAATGACACAACTTTTGTGGCCAACTATGAGTTGACCCATTTTTTGGCATCCTCATAAAAATGAAAATGCTGCTAAGCCAGGCCACATGCATTCAATTGGCACAAGTGATAATTGGACAAGGCAATGTTTGGTGAATTTGACAGGCAGTGTAGGACTTCCCATTTAAGCATTTCCAGGTTGGTTTTCACCCATTTTGCAACATGTGGCCTAGCATTGTCATGTTGCAAAATCACTTTGTCATATCTCTGCTCATAAAGCAGCTGTTTTTTTCTTCAATGCTCGGCTCAAACACATCACTTGTAGTTGATAACAATCACCTGTTATGGTTTTAGTCAGTCTGAGCAGCTCATAATAAACTACACCCAGCTGATCTCACCAAATGCAGAGCAGAAGCTTTGAACCATGGATATTTGGCTTTACCACTGACATTGATACATGGCCAGGATTACTCCATGATCTTCTATGCTTAGTTCTGGGAACGCCATCTGTTGGAAAACAGCAAGAACTTATTCAAGGTCCTAATATTATTCTGAAGCAGGATGAAGAGTTGAGTATCAAAAGAATGGTTTTTGCCTTGACACCACTATCATTTTAACTATCTTCACTCCTCGTTAATGTTTATTATTTTAAAAAGCAATGGTTAGAATTGTAATAAAATCTAAACTTATGATGAAAGTAAATATATACATTTTTTGTTGATGAGAATTTACAACAAAAATAATAAACACAAAGGTTCATATTTACCAAAAAGCCTTTAGTAATGGATCTTTAGCAATTGATCTTTAGCAATGGATCTCACCAATGTGATTGATTTTGTGGGTTATTTAAAGCCAAGGCTTATTTTGGATTGTAAGAATAATGTTTTTTTTCTTGCAAATAAATATTGCATTAACAATTTTTTTTGGATATAACAATGATTATCTCCAGATAAAAGTCCTACTATTTAACCCATAGCAGAGGAAGTAATGGATTTATAACTTTCCCAAATTAATGCAATCAATCTGGTTTGCTGATTTCTCATTTCAAACGACTATCCATTTAACCACCCACATATCCTCACCTGAGTGAAATAGAACTGAACAAATAAAAAGCATTGGCAAAAATATCAAAAAAGGAACAATTCCAATTGCATTAACAAGAATCAATAATCGAGAGCATTGCTTACCTTGAGTGACTGTCAAGAGATTGCTGAAGAAATGAGAGTCTCGCAGAAGAGCATCTGAGTTATAAAATTTGCTGTCAAGAAACAGGAAAAGAAACATTGAACAATATGAAATGAGATAATACTTAACTCTAGAGAAAGAAAGTTCTACAGCAGATTATATAAATGAGTTCAATTTTTAAAAAACAAAATAAAATTTGCACTTTGTCAAGGCTGACAATGAGGCTAACAGCTTTTTGTCACTAATGCCTAAACAGGAAGATAGTAACGAGGAAGTGCTTTGACTAGGCTCTCACTCACTCACAATTGTACTCTGTCAAATTTGACTATATGGGTAATCATCTTTTTGTTGCTGCAACCTAAATAAGAAGGTAGCTATGGGGAAGTGCTTTGCATAAGTGTGCACTCACCTACACCCTCAATTGTACCTTATCAAGATTGGCTATAATTGTAAAAGCTTTTTGCTGCTACAGCCTAAATAGGAAGGTAGTTATGGCGAAGTGGTTTTCCTAAATGATCATTTACTCACATCAAAAATTGTAGGATATCAGTGACAAGACCTTGCATGAAGAGATCAGGTGATGAGTCTTGCAAAAAAATTATAAAATTTGCTGTCAAAAAAACAGTGGAAAGAAACATGGAACAATGTGAGCTGAGATAATATCTATCTATATAAAAAAGTATTTACAGAAAATTATCTACTGAAATTAACATTTGAAAAGTCAGAAAACAATTTACACTATGTCAATGTTGATAGCAGATGTAACAGCTTCCGACTGCTATTGTCTGGCCTGTAAAGTAGTTATAGGAAAATGGTTTGCCTAAGTTCTCATTTGCTCACTCTTCTTTATCAACCACTGTGGCCTACCAATGACAAGAAATCTAGTGATAGAAGAGAATGCAGGGAAAAGTGGATTCATAACTTTCCAAATTTGAATTTGGTTTGTTAATTCCGCTTGCTATGCCAATGCCAGTGATACCAATCTGCACATGTCATAAATCAGAAATAATTAAAAATAAATAATGTTTTCATTGATAATATATAAATCTAGAGAAGAAAATTTTAAAAAAACAGTTACCACTTCTGCGATTTATGCATTACTCTTCAGTAACGAATTAAGTTCTTTCAGTGACTGGCATATGTATACGCTTATATATAATACACTAAAATTTCTTTTCTCTGATTCCATTCTCCTATGGCTTAGGGGTTAGCGACTTCAACTAACACCAAATTGGTCGAGTTTCGATCCCGGCCAGAAGCAAGTAGATGTCTAGCCACACTGATGAGCTGTGAAACAGCAAAACAGGCTTCTTTGTGGATGACAAATATATATAGAAAGAGAGAGAGAGAGAGAGAGAGAGAGATGGCAGGCAAAATATCAATCTTTGAACTATATCTCAAGTCATTGAGATAAAATGTTTTATAGCAACAAAGAAATAACATAGATCTTAATTTAAAATAAAATATAACAATTGAAAGAAACACAAACATTTATATATTTATGAAATGGTCTGTGGATCCATAACAATTGCTAAAGAAGAGTAAAACACTACGCCGCCTTGGCCTCACACTCTCAGCGGACCTCAAGTGGAATGACTATATCGAATCCATTGTTAAATCCGCTGCTATGAAAGTCGGTTCTCTGTGCAGGGCCCGGAAGTTTTTTTCCGTCTGAATCTATCCTGCACATATATAAATCTTTTGGAGTGTCTTATACACCATCAGTTAACCCTAACACTCTACAACTCTATATTACAAGAATAGGGCAAAAGACAAAAATAAATAAAAAAAAAAATGGAAGGAGGAGAGCAAAAGGCCAAAAATGGGAGGAAGAAGACTAAATACCAAACGGAGGAGAGCGAATGCTTGTTTTCACTATTTTTCTGTTATTAATAATCTCCGTTATTCTTTCAACACGTCACATTTATTCTGACACTTTCGTTTGACAATTACCAAAATGTTGTATTGTCAATGGAAATTTGAATTAATCAGTTTTCATGTGGGCAAGAGTATAAAATCAATGATCCATAATTTACAATTTAAAAATTTCCCAAGAGATTTGAAATGATCCGAAAACAGACCTCAAGTGGAATAACTATATCAAATCCATTGCTAAATCCACTGCTATGAAAGTCGGTTCTCTGTGCAGGGCCTGGAAGTTTTTTTCCGTCTGAATCTATCCTGCACATATATAAATCTACCATCCGCCCATGCATTGAATACTTCTGCCATATCTGGTCGGGTGCCCCTGCTATTCTCCTCGGGCTTCTCGACAAAATACAGCGGAGAATCTGTAATGTGATCGATACCATCTGCAGCCTCTCTCTCACTGGCACGACGTGGCTTCCCTGTGTCTCTTCTATAAATACTTTCACGGCTTCTGCTCCGATGAACTTAGATCACTGGTGCCCCCTAGATACAAATTTGCACGAGAAACTAGATTAGCAACTAGATCCCACCCTTTTACAGTGCTTAATTAGGAGGTGTCTATTGACCTTACATTTAAACTCCTGGGGATTGTAGCCGTCGGGGAAGCAATCATTTGGAAGGGAATTCCACAGTTGGGAAGTGCGAGAAAATAAACTGTTGGAGTAGAAGTTGCGGTTGCATTTTATCGGTTTCACTGCTTAATTGTTTAGCCAATTTCAAGGGGTTAATTGTAGTAATTTCATTTTAGGGTGTCCTTCAGGACACACCCAATACATTCCAGGTAGTTTCAAAGCAACTAATGTTGAGTATAGGTCTGTACTGCTGCATTAAATGTTTTTCCATTATCATTAAACATATTTTACAATAATTATTTTCAAAATGTCTGTATTATCTACAAGGAGCTGTCATATGGGTAACAAGTTAAAACGTCCAAAATCAAAAATGGCCAAAGACAAAAAGGTCCAAAGATAAAAATGGCCATCAACAAAAAAGTCTATAGGCTACTCAGTGTTGCTAATATGTCAAACTTAAGTTTATTTACAGTAAGCATTTTTAGAGAGGGGAGAAATATGGCTAAGATGTTTATGGTGTGAAATTATGCCATAAAACAATAAAAATGACTTTTATTAATTTTTTTACTGTACATAAACTGTGGAATTCTCTTCCATTTACTTGCTCCCCCCCACCAACAGCTACAATCTCCAAGAATTTAAATATAAAGTCAATAGTCATCTCCTATCTCACTAACCTGCATCCTCTCTCTCATGCTCCTTTCTCCATCCACTCAACTCTTATTGGTATTGTTATCCTTCTGTTACCCACTTCCTGACACCCCCTATAACCTGTCACTCTTTTTCATAACTTTCCTACTATATAATCCCCTGCAAAACAATGGTAGTAAAATGCCTTGCTTAGGGCGATATGATTATAAAAAAAAATCTATACTATTATAAAGTGGATAAAAAGTGGGAGGATCAATTTTAAATTACAATCAATATATAAACTGATCCCCCACTTTAGGTCCACAGTCACCCTTCTCTTACCCACTTACTGATAACCCCTATAACCTGTCACTCTTTCTCATAACTTTCCTCCTATGTAACCCCCTGCAAAACAGTGGCAGTAAAATGCCTTGCTTGGGAAGATATTATTATAAAAAATAAAAAAATATTAGCTACACCTATAGACTTTTTTTGCCCTTGGCCCTTTTTATGTTTGGACTTTTTTGCCTTTGGACCTTTTTGCTTTTGGACGTTTTAACTTAGCACCGTCATATGGGACCAGGTAGTTGGGTATGAGTGTTTAAATGATCCCTTATTGAACAAAAATTACTCAAATGGTTAGTCAGATGCCTACTTAAATACTAATGCTATTTTATGCTTCAGTAGAAGAGTAAAAAAAAGGAAAAAGTACTTACGCCAGCATAGCCTCATTCATTGACATAAGATAGCATGACAATGTTCCCTCATCTATCACCTGCATCACCCAGATCTGAATTTAAAGAAGAAAATATTATGATAATAAAAATAATCATATTCAATCATAAAATTTTTTAAATAAAGAAGTTTTTATCAGTAAAGAGATCTGCTATTGAAAGTATTATGTTACTATCCATCTATAACAGGTATAAGAATGAGAAGAACTTTAAATTTGATAGATATTAGAATGAGATCAACATATCTTAGGAATCAAATAAAAGTTTCTATTCAATCTTCCCACAGTAGGACACAAGATATGACAGATATAGGGATGAGATCAACATATCTCAGAGCATCAAATAAAGAGCTCTATCCAAACTTTCCTCAGGGCACCAGATATGACAGATATAGGGGTTAGATTGATATATCTCAGGGGATCAAATAAAGGGTTCTTTTCAACATTCCCTCAGAAGAAAACCAGATATATTAGATATAGGGATGATATCAACATATCTCAGGGGATCAAATAAAGGCTTCTATTGAACATTTGCTCAGAAAAACACTAAGTATATAAGGATCAAAATATCTCAATGGATCAAATAAAGGGTTCTATAAACATGCCATCAGAAGAACACCAGATATGACAGATATAGAGCCAAGATCAACATATCTATGGGGATCAAATTCTAGTCAACATTTTCTCAGGCGGACACCAGATATGACTGATATAAGAATAAGATCAGCATATTTCAAGTAATCAAATAAAGGGTTCTATCCATCATTCTCTCAGAAGGACACCAGTTAAGACAGATATTGAGACGCGATCAACGTATCTCAGTGGATCAAATAAAGGGTTTTATTCATCATTTCCCAAGGGATCAAATAAAAGTTTCAATTCCACATTCCCTAAGAAGGATACAAATTATGAGAGATATATGGATGAGATCAACATATTTCAGAGGATCAACTAAAGCATTCTGTTATATACCACTTTCTCGGGTATATAATTCTTCTGAAACACAATACCGGGTCTAACACTGCAGAATTCAATAATTTACTGACCATACACCAATGCTTGTAATCACTTGAGCCAGAATGGCGTTTAATATCATTGACAACCCCTGAATGGGTTACTTCCTCAACCAGACCCCAAAATAACACCAGTTATGACAGATATTGAGACGCGATCAACGTATCTCAGTGGATCAAATAAAGGGTTTTATTCATCATTTCCCAAGGGATCAAATAAAAGTTTCAATTCCACATTCCCTAAGAAGGATACAAATTATGAGAGATATATGGATGAGATCAACATATTTCAGAGGATCAACTAAAACATTCTGTTATATACCGCTTTCTCGGGTATATAATTCTTCTGAAACACAATACTGGGTCTAACGCTGCAGAATCAACAATGTTGGTAAAACGAATGACGATTGCTGCACAACAATATTAGGGCGGTGACGAACATTAAATACGCAACAAATTCAGGGCAACAATTAAATTTTTCAAACCATATCATGTCAGGGAACACTAAACCCAATTTTTTCACAAAAATCAGTTTCACATAATTATTTCATAATCTTCTTCTTCATCTACTTTGCCTCTTCTGTTGTCATCATCACTGTGAAAAAAATAAATTGCAACAATGCTTCTATCGAAAACAATAGGACTACACCCAAAAGTAAATAAAATATAAAATATATTTTATTTTTATTTTTCATACAAAGACAACTTTGGTGACATGCCATTGGTTAGGAGGCTGCTTGGTCAGAGGAAACCCTGATTTTACTCAACCATACACTTCAACAGTTGTGATCTGACTCTTTCAAAATCAAAATTACTACTAAAGATTTTCTGCCAGCTTGACGTCACTTCCATGCTATTGACAGCTATCTTCTGGTACAAACTTGAATGTGGGACATAAACGTCTGATCTCAGTAGACAGAATAAAAATCACAATTCAAAAATGTTTTTCCTTTTGCACACCTGGCTGACATTTTTCAACAAAATACATTTTACTCAAATTTCAAAATATATCACAAGAGCAAATACACTTCATTGTCAAAAATTTCATGATTCCCCAAAATATCATCCACCAAATATTTAACAATTTTATTCAACTTTTCCTCAGAAATATGACAGATATAGGAATGAGATCAATATATTGCAGGGGATCAAATAAAGGCTTCTATTGAACACATCCCCTCAGAAGAACACCAGATATATCAGATATAAGGGTGAAATTAATCTCACAGTAAATTCAATAATTTACTTACCATACACCAATGCTTGTAATCACTTGAGCCAGAATGGCGTTTAATATCATTGACAACCCCTGAATGGGTTACTTCCTCAACCAGACCCCAAAATGACTAGACAAAAAATAAAAAGAAGGCATGAATGAAACAAAATTGACCAAACAGTCAGAATGTCTGCAATAATATATATATATATATATATATATATATATATATATATATATTTCTTTGAGTATCATTTATTACACAAATTTATTTTACAAGAAAGACAGATGAATGTTCAAGTTTTTGACGATAACCTATAAATGAGATTCAACCATTTCTTTTATAGTAGAGTAGTTCAAAGGAGAGGCAACTATGGTTGCCTCCCAACACATTATATCTGAAAATCTTTTACAACTAATAAAATTTAAAAAATATATATTTTTACCAATAATCTTGGAATTATTTCAAACTTTTTTTCTCATGTTGGTTGATATAGGTGTTATAATAGACACAACATTTCGACCAAGTACCCTCTGGTCATCATCAGGTATCCATTGATTGGCTGATATGGATTATTTTGTTGATTATTGCAAAATATCCTGTGAAATCAATTACTGTTCTTTTTATGTTGGAATTTGGTACTCTCACTACCAAGTCCAAGGATTGAACTCATGACCACTATATGATACTAACACATGTATAACCAACTACTGTACCACTACACCACCATCCTAAAGGACTTTAGTGGTGTATTTTCGGAGCCTTTTATATTCAGTGTCAACTGGATTATGTTGATTATATTATAGTGGGTTCGTGCCACTTGTCATAATTTGTATTTATTTCTGAGTTGAGTATTTTCAATAATCTTGGAATTATTTCGAACTTTTGTTCTCATCATGGATGATATAAATGTTACAAAATATATTTTTACCAAATCAAATTTAGAATTCCTTTAATGAAGACAGATTAGTTAATTATCAATTATTTATCTATACCTCTGAGATGAGGCAGTATTTACATTATTTACATTGTTCAGACTGTCATCCTCATCTTTATTGCTATGTTTATGACGTTTCGGCCATTGTACACTCCAGCCTTCTTCAGGTGCTAGGAATATTGAACCAAACTCTTTATTTTGATCACTAGGGTATATCATTCTCATTCTATGTGTGATGCCACTTCTGATAGCCATGTAGTTGTCTCCATCGAGGACACATGGCCCAGTGGATATAGACATTGGTTAGTTCCAGTGACAGTTCAATACCAGGCTACTGCAGTGGTGAACAAATAATGTAGAGAGTTAAGAAGTGGCATCACACAAAGAATGAGAATGATATACCCCAGTGATCAAAATAAAGGGTTTGGTTTAAAATTCCTAGCACCTGAAGAAGGCCAGAATGTACAACAGCCGAAACATCATAAACATTACAGCAAAAAAGGGGAATAATGTAAATAATGTATAAATTATTTATATCTTATATTATACATAATTTCAGACTTTGTACATATAAGAATATTTTAAAAAGTGATTGTGTAATATCAAGAACTCATTGACTCAAAATTCAGACTTCTTTATATTTTCAAATGCATATACCTACTAAATAGAATGTCAATAATAAGATACAATGTTAGATTATAAATAAATTCTGTTAATTACTTAGAAATGAATTTAATTACATTTTGGATAGGAAAATAAAGTTAGCAGATATGGGGTTCGAAAGGTTTCAACAAGTGATGTGCATTTCTTTAAAATGGTAATTGAGCTTTGCTTTGCTGTGAGTGTCTTTCAAAAAGCACACCTAGCCTGAAGTTACTTTTCCCAATATAAAGCAGATACAGGTTTGAACCCTGTCAAAAAAATGCAGCTTCTTTATTAATACTCTCAATTCCCCAGGTCAACAGACACCAATTCAGTCAGTTAAGATAGTCGAAATAAACATGACTGACTGGGTAGAATATTTTCCCACAGTAGGTTGCCATTACTCTCTGTGGTAGACTGGTTGGCAACCAAGGCTATAGAACCTAATATGTCCTGCTATTTAGCCCATAGCTAGAGAGAAAAGAGATGAATTAATACCTTTACCCAAGGTAAAGTGACCTTTACCCACATAAGTGAATGCAACTAATTCAACTGGAATTCAAAATTAGGTCTCTGATTTCTTGTTCCGAGCAGATATCCTCTGCACCACAATGCACTTAATATGCAACCAGTCACAAATAGTCTTATTGCCAATTAGGAATTTTCTTTTTCCTCTCATCCACTATGTACCTCCCTTATATATATATATATATATATATATATATATATATATAAAGAGAAAGAGAGAAAAACACTGTTGACTTAAAAATCAAAATACAAACTGCCAGTCACTATTTAGTGTTGATTCCTATGCCCACACAGCAAATTTGAAACACTATATATATA
Organism: Ascarosepion bandense; assembly: GCA_037127315.1. Taxonomy (NCBI): domain Eukaryota; kingdom Metazoa; phylum Mollusca; class Cephalopoda; order Sepiida; family Sepiidae; genus Ascarosepion; species Ascarosepion bandense. The sequence continues at coordinate 3,634,810 of JBBBDQ010000436.1, forward strand.
TATATAGAGAGAGAGAGAGGGAGAGAGAGAGAGACAAACAGACAGACAGACAGACAAAGATAAACAATATTGACTGACCTTTTTCTTAGTAAGCCATTTCAAGCCGTGAGTAAAGATGTCAAAAATGATATTTCTGAACCTTTCTTGATGACTGAAAAGGTGAAACAACAGAATCAGAGTGATAACAAAAACAAGTTAAATATTATCATCATCATTATTTAATAGATGTTTCCATGCTAGCAGGGGTTGGATGGGGTTTTCTTCATGGCTCCGTAATTGACCCATCATGAAATATTTGTCAAGTTTTATAGCTGTATGCCCTTACTAACACCAACTGGTTTAGGAGACCAGAAACTCAGTTTTTTTTATTGACACACCATCTTATTTTTTTTTTTTTTTAATAAGCGTTTCACCCCGAGTAAGGCATGTCACTGCCACTACTGTGCAGGGGGCTACATAGAGTGGAGAAAGGATGGTTAAATATAGGAAATGTCAAAGGGTGGGTGACAGGCGGGTAAGGATACTGAGAATGGTTAAATATAGGAAATGTCAGAGGGTGGGTGATAGGTGGGTAAGGATACCGAGAATGAGGGTTGGGTAGATGAGAGTTTTCTGAGAATAATTGGGAGTTAGTGTGATAGGAGGTGTCTATTGACCCTACATTTAAACACCTGGAGATTATAGCTGTCGGAAAAGCAGACTTGTGGAAGGGAATTCCACAGGCGGGAAGTGCGAGAAAAGAAGCTGTTGGAGTAGAATTTGCAGTTACATCTTATCTGTTTAACTGTAAAAGGGTGGGACCTAGTTGCTAATCTAGTATCTCATGTAAATTCGTGCTTAGGCGGCACCAGTGATCTAAGTTCATCGAAGCAGAAGCCATGAAAGTACTTGTAGAAGAGGCACAGGGAAGCCACATCACGCCGGTGAGAGAGTGGTTGCAGCCAGTCTGCCAAGTCAGTATCAACCACGTTACAGATCCTCCTTTGTATTTTGTCAAGAAGCCCAAGGAGAGCAGCAGGGGCACCCAACCAGATATGGCAGCAGTATTCAATACACGGGCAGATGGTAGATTTGTATATGTGCAGAATAGATTCAGGTGGGGAAAACTTCCAGGCCCTGCACAGAGAGCCGACTTTCATAGCGGCAGATTTGGCAATGGATTCAATATAGTCATTCCATTTGAGGTCCGCCGAAAGTGTAAGGCCAAGGAGGCATAGTGTTTTACTCTCTAGGAGGCAAGCCTGTCCCATGCTAATGGGAGGTAGATGCAATTGTCTATGGTGGTTAGTTGATAACAGCTTCATTTTAGAAGCATTGAAATTTACTAGCCATTTCCTACCCCAGGCCACTACGGATTGGAGGTCCTTTTCAAGCTCGGCAGCGAGGTTCGCTTTGTCGCCCACACCTGGTTTTTGATCGAGGCAAGAGTAGATTGTTGTGTCATTGGCGTACATGCCTACTTGGGATCTAATGGCGTCGGGGAGATCATTAATGTACATCAGAAAGAGCGTGGGACCTAGGATAGAACCTTGAGGGACGCCCGCGTTCATATGATAGTTTTGGGAGGCATGCCCATTTGATACTACCTTCAATGTGCGGTTAGAGAGGAATGACTGGATGAGTTCAAACAGGTGTCTAGTTATCCCGTAGCTCTGCAGTTTGCATAAGAGGCCAGTGTGCCAGACCCTGTCGAACGCTTTGGAGATATCCAAGGCAATGGTTCAGGCTTCGCCATTCTTGTCAAGTGCCCGGTATATGTACTCGGTAATGATCGTTAGCATATCAGCAGTAGACCTGGTGAAGCGAAACCCGTACCGTTTGTCAGAGAGAAGCCAGTGGGCCGTGAGATGCTGAATCACCTCCTAGGAAGATTACTTTTCTTTTTTAATCATTTCACCCTATGCAAGGTGGTAATGCCACTGATGCGCAGGGGGCTACATAAGAGTAAAGGATTAGATAGAAAGAGAGTAAAGAGAAAGACAAACCAGTTACAGGGGGTGTCAGAGAAAAGAGCAAGAGAAGGATGGGAATACCGGTGTGATGACAGTTGCAAAGGTAGAGAGAAAGGAAAAGATATACAGGGTGATGTAGAAAGAATGAGAGGCAAGTGGTTAAGAGATGGGTATTGACATTGCATTTAAATTCCTGGAGGTTGTAGCCGTCAGGAAAGCAATAATATGGAAGAGAGTTCCACAGGCGAGAAGTGCAAGAAAAGAAGCTGCTGGAGTAGAATTGTCATCTGCACCAAAGTTAGAGAGTTCAGCCTACCTTATTTTACTCAGAGTAAGTGTAGAGGTTTTTATTTCAGAGATTTCCTTCTGTTAGATAAGTTGCTATCCAAAACTAAAGACTATTACCCAGCCTATATCATATATATATGATTCAATCAAAAATATTATTTATTCTGAAGAAGCCTCTTTGAAGGATGAAACACTTTTAGGATTTTTTCCTATTTTGTCATGAAGAAGTATTTTCAAGGAAAACACATCATCTTTTCTAGTCTATCCTCTTCCATGACAAAAGAGAACAACCAACAATACACAGAAAAACTGATGGACCAGAAATATTAAAAACTGAAGTGGAATCTGCACTGGCCAAATTGAATAGAAACAAAGCAGCAAAACCAAATGGTATTGTAATAGAGATGTGGACAGCCTTAGATTAATTTGGCATCGACAAAATTTCTGAAATAATAAAAGAAATCTACAACAGTGATAATACACTGGATGACCTAAGCAGATCAATTTTCATAGCACTGCCTAAGAAGCCAGATGCAAAGAAATGGGAACTTCACTGACCAACCAGTTTAATGAATCACATAACAAAACTCATCATCTAAGTTCTGATGAACAGAGTGTGCAGTAGAATCAGGCCAGAGATATGACAAGAACAGTGCAGTTCCGTCAAGGACACTAGAAGAAGGAATGTAATATTTATGCTTAGAATGTTATCAGAAAGGGCAATGCAAATGCAGGAGGACGTGTACCTGTGTTTCATAGACTATGTAAAAGCATTCGATAAAGCATGCCACAAAGACTTGATAGAAATGCACAGTAACCTAGACATATTCGGAAAAGACATTAGAATAACGAAGAACCTGTATTGTCAGCGAACTGCTTGCATACAGACAGGAAATGAGTTCAGCAGATATACAAAAATAGAAAGAGTTGTAAGACAAGGATGGGTCTTCTCACCAGATCTAGTCAATCTATACAGTGAGGCTATAACAATATTTAACATCGTATATGGACGAAAGAGCCAACTGATTATTTTATTTTTTTTAATTATTACGGATAAAATAGGTTTAACTAAAAACATTTATTTTATTCCAATGTGAAAGTGTTAAAAAAAAAGCAATGTTGGAATTGTTGGAAAGAGATTCGCTTTTCCAAGATTGTAAATTGGCTTAAAATAGGAATGAAATGTAATCATACCATATGAATTGTCGTTATCCAGCAAGACAGCTGGGAGGTCAAGTGTCAAACCCACCTTGTTGAAACAGATGAGACATTACTACCAATGCATAAACAAGGTGATTAAGGAAGGAAAATTTATATTTTTTAGATTCAACTTATACAGTGAGGCAATTCTGAGAGAACTAAAAGTTTTTCCAGAATTCATCATTAGTGATCACAATCTGGACAATATGAGATATGCAAATGATACAGTGCTGATAGCAGACACTGAAAAGAAACTACAAGACCTCTTACAGAAGGTAGCTAAAGAAAGCAAAAACAAAGGACTAAGCAAAAACTACAAGAAAACTGAATGCATAGTCATCAGTAAAAAGTGGGGCCTAAAATGTCAACTACAAGTCAGGGCTACTGAAATCAACCAGGTACAGAAATTTAAATACCTGGGAAGCGTTCTATCAGAGGGCAGAAAATGTGATACTGAGTTCCAAAAGCTTGTTGGCATTACAAAAGCTGAGTAGAGTATCCATTTCATCATCATTTATCCATCACACCCAGATGGTGCATAGGGCAGCAACTTTTTTTTGTTGCTGTTTTCTGTAACAAACTGTTTTTTTATGGGCCAGGGTTGTTAGCCCTGCACCCAACCCCCAAACCTGGAGGACCGGTGGACCATTCTTGGTCCTTACGTCTACAGCACCTGGTATTCCCAAATGGTCACTCATTTAAGTACTAACCAGGCTCAATGTTGTTTAACTTTGGTGATCAGACAGGAACCGGTGTATTCAACACGATATAGCCGTAGACGAGTAGAGTATTAAGAGACAAGAAAATTTCATTTAAAACAGAGTACTCAATTATTATGTGATGTCTGTCCTTTAATATAGCAGCGAATGATGGACAATCTCATCAAAGATGAAAGAAAGACATGAAGTAACCGAAACATGGTTCTACAGAAGGATGCTGAGGATACCATGGATCGAACGAGTGGGCAACGCCAAGGTTTTGGAGAGGATAGAAACGAAAAGGAAACTTATACTTAACATCAGGAAAAAACAGCTGAAGTTTCTGGATATGTAATGAGGAAGGAGGGCTTGGAGAATCTGATACTCACTGCACAGATAGAGAGAAAGAGAGACAGGGGAAAGCAATGCATGATATAGTTGATGCATTTGAGCAAATAGATGGCAGAGCAGGGTTTGGGAGGAGTAACAAGAGAAAGGGCGTTAAGAGCCACAAAGGATAGGGAAATGTGGAGGACCATGATCGTCTACGTCCTGAAGAGACACGACACAAAAGAAGAAGATACAAAAGGTGTAGATGACAACTTTTTAAAAGATGTTTGTGGGCAAAAGTTGGAAAATACGTCAAAAGTAGTTTATGGTGTTACATCGTTTAAAGGGAAATAACTCTTACAATACTTGTAAACATACTACCAACAGATCATGACGTTATAATCTCCCTTTACAATGCTTCAGTTTTTAAAAAAAGAGAAAATAAATACCATTTCCAAGCTCGGCTCTGGAACTGCGTATGTTGTAGTTTGGATGCTGTCATATAAATCTCCTTTAGCAAATCAATGCCAACAAATTCAGCTCTTCGCAACATGATGCTTTCACCTTTAAAAAGAAGAAAAAAAGAAGCGGATCTTAGGGTTGTAAAATTTGATCACCCACCTCTCTTAATACCTAACTACAGAGGCATTATGTCAGACTTAAATATCTTGCTTCCCTGATAGGTACAATCTCCAAAAATTTAAATGCAATGTCATCTTTTGATATCTTCTAGAATGCTGTTCATCTTTTATTCTTTCTCAATTCCCTTGTACCCAGTCTTTTCTCTCACTATAACCCCCTATGCACTAGTGTTAGTCCCAACTTGCTTGTATTGAAATGATTAAAAAAAAATCTAGGCATAGCCCAATGGTTAGCAAGCTATTTTCAGCTACTTGCTTGAATAGTGAGTTCAATCCTAGGTTAAGAGGGTGTCTTAAAGGTGTAATGAGAGTTTACTTATAAGCTAGTGCATGTTGTCTGGTAGTGTTGCCAACCAGCAATAAGGACCTTACTAGACTGTTTGGTCAGTAGTAACGCTGGGTGGTGTTTACAAAGGGTGTGATCAACATGGGCTTTTGTCCTATGTCTTCCAGGAATTCATCAACTTTGGTTAAAGTTCCTGATCCCTATCACAGGAAGTAGTTGAGAGGTTTCTTGACTCCCTAAGAATGGTGTGAAATCTCCACTGATTCTCTGGTGTGACACACATGTAACCCTAAACAACTAAGGGTATCATAGACCTGTTATCAATCTGTCTCATGTAGCTTCCTGCCACACATTCCTCCATCATCAGTGGTCAATGTTTGATCCTAAATAAAAAAAGCAAATTTCAAATGTTAATTTTCTAAACAAGCAGGATCTCCCCCTACTTAGAAAATTGATACAAAACAATTTATATGTGTGTTTGTTTATTTGCACACAAATATATATTAGGTTGTTACAGAAGTTTACAATTTTTTTTTTTCACAATATATTTCATTTATGCAAATTTATAGCATTACTATTCAGTCATCAATATATTTTTTCTGCTTTTCTATGAAATTTTGTCATCTGTCAGTTTAATTGTGTCAATCACTTAAATGCCGTACATGATACATGCTTGGGTAATTACATCTCTTTCAAGGCATGACTGACTAGGCAGAAGATTTTCCCACAGTAGGTTACCATTTCTTTCTGCAGTAGACATGTTGCCAACCAATGCTATAGAACCCAGTCTGTCCTGCTATTTAAGCCATAGATGGAAGGAGAAGAAAGGAATTCATACCTTTCCCAAGAGTATTTGTGCGTAAATAAATGCAATAGCTCTTGTGTTTCAGTAAACTGTTTTTATTATAAGCTTATAATAAAAATATTACCATACATAATGCTCTACTAAATATCGAGCACTCTTAATAAAATAAATCACTACAAACAGTGGACTGTCAACCCAATAGTTTGTACTTATATATCTTATACTTCTAAGGTATATATATATATATATATATATATATATATATAATAATAATATTTATTAATAAATTATAACATTGATATGTTATAATATCACTACAAAAGTAGCTATTTTGTTTCGACACTTTTTGTGTCTTTTCAAGTGATGTTGTTATTTCGAAATGACAACATCACTTGAAAAGACACAAAAAGTGTCGAAACAAAATAGCTACTTTTGTAGTGATATTATAACATATCAATGTTATAATTTATTAATAAATATTATTATTATTATTAGCTCTACTTTGTATTGAGCACTTTTTTAAAAATAGTGTTTCTTTGGATGGGGAATATTATTCCACCCATACTTGTATATATATATATATATATATATATATATATATATATATATATTTTAATTCAGATACTTCAATCCAAAGGAAAAAAGCAGGAAGGTAAATTCCAAAAAACCGATCCTAATTAATATTAAAAATTTATTTTAATATTAAAAAATGATACAGGAAGAGAGCTCCATGTAATAAAATATTACAGAGCAAATATATATATTAAAAAAGGATTAATTCAAAGATGTTGAATGGCCATTTCGATATGACGATCCCCACGGGGAGCGACACATCACCTCAGCAACAGAAAAAAACCTTTCAGAAACTGGAGAAAAATTAGTCTACTTTTCCTTTTTAAATAGATTAAATTTTTAAATTTAAATTTAAAATTTTTTAAATTTTTAATATATATATATATATATATATATATATATATATATGTATTATAAATTGTATTTTAGAACATGTACATGATATTTTAGAACATGTACATATTTTTTTTTACATGTTCTAAAATATAATTTATAATAAATATTCACAGCTCTATATATTATATATCAAGCACTGTTTTAAATTAATGATTAATGTTTTGGATGTTGTAAAAATTCTTTCTTCATTCTGTATTCACTCGGATATATATATATATATGGGTTAGCAGTCCACTGTTTGTAGTGATTTACTTTATTAAGGGTGCTCGATACTTAGTAGAGCATTATATATGGTAATATTTTTATTACAAGTTGATAATAAAACATTGTTTAACTGCAACACAAGAGCTATTGCGTTTCGTTACTATCTTATTAGAACCTCATCAGGCAGTGAAATATTTTTTCTGTTAGGAATCATTACATATAGAAGCTTAAAAACTACACAATTTTTACCATATCTAGACAATTAAGAGGGGGGGATTTTCAAAGGGTTTGTCTCAATGAACCAAATAGAAAGACAGGTCATGATGGATAGGAGAAATTTGATTGTAAGGGTAAAGTGGGGGTAGAAACTTGAATTGACTTGAAACCCAGACGTTTTCCAATGCCAGTGATGAAATAAATTGAATGATACATACATAGTATTTAGCAAGTCTGAAATTTTATCACATGTCCTCATGAAAAGGTTACAGGAATTTTTTAAGTTATTTTTCATTTAAAATAGTGACACACAAAAAACAAGTGACACACAAAAAAATGTTTGTTTTTTTAAATATACTGCACATCAAGCATATATAGTTAATAGTGGGAGATCTATCTGTTAATTGTCAGAAGAAGGGAGAATCAATCATTTTATGCTAGGAGATAGATTACAGATGTGTAGTTATAGATTACAGATGTGTAGTTATATTATATTCAGAAAAATTAACTATACTTTAGTGTATGATGACAGATCAAAGTTACTTTACTACATTTATTCAGCAAGTTTAGTTTTGGGAATTTGATAATTTGTAATTTTTCCTGTAAACATAGAAAACAATACATATATATATTGTGTATTTGGGTAACAAACTCTCTTTATGCAGGTTTCATTAAAAATGACAGACAAGGTATTATCAAGTTTTTTATATCATTTTTCATGTGTTCTTATAATTTTTTTCTTTTCAGAACTCAAATTATACAAGAATTGTTTAAAGGTTTTGTATGTGCGTTGTGGTACAGTGGATATCGACTCGGAACGAGAAACCGGGGAGCCGAGTTCGAATTCCAGTTGAAATCCATTGTATTCACTTACGCGCAAATACCCTTGGGAAAGGTATTAATCCGTCTCTTCCTTCCAGTTATGGGTTAAATAGCAGGACAGATTGGGTTCTATAGCCTTGGTCGGCAACCAGTCTACCACAGAAAGCAATGGCAACCTACTGCGGGATAATCTTCTGCCCAGTCAGTCATGTCTCTTTCGAGACATGATCGCCCAAGCGTGTATCACGTATGGCACTTTAACTGACTGACTTTCAAGCACTTTTGGCTATACTTTTAACCATTATCAAAAATGATTTTTGTTTTACTTGTAAATAAATATAGGTAAACTTTATGTATATAATGGCATGTGTTTGTTAAGCTTCAAACACAATAAGCACATTATTACCGTGTTCATAATTGATGTTATTATATGTAAGATTTCACTTTTTTTATTAGTAATGCCACCATTATTTTTAATCTTCTTTTACATGTGGATGATGCTATTATGTATGAATTGTCAACAAGTATGTCTGTTGGTCTGTACTTCTCAAATTTTTATATGTCCCATGTTGAAAACATGGTTTTTAAAAAAGTTCAGTCAGTTAAGTGCCATACGTGATACACGCTTGGGTGATCATGTCTCGAAAGAGACGTGACTGACTGGGCAAAAGATTGTCCCGCAGTAAGTTGCCATTGCTTTCTGCGGTAGACTGGTTGCCAACCAAGGCTATAGAACCCAATCTGTCCTGTTATTTAACCCATAACTGGAAGGAATAGGCGGATTAATACCTTTCCCAAGGGTATTTGTGTGTAAGTGAATGCAATGAATTCAGCTGGAATTCAAACTCGGCTCCCCGATTTCTCGTTCCGAGCCGATATCCAATGCACCACAGCACACATCCTCAAACCAAAAATATATGTGCAATATGTTGATGATATTTTTTTTTTTAGCTGACAACAAAAATGAAATTGATAATCTTAAAACTACTTTTGAAAACAAATTCTGTTCTCAACTTCACATATGAGCCTAGCCAAAAAAAACAAACTCCCATTTTTGGATGTTTTGTTGATTTTAGTAATAATACTTTCACTACTTCAGTATATAAAAAAGCCCACAAGCAAAAATTCTTGCCACCTTAATTTTATAAATCAATGTCCTCCTAGATACAAAATTAGTGTTATTAAAAATTTCCTCACAAGAGCACACAAAAATTCATCTTCTCAACTGCTTTTCTTCAAAGAACTCCACAATTTTAAACAAACACTTGTCAACAACGGCTTTCTAAATTTTTTACTTGACTACCATATCAAACCTTTTCTTCATAACGTAACCAACAGCAACTACAAACGTAGACAAAAACAGTAACAATAATATTTTTACAAAAACCAAATACACAGTAATTACAGACAGGACAAATCTTTACTCTGCAATATCATTTGAAATTATGCAACACTGACTCAAACAAGAAAATTAAATTAATTTTCTATGATAAAAAATTCAAAACTGCAGCCTCATAATCCATAATACTATTTCACTTGCAAAATTTAAAATGTGTCATTTACAAATTTATATGTTCTTTGAAGAACAGTTTTTTAACTATCAAAATTTGTAAACAGTTACATTGGCTACACTACCATAAAATTGACAAGAAAATAGACATTGCTCCTTTCCCACAACAGTTCTATCCGATTTCATTTAAACCCACATCGAGATCTTCCAGGACCTATTTGTGATATACTTGTTGACAATACATGACACATCATTCACTAAATCCCAGGCCTAACTAATAAAACAACTTTTAGGCAAAATTCAACTTTATTCATCAACATAGTCTTCTTCTAGAGTGATACACTGATTCCAATGTTTCTCTAACAATTTGATGCTTTTTTTGTAGAATTATTTCTTTGGCTTCAAAATACATCTCAGTTTCCAATATCACTTCTTCATTGGAGCCAAATCTCTTTCCCTAGAGACTTCTTTTGAGGTCTGCAAACAGCCAGTAGTTGCTGGGGGCCAGATCTGGAGAATAGGGTGGATGTGGAAGCAATTCAAAGTGCAATTCATGTAGTTTTGTTATTGTTGCGATCGACTTGTGACACAGAGTGTTGTTTTGGTGAAAGATCACTTTTTTCTTCATTTGTGGCCATTTTTTGGCAATTTCTTCCCTCAAACACACCAATAATGCTATATAATATTTGCTATTGATGGTTTTTCCACTCTCAAGGTAATCGATGAACAAAATTTCTTCCGCATCCCAAAATACGGAAGCAAAACTTTGCCTGCTGATGTTTGCATCTTTGGTTGTTCTAGACAGCTTTCACCTGCTGCTGTCCACTCAGCTGACTGCCAATTTAACTCTGGAGTGAAATGGTGGATCTATGCTTTATCCATTGTCATATATTTATGCAAAAACTCTTTCTTGCTGCATTGAAACAGTTGCAAACAATGCTCTGAATCGTCAACGCATTTTTGTTTTTGATCAACTGTGAGCAAATGTGGCACCCACTTCAAAAACAGCTTTCTCATTGACAAATGTTCATGCAAAATTGTGAATACACTGTCTTCTGATATGTTTAACTCCTCTGCTATCTCACACAACTTCAATTTATCAACACACAAAATTCAGATTTTTCCATTGTTTTGAAAATTTGCAACAGTAGCTTCACTTAAATAACGGTAATTTCTAAACTAATAATCTAATTAGGCCCAAATTTTTTCACATGCCATTTGAAGGTTAGTACTTCATAAAATTTATATGGATTTTTTATTAGTGGCACCATCTATATGTCAGGCCCAGGACTTACCGAGTGTTGTGTTACATAATAGCATCATTCACATGCAAAAGAAGATTGAAAATAATGGAGGCATTACTAATGTTGTGGTCCAGTGGATATCGGCTCGGAATGAGAAATCGGGGAGCCGAGTTCAAATTCCAGTTGAATCCATTGTATTCACTTACGCGCAAATACCCTTGGGAAAGGTACTAATCTGTCTCTTCCTTCCATTTATGGGTTAAATAACAGAACAGATTGGGTTCTATAGCCTTGGTGGGCAACTAGTCTACCGCAGAAAGCAATGGCAACCTACTGCAGGATAATCTTCTGCCCAGTCAGTCATGTCTCTTTTGAGACATGTTCGCCCAAGCGTGTTTCACGTATGGCACTTAACTGACTGACTAATAAAAAAAAAGAAATCCTACAGCATCAATTATGAACACTGTAACAATGTGCTTATCCTGTTAGGAACTTAACATACACTATATCCATAAACTTTATACATATTTATTTACAAGTAAAACAAAATTCATTCTTGATAATGGCTAAAAGTATAACCAAAAGCGCTCAAAAGTACAAAACCTTTGGATAATTCTTATATAAATGAGTTCTGAAAAAAAAATTTTAACACATGAAAAATTATTTAAAAAACTTAATGTTAATACCTTGTCTGTCATTTTTAATGAAACTTGCATATATATATATATATATATGTACAGGTTTCTAGCCTGGGTTGTGTAGCAATCGGAGTCTAACCGTACTGATGAGCTGTGATACAGCGAAACAGATCTGTCTGCAGATGACAATAATTACGCTCTCACACCCTGATTGAGCACTCTAGAAGAAAGGTAGACTTTGAAAAACAGCAGCCTCTCTAGCGTGTACTAGTAACAAATTCAGTAAAAATGAATTTGAGCACTCTAGCTATTGTGCGCGTAATATGATATGCGCTAAAAAGACTGCCTTCTTCCACCAAACGCCCTGTAGCCCAGGGGTAGAGTCACCGACTGACGCCAAGTCGGTCGGGTTTCGAGCCTGGGTTGTGTAGCAATTGGAGTCTAACCGTACTGATGAGCTGTGATACAGCGAAACAGATCTGTCTGCGGATGACAATATATATATATATATATATATATATATATATATATTAATGTACATTTGGGCAGCAACCTTTCTTTTAAGCATTTTTTATTGAATATGGTTAACAAGGATGATTTAATAAATCTTTTAGTGAGTTTTTCCAGTATTCTAACATTTTTCATTTTTCAGGAGTTAAAGATTTTTAAAAATTGTACATAGTTTTTTAATATTTCAAGCACTTTTGTGGGGGGTTTGATGTTGTATTGCAAAGGTTTTACAAAAACTTTCAAACAATTTAGCCATGAATTACATGGTGTTGTCTGAAACAATGGTATCCAGAATAGTATATCTGTCAAATAATAAATACAAGAAATTTATTATAATTGTAAAAGTAGGACTTTTGCATTTTCAAATTTCTGGCTATTTTAAAAATTTGCTATATTTATGGGAGAAGAATGCTCAATATCATAGACAGAGCATTAATACATCATTATTCATCTTGCGTTAGATACTGAACACCTGATTTTTCATTAACCTTTTCACTTTTTAACTGGCACCTAGGGTTTTTGCAGTTTTATCAACCAACTGCCAACAATTTTTTCCATTGTACAAATTAGACATTGTCACCTGGTAGACATCTGGCTTGTTTTCATAATTTTCAATCTCTAAGAACGAATTATATTGTTCTGCATATTTTTTAAGTATTTTCATATGAAGTTTATCAGTATATTTTACTTATATTCAAATTAAAAATTATTAATAATTACCAGCAACTAAATGGTGTCACATAGAGAAGAATGCTCAATATCGAAGATGAAGACTTTATAAACAGACATACAGATCAGCACTGCATGGTGACTGTCAGTTTCACAATTCAATGCAATCTTCAGATCAACTCTCTCTCTCTCTCTCTCTCTCTCTCTCTCTCTCTCCATATATATATATTAATAATAATAATAATAATAATAATAAAACCGACTCTGTACATATTCTAATCTTAAAATGTTACACAAGAAACTTTTAAAGACTATGAATAACCAGCAGAATCTAACTCCGTTATCGTCCTCGGCTATAGAGCTTTGGACAAAGAGGGGAAAAAAAAGAAAACTGCGTAGGACCGACAATGCATACGGTTCTTCACAGTAAAGAAAAAACCCTCGAACGGAACGAACCACCAGGAAAGAAAAGTGCTCGATACTAAACTAACAAAAAGGCAGTTACGCAGAGCATCTATATATATATATATATGCAGAGCATCTATATATATATATATATATATATATATATATATATATATATGAACCTGCAGGAGAGTTTGCATAATTGTTAGCACCACAGGAAATAGAAGAGCTTTCCACCTTGGTATCACAGCTTTACAAATTTAAGCACAGTACTAGATTGGCAGCTAGGTCTCATAATTTTACAATTAAAATTGCTAGATGTAAAAAAGACATCAGTAAAAGACAGTTTGGAAATGAATTCCTTTGTCTCAAATAAGTGATAAACACAGAAATGACCAGGCAAAGGAAGCAGAGAGTCAATGAAATAATTTTTAATCTTTAAATATTTTTTTTTTGATAAATTTGACTTTGTATTTGTGTTTATTTAAAGATGTCATTTTTTTTTTAAGAATTTATTTCCTTATCCATTTTGGATGAAGATTTTCACTTATTAAAAGGGTTGTGGGCATGACGGTAAAATGCATCCAGCAGCAAGACCTCTGATTGGGAGGTTGTGAGGAGCATGAAACCACCTCTTAATTGCTGTTGTTCCCAGGTCCACCCTGACCCAGAGTCATAGCACCTGTTAGGGTCTCAGCTATGGGCAAATAGTTAACCCCAAACTGGGGTCAAAACACTATGAAAGTATAAAAATACACTTTTATAGAAATATATACATAAAAATAGACTTTTATAAAAAAAAAATATACATTTTAAAGAAATTTTTAAGAAAAAATTAATACCATAACACATTTTTTTAAAAAAATTATTACCATAACACAAAAAAAAATTGTTACCATAACACATTTTTGAAGGAAAAAATTATTCTCAGCAAAACATTTTGGAAAACAAAACTAGAACACACTTTCAGTTTTCTAAAATACAAAAGAATAAAAACAAAAAATTTTCATTAAAATCTGACTAAATCAACCTTTTCACTATAACCGAACATTAAAAAAATACCTTAAAACCCCACCATTTTGGCATTAAATAAACCACAGAGGTTGATATGCCATTAAACAAAACTCATTAAAACTTATTAAAAGAATCAGTTATTGCAGCTAGCTACATATTTTAATTTAAACATTAATCCAAATATGAAAAAAGGCAGGCGTAACATCAGACCTACTGTAGTACTATTAATAGCAATGACATGATTATTGAGTATATTTATTCATTGTATATGAATTCAAGTACAGGGCTATGCATACATTATTAATGATTGAATCTGAGATTCAATCACAACATTGAACACTTGCATAGTAAGCATGTAGTGGCTATTTAAGATTATGAATTTATGATGATGTACTAATTAGCAGTTATTAAATATAATGGATAAGCTTTGTAATTGTGCAAGTTGAGAAAAGTATTGAATGTAGTCTTGTAGAGCTGTACATAGATGAGGCTAAATCAGTGCCAGACTAGTTATGCCACTATGCTAGATCTAGATCTTGTCTAGTAGTTTTGTGAATCAACACACAACAGAGAGTTCATATTAAGAATAACTATTGTTTGTACAATTACAGGAAGGACATGTTTATTATGGAAGCAAAATGTTTAAATGTTTACTTCATGTTGCAAACACACTTATATAATATAACCTTACATCCTGATGTGAGACTAAATACTATATATTTAAGATATATATTTCCAGATAAATAATGCTTTCAGCATAAATGAAATGTAATGTTTAGAGTGGAGCACAAAAGAAGAAAAGAGCTGCAGAAGAGAACATAAAAAACTTCCAAAATAAACATTACACAAGTGTAACGATAGCCACTCATACCATTCCTTCAGATATAGCATGCATATCTACACCCATTCCATCTACCAATCATCCAGTTTTAACAGATTGGAAAAGAGAAAACCGGAAACCACATCCTAAACATGAAACAAGGGATGAGCCTCTTCACCTGTTCAACAGAGGTGGGTGGAGTGTGAACCGGGCAATAGTTTAGTCCGGTTCACACTCCACCCACCTCTGTTGAACAGGTGAAGAGGCTCATCCCTTGTTTCCTGTTTAGGATATGGTTTCCGGTTTTCTCTTTTCCAATCTCTTCACTCTTTCGTAGCCCCCTGCACATCAGTGGCATTACCGCCTTGCTTGGGGTGATATAATTAAACAAAACAAAATATATATACTATCATTGCTTGTTCCTACTGCTGGCAACAAAAGGAAATACCCAAATATGTAACAATAAAAAAGTTTGTAATCTAAGAGACTTGGGCTGTGGAATATTAATGATACTAAAACGAGATTACAGGATTCATAATGGGCCCTCATCATGTCAAAACCATAATAGCAAGCTTCCAAACTCACGCAGAGTATATAAAACAGCTGGAGTAGAGAATATGAAAGCAAGGTATTTATCAAACAATGTGTTCAAATGTGAACTAAAGAATAGTTAGTGTGTAAAACATGAATGGCTACTCTATTCACCATCCCAAGGTCATTTGTACTGCTTTGTATGTCACCTATTATCCAAGAAAGAATCACCCTTTGCTACATTAGGGTTCAATGACTGGAAGCACAGCCATGTTATTGTAGAACAGGAAAATGGAGAAAGACATCAAAAGTTTATGACAGCATATTTCATAAAGCATAAAGAAACTGGAAATATAGATTCTTAATTACTTGAGCAACATTGCACAGAGCAGGAGTATTGGCATAAAGTGTTGACATGTGTGGTTTCTATAATTTGCATTCTTCCCTCCAGAGGTTCACAAATTCATGGAGAAAATCAGATTATTGTGTCAGCAAAAACTGACAACTATTTAAGTATACCATAGCTGGTGAGTGAATTTAACCCTTTCTTGGAAGAACATCTTAAAATGTATGGAAATTCTGGAAAAGGGAATACATTATATTTAACCACAAATATTTGTGAGGAATTTATTGAATTAATGGGACAGTTCTTTGTACTATTCTTGAGGAAGTAAAAGAGTCAATGTATGATTCAATAAGTATATTTGTTGGTTGGTTGTTTTGTTTTTATGGCATATCAACCTCGGCAGGTCATTTATTGCCAACTAAATTTTATTTATTTACTGCTGGTAATACCTTTTTTTTTCAACAATTTATTGTTGTTTTTATATAAGTTTTGTGTCTAGTAATATTTTTTACTTTTTGAGTATCAAGATTCATTGGGATTTGTTTTTAAGGGCAGGGTCCCCAAGTCCTACCCTGTTATTTAACCCAAAACTGGAGGGAAGGGACGGATTAATACCTTTTCCAAGAGTACCAGTGCTTAAGTGAATGCAGGTTATTCAACTGGAATTAGAACTCGGCTCACCAATTTCTCTTTCTGAGCCGATATCCACTGCACCACAATGCACATCTATCACTAAACACTTACAGCACCTGGTATTCCCAAGTGGTCACCCATCTAAGTAGTGACCAGGCTCAATGTTGCTTAACTTCGGTGATCGAGCAAGAACTGGCGTATAATAATTTGATGCCATCATTATACATTTAACTTTCACGCTTCGTTCAAAATTTGGGTCATTTTCTAAAATTTACATGAATGGTATGCATGTTATTTTACTAAAAAATTTAGATAAGATCTTGTTAAAACTCTTACACTGTAGTGTAATGGATTGCAGCTCAGATTAAGGAATCCAAGGACTGAGTTTGAATTCCAGTGGTATCATTACATTCATTTATGTGCTAATATATTTGGAAAAGGTATGAACACATTTCTTTACCCCCCAGCTATGAGTAAATAAGCAGGTCAGATAGGGTCTATAGACTGTTGTGTCAAATGTGATAGGCCGTAAGCCCTCAATAAGTATAGATTCCACCCCAGACACCTCACACATGGAACAATTGACATTTATTGTCGAATATATTAAAGGCTGTGAGCCTGCCAATTGTTTCTTGATGTTCTTCCCCATCTTTTCTCATGGAGCAATGGATCTAACAGACACTGTTGTGAATTTTCTTTATGAGAACAGAATTCCACTATCAAATTGCCATGGTCAGTCATACAATAATACCTCAAATATGTCTGAACAATATAGTAGATTGCATGCATGCATTCATCAACTCAAAGAGTTTGCCATCTACATCCCCTCCCCCATTCTGGACACGGCCTGAACTTGGTGGGAGTAAAAGCAGCAGAGTGTTGTCTACAGACTAAAATTCTTTGCCTTTTTTCAGCATCTTTATTCATTTTTGCTGGTTTTACTCATCAATGGAATGTATTGACATCATCTCTCAGAAAAGATTTTGTGGTCAAGCATCTGCCTGACACACGATGATAAGTACATTTTGATGCCGTTCATGCTCTGTATGGGAGTTTCAAGAAAATGAAATATGCACTAGATTCTCTGTCAGGTGACAACATACAGCAAGTGAATACAAGACAAGAGGCAGAAGGATTGGGCAAAAAAAAATGGAAAACCTAGAAACAATCTTTCTCACAATTCTTCGCAATGACATGCTAGAAAGAATGACTGAAGCAAGCAAGATCCTGCAATCAAAAGATGTGAACATCTTTGTTGCCATGAATCTTCTTGAGTCTATGAAAAACTTTCAGGAAACTAGAGACAAATTTTGTGAATATAAATTCAAAGCCAGAAGTATGTGTTCAGATACAAATTACAGTGATGAGAAAAAACAGGAACAAAAATGAAGTGTGCATCTTAATAGATATGATGGATCAGCAGACAAGGTATTTCTCAGTAAAATCCAAAGCATTCAAGGTGGAAATTTTCCTCCTTATTCAGGTCACTAATCTTTGAACTGAAAAAACATGCAGTGGCTTATTTACAAATTGGAAATTTGTTTTCTTTCTTCAATGAATTGAAAACAGAAAAAAATTGGAACATCTGACTAATATGACATGAATTATGATGACTTTTAAATGAATATGATCTTCTCAAGCACTTCATGACACTTCATAAAAATTGTGAAACTCCCTTTGCACTGCACAGAAAAATAATTTTGGACAATTTTAAATCTGTATTCCTGAATGTTGAAATTGCTCTCAGAATGTTCATGATGGTGACCAATTGTACAAGAAAAGATTCATTTTCAAGGCTGAATCTTATAAAATATCGGCTCTGTAGCACAATGTGGCAGCATTGTTTGTACTGGCTTTCACTCATGCACATGGAAAATCACATCCTATTCCTGAAAACCATTGACTTTAAGCCAATAATAAAGACATTTGACACAACAGTCTATAGACCCTATCTGACCTGCTTATTTACTCATAGCTGGGGGGTAAAGAAATGTGTTCATACCTTTTCCAAATATATTAGCACATAAATGAATGTAATGATACCACTGAAATTCAAACTCAGTCCTTGGATTCCTTAATCTGAGCTGCAATCCATTACACTACAGTGTAAGAGTTTTAACAAGATCTTATCTAAATTTTTTAGTAAAATAACATGCATACCATTCATGTAAATTCTAGAAAATGACCCAAATTTTGAACGAAGCGTGAAAGTTAAATGTATAATGATGGCATCAAATTATTATAGGAAGAAATTAGAACCTTGTAAGAAGACAAAGCTGTTAATTTTTGCTAGGATACAAAAAGAAATTATCTCCCTTTGGATGAGATTGTCACGTAGGTCATATGATGGCTGCTTAGTGATGTGACTTCATACAGTGATGAAAGTGATCAAACCTTTATTCAGTTTACACTAGCCAAACCAAGTGGTTGCTTATTTAGCCTAGGCCAAGAGGCCTAGGCCAAGGTGCCTAGACCAAGGAGCCTGGGCTGAGGCTAAACCTGCCTACTCTAGTAAATGTTACAGTTTATAAACACATGACACTGTTTCCCTTTGAGAATATATCTCCCCCCAAATATAAAAAGAAACTCCAGCTTGCAGTGCTCGATTTGGGAAAACTCAAGACTTGCCACTTCCAGTTCAAAAAATATGTTTTTGCTTGGGACATAGTAGATAAATCCAGACCATTTGAGTCCTAAACATGGCTATTCCAAAAACACAGCAGAATCTTCATATTAGCAGTATAGCCCGGCGTTGCTCAGGTGTAATGAAAGCTTTAAAACTAATCCATGGTCCTGGAGCTCAGACTTTTTAGACATTGACAAGAAAGACTAAAAGGCAATAGTTGTTTCCAGTTAAAGCGAAACCGTAGACTGAAAGAAAAATGAATGGATGTAAATCAAATTTTGAAGTTTGGGGATTTGTATAAAGGACATACAGACAAACAGACACACACACAAACATCTTGCCTTTTATATATATATATATATATATTATCGATTTTCTGCACTATTGTAAGAACTACAACCTTGAAACTTCTGAATATAGTTTCTTATGTCTTTGTCTATGAATGTATTAAACTTAATTAAAATCGGACCACAACTTCTAAAACCCAATTTTTTCAATTATCAATTTTCAATATTTATCGGGGATACCTTGACACAAAACCTAGCTAAGAACACTCGCAGACACTTATAGTACAACTGTGTAAATTTTCAATAAAATTGATTCAGCCATTTCAAAGTCTATAGGTAACGGATACACACACACAGAGTCACACAGACACACATACACACACAAACACAGACAAAGTTCCATTTATAAAATAAGTTTAGATAAGACCTTATCTTTTCATTCTCCTTTCTCTCTGCTTGCCTTGTAAATATATGATATATTATTCTCTGCATAAGACATGTGTAAATATGTATATATAGTTTTGTGTATGTCTTAGTGGCATAAAAATCTCCCTGAGAACAAACCATGTTTGTCATTCCTTTTTTCTTTCAGCCATTCTCTTCTGTCCATGAAATACAGTGTTTTTATATTATGGTTATAATAATGTCCATAATGGGGAAAATATAAATTGGAGAATAAACCTTTTTTAATTCTCTCCTGTTATAATTGGTGAACACATCATGATATTATTTACCCGACATGTGATATTATCAACCATTACTTTTTTTTATAAAAAATAAAGATCTAACAACTATATTTAAATTTTACTGATTTATACTTTTTAACTGTTGTATAGATTAAAGAAAGTGTATATATTTTTTAGCAAATTATCTTTAAAGAATTATTTCTGTATACAAAGGATTAATGTGTTTTTCGATAATTGTATATTTACTTTAATAATAAAAAATTATCCACATGAAAACAATACTTTACTTTCCTCTGATAATCAAGTTTCTAAAAGCAAAATAAAATTGGAGCACTAAATCTAAGTTTTTTAAATACTAAAATTCACCCAATATGTGGCTTGAGAGCTACTCAAGGTAGAGAATTACTGTTAAAATAGTTATGATCAATGAGGTGTGTGATATGAATGAAAGAGAAGGTGGTAGGGGTAGAGAAGATTACAAGGATAAGGAGGATCGATAAGAACTGATCCTTAACTTGAAAAGGTCAAGATTACTGTGTTCACGGAAGATGTTGTTATCACATTACTTAAGGTACTGGTATATATAGGAATCTCCTGGTTGAAAAAAGTCATACATTTTACTAAAACTTTCCTAACAAAAAAAAAATTCTGGCAAAAAGGCTAAAAGTAAGAAAAAAATCTTTCCCCCAAGTGGTTCCAAAGGCAAAATATTAATACAAAAAATGTCAACTAAAAACAGATTAAGTCATTAAATATCTGTGACTAATAACCAGAAATAATGAGACAAAACAAAACTAAACTCATAGTATATTAATTTTCACTGTATCAGGCATTTTTAAATTGTCACTCATTCAATAATAAACAAAAACTATAAGACTTAACTATTAATAAAATAGAAACTGTATTACTTTGCTAAATTCAGTACAACTTGGACAAACTAATATGAGCCACCCATTATGTACTAATCAGACAGAACTTTGCTTAACTTTCATCATCAAGCATAAACTGTAGTAATCAATATGTTATGGCTTTCAGTTATCGAATTCAGTTTCACACAGCCCTAGACAAAATAGGACACCCAGTGAGAATCAAATACATTATATGCAAATTAGTCTGTCACAGCAGCTTGTTAACCATCACAGTTATTTTTCTTTTTTTAATCTAGTAACTAATTGTAGTGTCATTGGGGTACCACATCCACTGCAGCTGGAACTACTACAGCTGGAGCAATAGTGGATCTTGAACAAAAGAGAGGCATCCTTCTTAGAGTTGGTTTTGAATTCAGCATTGTTGACCAGTTTACCTAGTAAGGTTCAGTTTGACCGTTATTTCATTCATAGGTATTAAGAGATGAGATGAATTAATATTTTGCCTGAATTCAAAGTTAATACAAAGAGCCTCAGCCTGAGTTTGAACTTGGCTCACTGTGTCCATTTTCTTCGTTAATAACCATTATGCACCTTCATCATGCGATGACAGACATCCAACATATCACAATTTTCATACAAAAATAAAAAAGTGAAACAATGGTCACTCAAATAGAAATGGCCTTCCTCAGTGTTGCTTAACATTAATTACAGAGTAGGAACCATAGTTAACAGTGCATCCCAGCCAAAAATGTTTTGAAGCAGCAATGCTAAAATTAAAGCTGATATTGACAGTATATATTTAGAAGACAAAGACAAGAAAACAGTTCCTTCTCAGTAATCGCCACCAACTGATGACCACTCCTTCCACCATAATTCTGAGCATAACTCAAAATAGACTGTCCGAGTTAATCAATGGCCCATTCTTGACTAAACACATGACTTCACTTGGGTGTAGGTGTCCATGTCTCACTGCTATTATGATGGCTTTGTATACAAATGAGCTATCTACTAATAATTAGCCCATCAACCTTTAACCTTAGAGTACACACTACTGTATCACTCCTTGGCCTCTTCTTCAGGTAATTTAATTCTCACAGAAATATGAAGAGAGGAAGTTGGCCAGGCATCGGAAAGAACTAATGTGTGAAACAGTTATTTTATTGCAGGAAGCTTACAATCTCTAACATAAAGATTTACTAAGGAAAAATTGGCAAAATTAACAATTTTCTGTTTTTTTAATGCTTACCAAATTTTATGCAAACAAAATATTAGAGACACGCCAAGATAATATATCAAATGAAAAAAATTAATTATCTTCAAGATTCTTTAAGCCTACACAATTTTTTAAAATATTTTTTATATTGAATTCATGAGGTTTTTCAATGTTCAACACGTACAAGGCCCGAGAGTCACTCGAGATAGAGGTTACAAAATAATAGGCACAGTTTTTACAATTACATGGGGAAGATAACAGTTAACCCTAGACTTAAACAGGTTAAAATTGAAGTGATTGGGGAAGCATAACTGTGGGAGTTGGTTCCACAAAGACACAGTTTGTGGGAAGAAGCTGCTCTTTTGGAATTTACATCTTACTAATGGTATACAAAGGGAAAGAAAGTGGTTTGCTGAAATGTGCACTGCATGGCAGGTCTTAGCTGTGAAGGTTAGGACTGATAAAACTAAGAAATGTAGTTCATCTGAACACTTTCCATGGAAATAGAGATAGAGCAGTGAGAGGTTTGTGGCATTTTGTCTGTGGGGAAAGGGGTTGTATAGTGGAAAATTATCTTTCATCGGCAAGAACATGGAGACACTTTTGAACTCTATCAAGAAGGCTCTTTGATGTGTTCAATTCTTTAGATTTAATATATTGTTAAACAAAAATTATTTTAAGTTAAGAGAAGAATATTCATAGAAATATTAAAAGAAATTAACAGCTAATAGATATTTTCTTATAAACAATTATTTTTATATAACGACCAAAACACAGTTGCTAATCTAAACAGACTAGTCTATAAGGGAGTGCTAAAAATTATTGAACCAACTAAAAAACTCTCTCCTTAAAAAATTTAATGTTTGGTCGTTTGGTCAGATTTTGGATTGGCTGAGAATTTTTCATCACCAACTCATATCATAACAATTCATTTTTTTCATTTTTGTGATAATGTTTGTCTGAAGCAACAATCCTACAGAGTTTTTTTATTTAATTTTATATTTGTTTTACAATTACCTTCACTCAGAGAAAACCGTGAGCAGTTAGGGAATCAACAATTTCAAGTGGCTTGTATTAAAAAGAATTAGTTATTACTTTTTGATAATTATATTTTCCTCTTTGAATAAGATTCAAAAACCTGCCCCAAAAGAACTTATCCTTCTTACTGCATTACATTGATCAAAAGTATTTTCATTATTTACTGACCTTTGCACTAAAGTTCATTTCATATACACATCTAAAGACAATCAATCTAAGACACTAATTATTATTATTATTATTATTATTGTTGTCCCCATTTGCCTTTAATTTTAAATATTATGATGGCTGATCATATAATAATATCTCATAATATCTGAAAGACAAGGTACAAATAATTATCTAGCTATTTCAACCATAACATGATGAGACCTAGCTGCCAATCTAGTGCTGCGTTTAAATTCATAAAGCCTAAGTACCAAAGAGGAAATCTCATCAGAAAAATTACAATGAAAATATTTATAGAAAAGGTTCAGTGAAGCTAAATTATGGCAGTGGGAAAATGACTGAAGCTGAGCTGCCAGGTCAGGACCAATACCATTGCAGATTCTTATTTGTATTTTATCAAGAATATATAAACACATAGCAGAAGCACCAGACAGGACACGACAGAAATATTCAATGCAAACTGACAGGTTTGTCTGAAACAACAATCCTACAGAGTTTTTTTATTTTATTTGCTTTTATATTTTCTTTAACATTATCTTCACTCAGAGAAAACCGTGAGCAGTTAGGGAATCAACAATTTCAAGTGGCTTGTATTAAAAAGAATTAGTTATTACTTGTTGATAATTATATTTTCCTCTTTGAATAAGATTCAAAATCTGCCCCTGAAGAACTTATCCTTCTTACTGCATTACATTGATCAAAAGTATTTTCATTATTTACTGACCTTTACACTAAAGTTCATTTCATGTTAGTCAGTTAAGTGCCATATATGATATACACTTGGGTGATCATGTCTCAAAATAGACATGACTGATTGGGCAGAAGATTTTCCTGCAGTAGGTTGCCATTACTTTCTGCAGTAGACTGGTTGCTGACCAAGGCTATATAACCCAATCTGTCCTGTTACTTAACCCATAACTTGAGGGAAGAGGCAGATTAATACCTTTCCCAAGGGTATTTGTGTGTAATTGAATGCAACAAATTCAACTGGAATTCAAATCTGAATACTATAGTTCCACTATATTATTATTATTATTATTATTATTAGGGTTTATCAAAAGTATTTTCATTATTTACAGATCTTTACTCTAAACCTCATTTCATGTACACATAAGAAGACAATCAATCTAGAACACCATTTTATTAGTATTATTGTTATTATTATATAATTTTCAATACTATTCAGTTGTACTATTTTTTTCAGAAATTATAATGGCAGATACAAGTATTGATGATCTGACAATTTTGAGGCATTATTTTAAACTGGGCCTCAAAGTCACTAAAGCTGCTCTAAAAAATTGATAAGTGGAAGGAAATGAAAAAAATATCTACAAAACAACAATCAACATTCCCAGCACAAATAATGAAATCAAGATAATATACCATTATTTCTTAAATTTTTTTCTCCCATTAAAAAAGTAATTTTAATATGAAAATAGTATGAATGATTATTATTATTATTAATAGTAGTAGTAGTAGAGAGAGAGAGAGAGAGAGAGAGAGAGAGAGAGAGAGAGAGACAGTAGTATGTCTGCAAAGTGATATTAGGGCCCAATATATCCATCATGGCGCCTAGTCTGATAAATGTATATCAGACACATACATAGCAGCCAAATGTGTGAAATATGGTGGCAGGCTTTGATAAAAGTAGCGTATAATCTTTCAGTGGTGCCCTTCATGTCAGGTAATTCCTTTGAATCTGTTAGGGTGGTCTCTAATTGAGAGTGTTGCCAAATATCTAAATATGACACCCATCCTAGCTACTTCACCATTCAGACTATAAATAAAAAAACCCTCTCCTACTATTCCCACTCATGAGCAGAAAAGCCTAGTACACCAACCCTCAAGGGGATTCTTAAAATGGTCATGATGTTATTAGAATTATTCAACTGTAGTTTTTGTTATCATGGCAGATACAAGTATTGAGATTTTGACAATTTTGAGGTATTATTTTAAATTAGAGTTCAAACCTACCAAAGCTGCTCACAAAAATTGGGAATTAGAAAGAAAGTATTTTAAATAAAGCCTAAAAATAAATGACAGTAACTTGTTGGTTATGAGGCTTTAAAAATATAAGGTGAAAGAGAATCTGATCCCAAGCACTTGAAATCTTTTTGAGATATGTCATATTTCAAGTTTTTAAATGGCCTTTAGTTATGTACACGAAATAAGCTTCAGAATAAAGGCCTGTAAAAAACTTAAATACTTTTGATGCACCCTAATACAGGTGTCATCAAACTTTTTCAACCAGAGACCCCCTTTTGTTTCTCTTCCTTCCTTAGTGACCCCCCACCATCTAAAATATTTTTGAACCTTAAAACTTGCACTGATGTTGGCAGTTAGAATGTTAACAAAAATGTATGGAAATTTTAAAAATTAGGATAAAGTTCAAAATTTCCCCCATCGTCTCCAGATTCAGAATTTTCCTCAAAAAAACAATTAAAAAGAGCAAGCAATGCTCAATGTAGCATTAAATAAGTCTCATCAGAATAAGTTACTTGGATAGATTTAAATAAGCTTTTGATTTTGTTGATTGTCAGGCTCAGTGACTTTCTTTCATCTGTACTGAAGAATACAACATACACGGACACTACCTAAAATGTATCTCATTGTCATTCTCACACCAACCCCCATTCAACCCTTTGACAATCATTAACCCTTTCAAATTTTGTTTGCTGTCAATATCCCAATATCCCAACTGCATAAATAGCTTCTCTCAAACTGTTGTTAATTTGATTTGATTTGAAATATTGAACTTGTTTTACTTTCAAAGGCTCAAAATCGAATTCAAGTATAGAACTGACACTTATCCTAAACTTATAATTCCTATCGTCGACCTTTGAGTTATAGGATACAGGGTAGATTTTCAAGATATAGGAATAAAAATGAACCTTAAAAGAAGCAGAAAATGGTATGATCCATCATTAAAACTGCTTAAAAAATGGTTGGTTCCTTGAAAGTACTTTCCACCCTCTGATATGTATAAGAATTTGAAAGCGATAGTAAAGGGAGCTAACCCTTTACCATTTGAAAATCAGCTGTCAGCTTGAAACCCTTAGTAATTAAAAGTCTCTGATTGGCTAACTACTGTCCAATCAGGATCCCTTTTGAGGGTCACATGGTAAATTTGACCCTGAAATCTTTCTATTTTTGCAAGGAACGGCTATAGTGACCACACATTTACTGAATTCGTTCTTTCTGACATTAATAGAGTACATATGCCACAAGACACAGATCTTACTTGTTACTTGAACACTCTTCTAACAGTTAAGTCAGCAAATATAAATTATACTTGCAAACTCATTTTTTTACTTATTGTGCATACACATCTCTGTACGGCTCACAGCCATATCACATTGAATACACCGGTTCTCGCTCGATCACCGAAGTTAAGCAACATTGAGCCTGGTCACTACTTAGACGGGTGACCGCTTGGGAATACCAAGTGCTGTAAGCGTTTAGTGACGGAGGTGCATTGTGGTGCAGTGGATATCGGCTTGGAAAGAGAAATCCATAAGCTAAGTTCCAATTCTAGTTGAATACCCTGCATTCACCTAAGCACTGGTACCCTTGGGAAAGGTATTAATCCATCCCTTCCCTCCAGTTATGGGTTAAATAACAGGGTAGGACTTGGGGACCCTGCCCTTAAAACAAATCCCAATGAATCTTGATACTCAAAAAGAAAAAAGTCTTACTAGACACAAAAACTTATATAAAAACAACAATAAATTGTTGAAAGAAAAAATATTACCAGCAATAAATAAATAAAATTTAGTTGGCAATAAATGACCCGCCAAGGTGTTGATATGCCATAAAACAAAAACAACCAACCAACCAACATCTCTGTACATAAAACCTGTTGAATTTAATACTGTATAGTGTATCTGTCATTGTCTTTGACTTTTTGAAATTAACTGCACTGAGGAAATCTTTATTGGTATAACCCTGATATAAGAGACCCTGATATAAGAAAACCCTGATATAAGAGCGATTTATCTGGTCCAAAATTAGAGCCTGTGGTAATGTATATAAAATATACCAAACCCGTATATAAGAGAAACCCGGATATAAGAGAACATTTATTCGACAACTCTCTTATATCAGACATATGCTATATCTTTACAAGAGTCAGATGAGACCAAAAATAGTATATTGTTGCCATATCTGGGCTGGAGCTGCACAATCCTCAACAGCCTTGACAGGGTTCAAAAGCATTTATGCAGCCTTATGGACAATGAATTCTTTTCATTCCTACATCTCATATATTTGTCTGTTTCTGAGATGAGGTATTTTAGTCTTTTACACAATTTACATTGTTTGGACACTGATATTCTCAAGGACAAATGGCCCAGTGGATAAAAGTGTTGGTCGGATTCAGTGACTTGACCAAGAAAACTGAGTTGAGTTAAAGGGAGATAACTTATACTGAGACATCTAGAAGTGGCATGACTCATGGAACAAGAACAATCTACTCCTGTGAATGAAATAAAGAATTCAGTTCAAAATTCCAATCATCTGAAGAAGTTCAGAACGCACAAAGGCTGATACATCATGAATATGGTAGCAAAGATAACAACCAACAGTCTGACCAATGTAAATAGTGTAGATACCAACATCATCTATCTCAAAGACAAAACCTCACAACTCTTTTATTACTCTGTTGCTATTTAAATAGAAAATGTTCCAACAAGTTACATTCCTTAATTCCACTAGTTCAGACCGTTATAGCTAAGACAAACCTTGGTATGTATACAAGGTCAAATCATTCTCATTCCCTGCCTATTGCATTGTTAAGAAGGAATTTTCACTCAGATTTTTGCCAAGAAATTTTTTTTTTTTTTTTTTATCATATCACCCCAAGCAAGGCGAAAATGCCACTGATGCGCAGGGGGCTACGTAAGAGTGAAAAGATTGGAAAAGAGAGAAACCGGAAACCACAACCTGAACAGGAAACAAGAGATAAGCCTCTTCACCTGTTCAATAGATGTGGGTGGAGTGTGAACCGGGTGATAGTTTAGACTATCTACTCCAATTGAAAAAAAAATTTTTTAAAAAAAGAGTGTAAAGATTGGAAAAGAGAAAAACCGGAAACCACAACCTAAACAGGAAACAAGGGATAAGCCTTTTCACCTGTTCAATAGACGTGGATGGAGTGTGAACCGGGCGACAGTTTAGACTATCTACTCCAATTGAAAAAAGAATAAAAATAAAAATAAAAAAAAAGAGTGAAAAGATTGGAAAAGAGAAAAACCGGAAACCACATCCTAAACAGGAAACAAGGGATAAGCCTCTTCACCTGTTCAATAGACGTGGGTGGAGTGTGAACCGGGTGATAGTTTAGACTATCTACTCCAATTGAAAAAAAAATGAAAATAAAAAAAAGAGTGAAAAGATTGGAAAAGAGAAACACCGGAAACCGCAACCTAAACAGGAAACAAGGGATAAGCCTCTTCACCTGTTCAATAGACGTGGGTGGAGTGTGAACCGGGCGATAGTTTAGACTATCTACTCCAATTGAAAAAAAAATAAAAATAAAAAAGAGTGAAAAGATTGGAGAAGAGAAAAAACCGGAAATGTTACTTTATGGAAAAAAAAACTCCCAAGGGGATGCTTCTCTAATCACTATGATCTTTACCTCTTCAAGTCTAGAATCAATTGTTAACTATCCTATATCTTCTTATAAGCTACTTTTACTTCCTTTCACATTCATAGAACCTCATTCAGTAACCTAACTTGAGTGGCTCCTGAGCCCTATATTGGTGAGCTTAGTAAAAAAAAAAAAAAAATCAATTTCACTGTTTTCAAAACATTACTTACAAGCTTCTACTAATTTAAATCAAAGTTTGCCAACATGGTTACATCAATCAGTTTAAAATCAGTGATCTTAAATGACCATTTGCTTGCAAAGGTCAACAGACTATTGAGTAGTCAGCAAAAACAAATAAATATACCCCAAGGTAAATGAACAATATGTGTAGCACAAGTAAGCAAGATGCCAGACTCTGGAAAGGTTAACAATTCAAGTCTGACAGTAAGACCATGTTGTTCCAAATTCAGGATTACCATTACTGGCTTAATGAATTCCAGTCAAAGGCTTTGAACCTTTTTGACACTCTTCTTACACTGTTTATATTCTTAGCTGCCTAATATAAGGAGGAGCTTTATAATTAGGAACATCCAACAATTATCATCATTGTTTAATGTCCATTTCCATGCTAGCATGGGTTGGACGGGGTTTTTATGACTTTGTAATTGAACCATGGATGTGCATTGTGGTACAGTGGATATCGGCTCGGAATGAGAAACCGGGGAGTCGAGTTCAAATTCCAGTTAAATCCATTGTATTCACTTACGCGCAAATGCCCTTGGAAAAGGTATTAATCCGTATCTTCCTTCCAGTTATGGTTTAAATAGCAGGACAGATTGGGTTCTATAGCCTTGGTCGGCAACCAGTCTGCTGCAGAAAGCAATGGCAACCTACTGCGGGATAATCTTCTGCCCACTCAGTCATGTCTCTTTCGAGACATGATCGCCCAAGCATGTATCACGTATGGCACTTAGCTGACTGAATTGAACCATGTGAAATATTGGAGTGAGTTTTACAGCTGTATACCCTTACTGACACCAACCAGTTTAGGAGACTAGAAATTTAGTGTTTTTATTGAGACACCATCTCTAGGAAGATTACCTACCAAGGTCAGAGAGTTCAGCTTATCCTATTCTACACAGAGCAGGTGTAGAAGTATTTATATCAGAGATTTCCTTTTCTTACATAAGTTGCTATCCAAAATTAGACTCTTACCCAGCCTAACTTTTTCTTTTTCTCTTAAATGACTCCAGTTTGAGGGATTAGCTATTTGCCTATAGCTAAGACGCTAATAAGTATCACCACTCCAGGTCAGAGTGGAGCTGAAAACAACAGCAATTAAGAGGTGGTTTCATGTTCCTCACAACCTCTAATCTCCCAACCAAAGGCTTTGTTGCCAGATGTAGTTTATCGTCATACCCAGGAAGCCATAATCGGTGAGGGGGGGTCTGAAAATCGTTTAAAGGGTCAAGAAGTGTGAGATTAATGTGGGGTGGTTTTAATAAATTTTGGGGGGAAAACTGGAAAATTTCCTCATAAAAATAAACATCCTCACCCACATGTTAAGCGCTGATGAGTACTTTCCTGTTTTAGTATGTAAATGCCT
Source organism: Ascarosepion bandense (assembly GCA_037127315.1). Lineage (NCBI taxonomy): Eukaryota > Metazoa > Mollusca > Cephalopoda > Sepiida > Sepiidae > Ascarosepion > Ascarosepion bandense. The sequence continues at coordinate 3,665,621 of JBBBDQ010000436.1, forward strand.
TTCAGGGGATCCTAGTATTCTTTGATAATAGAAAAAAATATTGCATCATCTATTCATAATAATTTTCCTAAAGATCACTCCATATATAGCTCAATAGCCACTCAAGGTAGAGGATGACAGTCACTATATATGGTAATACTGTATGAGGTGTGTGATATGAACAAAGTGAAAGGTGATATGAATGAAGTGAAAGGTGATATGAACGAAAGGTGATAGAAAATGAAGTTTATGAGAATTAGAAGGAAAGTGACCCTTGACATAAAGAAGTCAAGATTGCTAAACACTATTTCTCACTTCAGATTCTAACATCTGCAAAGTCACACATGAACACACAACATATATTTTTAGAATGGATTTTTATTAATCCAACAGATTTGCATCGCTTTAAACGTTATTTTTAGTGGATATTCATATTTGAGTAGGTGCTGCATTCATTTATTAAACAATATATTTATTTATTTTCACCTGAATATTAAAAAATCTTAGGAAAGAAAAATTTGCACCCTTTTTTTAATTAAAAAAATTTGCACCCTTTTTTTAATTAAAAAAATTTGCACCCTTTTTTGAATTAAATTTTTATTAATCCAACAGATTTGCATCGCTTTAAACGTTATTTTTAGTGGATATTCATATTTGAGTAGGTGCTGCATTCATTTATTAAACAATATATTTATTTATTTTCACCTGAATATTAAAAAATCTTAGGAAAGAAAAATTTGCACCCTTCGGAAAGAATTGACACTGCATCCCTCAGGGAAGAGGGACCTACTCTTTAGCTGAAGACACAAATTTTTCTTTAATAATTCTGCAATAGGGCACCACCTTTCAGACAATCCAAATTGGGCTGATAAATATACAAAATTGATATTTACTATTTTGGGCAAAGCACAGTCACTAAAGTATCTGCATGTTTTAGAGGTCGATTATATCAAATGAGTGGGTCCACACAGTGAAAAATGAAGATAAAATATTTATATCAATATGCCATCTAAAATGATGGAAACATATATATATTGATGTACCTACTATTGAGTATCTTACATTAAGACATAAGAAAAAAGCAAAATAATCCAAACCCAAGTCTGACAGGAGGGATATATATATATATATATATATATATATATATATATATTTATTATAAATTATATTTTAGAACATGTACATAATTTTGGATGTGCGTTGTGGCGCAGTGGATATCGGCTCGGAACAAGAAATCGGGGAACCGAGTTCGCAATTCCAGTTGAATTCCTTGCATTCACTTACGCACAAATACCTTTGGGAAAGGTATTAATCCGTCTCTTCCCTCCAGTTATGGGTTAAATAATAGGACAGATTGGGTTCTATAGCCTTGGTCGGCAACCAGTCTACCGCAGAAAGCAATGGCAACCTACTGCGGGATAACCTTCTGCCCAGTCAGTCATGTCTCTTTTGAGACATGATCATCCAAAGGGTGTATCGCACATGGCACTTAACTGACTGACTGACTGACATAATTTTTCTATATATATCCACGACAAAGGTACGTTTGTTTCAGTGAAACTTCAATGCTTCATCAGGTGGTGTGAAAAGTAATGGAAAGCCTTGGATATATATAGAAAAATTATGTACATGTTCTAAAATATAATTTATAATAAATATTCACAGCTCTATATATTATATATTGAGCACTGTTTTAAATTAATGCTTTGGACGTTGTAAGAATTCTTTCTTCATTCTGTATTCACTCAGATATATATATATATATATATATATATATATATATATATGAGTGAATACAGAATGAAAAAAGAATTCTTACAATGTCCAAAAATAAAAATAAGGCGCTGTTAAAGAACAAGAGCTTTCATAATTGGTAATAAAGCTTAATAACTGGTAGTAAAGAGAATGTGTACTGTGAAGCAGTGGATATTAGCTCAGAATGAGAGAACAGAGAGCTAAGATTGAATTCCAGTTAAATTCATTGCATGTACTTACACGCAAATACCTTTTGTATTAAAAATACATATATATATATATATATATATATATATGAAATGAATTGTTTGAACATTGTTTTTTATCGATACTCGTATTTAAGTAGATATTCTGTTTTTTTTAATTAAACAGTATTATATATTTATATCTACTGGCCTGATTATTTACGATAAATTGTTATTATTAATTGTTATTATTAATTGTTAGATAGGGGTCGCAGGTTTGAATCCTGCCGAATGGCACACATTTTCGTAATAACAATTTAGTGTAAATAATCAGGCCAGTAGATATAAATATATAATACTGTTTAATTTTTAAAAAAAACAGAATATCTACTTAAATACGAGTATCAATAAAAAAAAAATAATGTTCAAACAATTCATTTCAAATTGTCGGTTCTTTATAAACAAGTTTTGTTAAAATACATTAATTTCCGTAATATATATATATATATATATATATATATAATGGTCATTATTATAATAGAGAGGATAACACTGACCATCTCTCTATTAGCAAAAAGAGAAATTTATCTGTTCTCTTTTTTTACTAGGAGGCTTGTGAGTCCTGATTTTTCCTTTTTATACTCGCTAGAAATGGTTTTTGCCATTTTTCTTCTTTTATCTTTTTTTTAGTTTGATAATAAATTGTATTGTAGTTTCAGTTCCTTGTTTCCTCCTAAACCATCACTTAGTTCCTTGTTTCCTCCCAGACCATCACTCAGTTCCTTGTTTCCTCCCAGACCATCACTTAGTTCCTTGTTTCCTTCTAGACCATCACTTAGTTCCTTGTTTCCTTCCAGACCATCACTTAGTTCCTTGTTTCCTCCCAGACCATCACTCAGTTCCTTGTTTCCTCCCAGACCATCACTCAGTTCCTTGTTTCCTCCTAGACCATCACTTAGTAAATTTTGTTAATATTCTATTTAGGTTGCCATTGATGCTTCTGATGAAGTGTTGGTCAGAAAGAATAATAATATGGTTTTGTTTGTTCAAAACAATTTATAAGTCCTGTGGTATCAAACTTTTCTTTCAATAAGAGAATGAAGCACTGTGCAACCTCTAACAAATTTGGTTTGCATGATTACTGGCAGCTCTGTAATAAGGTATTAAGTGCAGGGTCTCTATCCACCCCTTTCTTCAATCAATTTGAGGTGTTATTATCCTCTGCAGATAAAGCTGAATACTTTACCCATAAATTCTTGCCAAACTCTTGACTCATTCAGAATATCACTTCCTAACTTTCCTCCTAGAACTGAATCTCTGGTGAGTGATGTACAAATAGCTCCTTCTATGGTTTCTGCTAACTTAGATCCCCACAATTCATTCAGACCTAATGGTATCCCTGTAATCTAATCTAAACTTATTTATAAATGGAACATTGTGTGTGTGTGTGTGTGTGTGTGTGTGTGTGTGTGTGTGTGTGTGTGTCCGTTACCTATAGACTCCAAAAGGGCTGAACCGATTTTCTTAAATTTACACAGTTGTACTATAAGCATCTGCAAGTGTTCTTAGCTAGGTTTTGTCTCGAGGTACCCCCGATAAATATCAAAAATCGATAATCGAAAAAATTGGGTTATAGAAGGAGTGGTCCGATTTTAATCAAATTTGATACACTCACAGACAAAGACATAAGAAACAATATTCAGACTTTTCAAGGTTGCAGTTCTTACAATAGAGCAGAAAATCAATAATATATATATATATAAAAGGCAAGATGTTTGTGTGTGTGTCTGTTTATCTGTCTGTATGTCCTTTATACAAATCCACAATTTTTATCCAATTCTCACCAAACTTCACACAAATATTCTTTAGGCTGAGTCTGAGCTCCAGGACCATGGATTAGTTTTAAAGCTTTCATTACACCCGAGCAACGCAGGGTTATACTGCTAGTAGTCATTAAGAAGTGTGCTCCTGAAAAGGCTCTTGTTTACCTGCCTACTTGAAGTTATCATCTGTTGTTCCAGTTTTTTAACAACTCTGGTGAGCTGTCCAACCCTTCCAACTATTGGCCTATTAGCCTTCTACCTATTTTTGGGGAACTCCTAGATGCCCTAATCAGCAAAGAATTGGTTTGTCATCTCTCATTGCAAAGCCTTTTCTCAGACAAGCAACACAGCTTTCCTTTTTTCAGGTCAACTGCTTATGTACTGAAAGTATTTGAAGAAATAGTCTATCATTCTCTAGATAAACAATGGTGAAGCCCAGGCATACAATGCATAGGGCATATAACATGGTACATCTTGAAGGCCTTTGATATGTTTTGACATACAAGCTAAGAAGTTATGTTGTTTCTGGACACATTTTTCAACTGATCCAGTCTTTCCTATCAAATCAAGAAATGAAAGTTATTCTTAATGGCCATTCATCTAGATCCTTTCTTACTAACACAAATGTCAACCAGAGCTCCATCCTTAGTCTTACATTGTTTTTGATTTTCATTAACAACTTTCACACAGACATCAGCTCTCAACTATTTTTAATTTCAATTCTTATTTAATCCAACTTTACAAGATTTAAGTTCAGTTCAAAATTAGTTGCTAAATTATAAAAATATTATGTATTGTAAAACTTCACAAAAACGTCTTTTTTGCAATCAGAGCATTAAAAAATTTTTCCATCATTTGTGATTATCTCCCTTGAAAATTATATTAAAAAGGAAACAATTGAGTTTATTGCAAGTTTCAAAAGGTCATGTTTTTTTTTATGCCCTCAGAATTTATAAGGTAGGTCAGAATTGATGTTTTAAGGAAGCCCTGGTTTTTGGTTTGCAAAATTAAACAAAAGTATTACAATTGCATCCTAAATATTTCTCTAAATAAGTATGAATAATATCCATATTTTGAAATGTATTTATTAAGTTCAGAAAAGAAAAATGTTTTTCTTTTTATTAGAAATTTGTTTGCTTAATAATTAATTTAAAAATCATTACACTTAGCTTCATAAATTAAAGTTTGTAAATAGTAGTTCAATAGTGACTATTTTTGAAAAGTTTATTACTTGTCACAACTTGTCTGGTAGTTTTCTAATGTGTGACATTTCTAAAACTTTATAAAAGAGTAGAAACTAAATTTGAACAAAAAAAAAACGTAAATCTTCATTTTTTTATTCTTAAATGCTAAATTCCTAAACAAAATAAAAATATATATTTTTTATTTGTTTATTTACAAAACTGAAATGATTTAGACATAAGAAAAAGAAATTTAGAATCAAAATGTTTTGAAAGTTAAATTTTAAGATTTTTTATTTGACTTACACTGGGATTTTTAAACTATAATAAGTAACTTAAACTATAGTTCTTGTGGCAGCATTATTTGGTTCATAGACAGCAATTAAAATTTAAAATCTTATCTGTTTTATTTTGTGTATTTTCTTCTTTTCAATGTTCTAAAAACTAACAGCTTTGTTCTTTGGGGTCCTACCCTCAGATTAATAACTCAATAAATTCTCCTACCACCACAAAGTTAATTTTCTTTCATTGATACACGTTCTAAATGTGGTTCAATTTTTGATTGTCCCTTGCAATGCAGTCCAATCCAACCAAACTGTCAGTGTTACTGTTATTGAAATCAATAACTGTCAGTGTATTTATAACTTTAAAATAAAACTGTAGTCAGAGAATTGAGAATGAATAAAATTAGTAGTTCCTAGCTAATAAGCTTTGACAATTAGTTTCACCTGCTTAAAGAAAATCCTGGTCGGACGTGTACTCAGAAGTTTTATTAGGAAGGCAAGGATTTTGAAAATGTAATCGCCATTTTTTTAATTTTTTTTTTTCAAGAATTATGGAGAATTTTTATAATGTCAGTTGTTCGCATTCTTTATGTAATTCAACAAAACAGAAAACTAAACAGTTGTACCAAAAGACAAAGTTCTTGGAGTGATGAATAATGAGTAAACTTGTACTAAATTTTGCTTGTTAAATCACTAACAATTTTTTTAAACTTTAAAAATTTCCCTCACGGCTTCCTTTATGGGGTAAAAAAATGCATCGTTTTTTAGTTTTTTGTTTTTTTGCATTTATGTACAAATACAAGATCAAACGTTCGGCTCTTAAATTCTCCATTAGAGATCTATGTTACTGATTGATATTGAAAAAAAAATCTAAGTTAAAATTTAACTGTTAAATTATTAATCAAATCAAATAATTACAAAGTAAAAAGGCAGTAAAAAATGCACTTAGTTTGACTAGTTCCTAAACAATTTGATTTATTTTGAAAATTAGTTGCAGAGGGACAAACAACAGCTTATTTTTTTTAATAGCATTGTGAATGTCATAGATTGAGGCCAAGAAAGGACAGTCTTTCTGTTTTGTTCACATTTCTAAGTGAAGGAATTGAGATGTTCTAACGCCATAGATGATTAGTGTTTCTGCACTTGAGCTATAAAAACAAAAAAGGTACCTCAACTAAATCGCGAAAAAAACTGCATAGTTACTTTATAAACTGAATTTTTAAAAATGAAAAAGTTTTCTTGAAACTTATTTTAGTTTTAATTGTATGAAAGCTAAATGATTAAATTTAATTTCCAGTAAGCAAAATACTCTCTGGTTTATTTCAAACAAAAAACAAAAGTGAAAGTCTCTTGGTCATTCGAAGCCAAGGAACCTTCTCATTCTTCAAAGCAGTGTCCCCAGAAAATACGTCTCTTATTGCTACGAGGAGAGAGTCAGGGTCAATTCCAAAAGTAAGTGTAAAAGACTGAGACTGGAGAAACTTATCACTACCCACATGTACATGGGGGAGCTGTCCTTATGTCAGATCTCTCATCGTGGCGGAGGCGTAGGCAGATCTCAAAATTTTCCTAGTTTATCAAAGGAATTTTAGATTAAATTCTTTTTGTGTATATTTATGAAAAAAATTCTTTTTTTTTAAGCATGAAAAAATTTTTTAATTTAATCCACTAAACATTCACCAATTTAAAAAAGAGCTCTGAATTTTACGCTTTTTATAGAGGAGTTCGCATTTTTATATTTAATTTGCTTCTCATTTCGGAATATATACACGTGTTAAGTACACTGTTACAATTGTGTATTACACGGTAAATACAGTTTGAAAAGTTTTTTTTTACGTATACACATGTTAATAGTCACTTAGTGTAACAGTTTTACACTTACACAGTGTAGTACACACACTGTTGTAAAAGTGTAACTATGATGATGGTATATGATGACTTTTAAAGAGTATTTTTATTTGTCTTACATACGCACACGTTTCTACATAAATTATTTTTTGCGGAAAAGAAAACTCAACAAAATTCCTTATTTATCAAAGCAGAAAAACCGTACGTGTGAGTTTTTTTTAGTGCAAGTGTCCGAAGGTTAGCAGTACGGAAAATGGATTTTTGTTGATCCTAATTCAAATAATTCAAGTAGTGACAGTTTCTGCTCCTTTCACATTTTAACTACCCTTCCCTTGGGAAATGCATAAACCAGTCTCATCCTCTTCTTCCGTTCCTCCGCCGCTATGGATAAAAATAAAATTGTAAAAAACTCTCTCAGATTTGTGATGGAGAAGTAAAAACTTTGCTGAATTATTAAAAAAAAGAAAAAAAGTAAAACCGTGTAGGTAGAGAAGACAATAAAAAAAATCACTCGTCTTCTGTCCTTTCCAAAGAGAGTTTCAAAGAATTTTGGAAGAAACCGTGGAGGGCCATGATCGCCCACGTAGAATTCATGAGACTTATTCTTTTTATTTTTAGAATAATTTTTAAGTAGTGAAAAAAAAATCAATATTGCTTAATTTGCCTGGGGTTTGTTGCCAAAAATGGCATTTTGTAAAGCTGTTTAAAAAAAATCAATCAAATTTAAAAGACTTACGATCAGTAAACTGTAAACAACACCTAAAATTTAAAATAAATTAATAGAAAAAATAAAATAACATTCTTAAATTATATTTTTTAAAAAAATATATTCCTCTTAAACATAGCAGGGTGATAAAATGTTCCATGCTTGTTTAAAATTCAAGGTTTTTGTTTACTAAAAAAAACATTTAGTGTTAGACAACGAAGAACGGTCGGTTCTAATTTTAGACTAACATTGTAAATTTTTAGCACTAAGCAAATAATATTTCTAACTACATTGACTGTTGGTCTATTAGTCATTGGAATGAAATCGATTTTAAATTGATTAAATTCCAGTTTAGTCTTATTTATTTCATAGCAACAGTATTTAGATTTTTTTTACACACACAAACAAATAAATGCCTCATATATACACGACACGCACACAAAACATTAAAGATAATTTAATGAGGGTTTTTCTTACATAAATTAAATGTTTCTTTAGTGTTAGTGTGCTTGGTTTTAAAAAATACTTTAATTTAAAAATAAAAAATAACCTTAGGATGCCAGACATTTAAAATTCTGTCGAGGACAATAATAATAAAGAAAAAATAAAAACTATTTTTTTATCTTGACTCGTATTGCGAAGTCCGCAATTTTTAGCTTTTTTATGATTAGCATTGTTTCTTTGTATTCTATTTTTATTCATTTATTTTCTTTTTGGGGAGGGATTATACAAAAAAAAGGTTAAAGTCAGCTTGCTAGCAGAAAAAGAACTACTAAAAATATGGGTTTTTTTTTTTTATATATCGTCACCCACAAAAACACATACCGTACACAAGAAGGGTGAAGAAGAAATTCAAATGCTATATCGCCGGTTGGGTTTCAAACATTTTTGTTCGTTATTTTCATTTTGATTTTTCTTTTTAAAATATATTTTTCGCTTTTGCAAAATATAGCTGTGTGTATCTTTTCCTAATTTCACTTTACCAGAAAAAATTAAAATCATTTAAACGTATGAATTAAAATATATACTTACAGATGCAATCACAGCCACAGGGTATATATCAAATATTGACCAGTCATTTTTTATGTGAAAATTAAAGGTTTTTGCAATTTTTAAAAAATAGGTAGTTGAAGTTGGTGGTGGTCATTGTTATTCATTTTTTTTTTTTCGTGTTTACTGATTCTATCAAGAAATATTAAAAATACTTTAGTGTTATTAATTGAAGGCTGTCCACTTCTATTAAATCATTATTTTAAGCTCTTCCACTGATGAAAACAATAACCATTCCTGGTAACGAACCTTTTTCTGTTTTAGTGTTTTTATTTAATAATCGCCAACAACTGCTAACAACTCTAGAGATCGGTGTCGACACAAAACATCGCTTTACATTCTATCTTTTTTTTTTCTTTTCTTTGTTTGTTAAAAAAAAACCTTGCTCCAGAAATAAATAATGGCACTGACACTAAGAAACTCCTAAAAGTGACATCATTCCTTCCACCTCGGTTGCATTATCATTCCAACAACTCTCATCATCGTCGTCGTCGTCAAAGCAAAGATTCAAACCTCTTTCTTTTTCTTTTTTCCTTGTCGCCCTCATTCATCATCCGCGCGAAGGTTCCTTAATGAATGAATGAGACAAGAAGAAAAGGGATGTAGCAGCCCACAACAACGGCATCCACCCCGTACTCAGTCAGTCGGTCAGTCAGTCGTCAGAGGAAAGAAAAGAAAAAGAAATTAAATTGTTACTGCAACAAGTAAAGGGGAATAACTCGCTCATATGTCTACTTTCACTTTCAATGTCCAGGAAAGAAAGTTTTTAACAAAGCTAGAGTTAATTTCACTTTCTAATACACTTAGTCTAACTGAGTTGCTTCATTCTTTTTCATACATCCACTTTTAACTAAATTAGTTAACACAACGAGAGATGCAGATAGATGCCTACTTATAGCTTGTTAGTCTGATTAGTAATGTCATCTTGCAAATAAATTAATTCACCAGTAGTTTAATTATTGAAAGTGGATTGTAGTCTTGGAACTTAAATGTGACTGACTAAGAACGTTTGGTCCTGTGTCACCCTGAACTAAAGACTATCTGCACACGCGTGTGCACACAGACATACACAAAGAAACGCTTCTTAATAAACAGGTTTTTCGTTGATTTTTTTTTTTTTTTTTTTTTTTTTTTTTTTTTTTTTTGTTACATTTGTTTTATTTTTTTTTCTTCTGTTTTTGTTTTTGTATGCTAATCTCCTGGATTCATTTTCTAGTTTTACTTTTTTGTCACTTTGTGAGTTTGATCGTCACCGGTGTGGTTATTAAGTAAATGTTTTTGTCCCAAACAGAGAGGCGTAATCAGCCATATATGGCTAGCATATAGACTAATTCATTTGTGAATCGATTCCTCGATGCAATTTAAGTCACTTCCCACAGCTTTGTGTCGGACAAAGCAAAGCTTAGTAAATAAAAACTAGTAACATAATGGGCTGTTACTAAGAGTACATGGCTCGCTCTGTGGCACATTCAGGACTAGAGAATCGTCACATAAATAGAAACGACTTCCAAATTAAAGTTGTCAGCAAGCTAATTTACTTGACTAAATTCATTTAGTGAGTGATAAGTAAGTACGATCTTCTCGGGATGCCACATGTAGCCTTGTGTAAGATTAAGCGTAGCTCATTTAAATTTAAATAATTATTAGAGGAGGCAACAAGATTTTAATTTTCGAAAGGGTTGAAATAATAGAATTTTATTTTTTTTATTTTATTTATTTATTATTATTTTTTAGCTATTGTCTGTATTCAAATTGTAAAATATTTTCTTAAATTAAGACAATTTTTCAGCTTCTCTTTTTTAAAATAACTCTTTCAATAAATTCAAAAAGAAAAAAAACTAAAATTAGCTTCCTTTTGTTTGAATGACAAACAGAAAAATAAGATTTATTGGAGGTACACAATTACATTGAGAATACGTAAGTCCCAGTTCGTAATCAACGCTTATTAGTAAGGTTATAATGACAATTAAATAAGTAAGTAAAAGATAAAAAAAAATGTTTGTAGTGTCAACACTAACAATGTCAATTTCAATACTGCAATAAAGTCAACAAGTCTCAGAATTACACGCAATATCGTATTTAAGCCTGAAAACAATTTTTTCTACCTTCTGCTGGTGTGTCTTGTTTAATCCTACTGTGAAGTGCTTTTTTTTAGAAATAATGTAATAATGATATATGCTTAAAAAAAAATTTAATATGCTTTATTTTCTTCTTTTTTTTTTTGTCCATTGGCTAAAAAAATTCTCTCATGCATTTGCACCCAGTGAGTTTGAGGAAGTTGTCTGTTCATGTCCCTTTTTATGAAACGGCACACTCTTCTAAAAATGCTGTTTAAAAACTAATCATTGCTGTAAAATTATATATATATATATATATATATATATATATTGGTGTGTTATAAATTTGTTTTAGGTACCTCCAAAAATACTCTTTTATAAAAGGAAATAAAATATTTTGAAGTCACAATTCAATTATCATTTAAAATTTTTAATTCTTACTGGAAATTGTGATTATTTTTTCCGCATCAAAGCGGAATGTTATTTATGCGAAATTTGAGGGTTTGTTTTGTAGCGGGTGTCGTGGTTTAAAACATTGATTTGGAAATTTTTAAAAATCAGATAATTGTTGTCTGAATTAACTTTCAACTTGAATGAAATTATTTTTTTGATCATTTCGTTTTTAGAAAATACAAGTTTTTCTTATTTAAGCATATTTAAAATTTAACTTTTTAAAAAATGTTTCACCCTTAAAGTAGTAAGTAAAATGATTTCATTTCAAAAAAATAATTATTTTTTATTTTAAGTAGGTCTTAAATTCTATATAGGATGAGACAGTCTTTTGTCTTTTTTAGTAATGAGCATTTAAGCTTTGCTATATCTCTCGCATTAAAAGGCATCCATAAAAAAGGAAAATGCCACGAGAATAGGACATTTTGTGTGTGTGACTAATCCTCCTATCCTATGTATGGATGGGATTCCCACTTTATAACCGACTTTGTGTCATATTCCAACCGAGTGGGCTCGCAAATAAAAAATATTTTTTTTTATCCCACGTATCATATGTCTCCATGGTAACGAGAAAACACGTTTTTCAATATTTTAGGGTAATTATCGATCGGTTATTTACTTTTTGCGTGATGCTCTTGAAGTGTTACACAGTGTGTTTGTTGTTAACCGAGTTTGGAAAAATACAAAATGTAAAAAAACTATGATGGCGGGGGGACATTATTTTTAAAACGGGTCAGTCAGTCAGTTAACTCAAAGTGGCATTACGTGATACACGCTTAGGCGATCATGTCTCGAAGAGACAAACTGACTGGGCAGAAGATTTTCCCGCAGTATTTTGCCATTCATTACTTTCTGCAGTAGACTGGTTGCCAGCCAAGGCTAGAACCCAATCTGTCCTGCTATAATCCCTAACTGGAGGGAGAATTGGCGGATTCATATCTTTCGCCAAAGGTATATTTACGCATATGTGAAATGCAACGTATTCAACTGGAATTAGAACCCGGCTATCCAATTTCTCTTTCCGAGCAGATATCCACTGCACCACAAAAAGAAAGCACATTAAAATTAAAATAAATACCTTCACTGATTCACTCAAAAAAAGACAAAGCATGATGAAGACAGTTTTATCGTAAAAAAAGATGTTTATTATTACGAGGAAAGACCAAAAAGTATCCTTTCTAACATGTTTGAAAATTTAGAAAAATCTTTTCTCATGAAAATTTTAGCCCCACCCCCTCCGGTAAAATAACACGTAGATTTAGAAATTCTTGCAAAAATTAAATAATTGTATTTTAATGACACTTTCAGGACTAATTCACAAATGAATTAATGTATTTTTGAAGTTATTACTTTTAGGAAATCTTGGTACTTTTTTTTTTCTTGCATCTGTTACCCCACCCCCACACTTAATTTCATGAAGCTTCTAGAAATTCATTCTGATTGCAAACTTTGTTTTATTAGTCAAAAGGAGAACTCCTTAGAAAAATGTAAATCATTTTTTTTAATTTTATTTCAAACAGTTACTGCTTTCTCAAAAATCTGCTCTGAATAGTAAAATAAAAACCGGAAGAAAACTGACATTATTTAATTAGATAGGCTTTTTATTGCTTTTATAAATATATATGAAGGACATTATAGTCACTTAGAAGAAAAAAAAATTCAACGAATAATGAATTTCCTTTTTTTTTTTTCTTTTTTTTTTAATTATAATCAAAGCTTTGATCGCATTAGGTTTTTCGATTAATTGAAGACTATTTCAGTCAGTTAAGTACCATACGTGATACATGCTTTGGGCGATCATGTCTCAAAAGAGACATGACTGACTGGGCAGTTTATTATTCCACAGTAGGTTGCCATTGCTTTCTGTGGTAGACTGGTTGCCAGCCAAGGCTTTAGAATCCAATCTGTCCTGTTATTTAACCCATAACTGGAGGGAAGAGACGAATTAATACCTTTCCCAAGGGTATTTGCACATAAGTGAATGCAAGGAATCCAACTGGAACTTAAACTCGGCTCCCCGATTTCTCGTTCCAAGTTAATATCCACTGCACATCCCCCTACTTACTAAGCAAAAATTGAAAAGCTTAATGCAAATCAAGCGCTAAGATTTTTTAAATATTTTTTATGTGTATAAACATTTTGAAAGTATTATAGACATAAATCAAAAAATAAAATCGACGACTGTAGTAAATTTAAAGTTAACATTCCTAAAATTAGATTATGAAAAATATTTCCAACATTTTCAAGATTACTGAGTACTCAAGAATTAATGAAAAAAATGTTCACTTATCATTTTCTTAAATTGTTTTAACAGAGAAAGTCTCTGTAGAACAACATGTCAACACCTTATCAGTGCTTGTGATTGCTGAGCGATGACATGTACATAAATTACTGCTACTGTTTGTTTTAAAAATCCATTTATCTGTTATTTTCAACTTAAAGTAAATATTTGTTTCAAATTAGATTGATTATTCTTTAAATCAGTTAATATTCCTCATTTTTATTTTTAGAAGATTCATTTTTAGCCTAACATGACAACTAATAAAATTTCAACTTTTGGTAAATACTGTTTGCTACATACTAATCACTTACTGTTGTTAACATTCTAGCAAAATTGTTAACTTCTTTAAACCAGTTTGGTTTTTACCATGGCTTGCCTTGGAAAAAAGTCAAAGTTACACATTTCCAGACATCAGCTTAGATAAAAGCCAGGATTTCGAATAGGAAACAATTAGTGTGCACCCAGTGAGTATCAAACTCTTTACTTGGTTGATCTAGCAAGACATGCTTTCTAACCATTGTAACACTATTTTTAGCCTGGCTGGACGGAAGTAATTATATTTTTGGTATTATTAATTGTTGCAGATCAGACGTAAGAAATTGTGTTGGTCCGTATTATTAATTTTTATAAATCGCAAAGAGCCAATTAAAAAAAAAAAGTTGTTGTTCTAATATGAACGCAGGTAGTAAAATATTCCAGTGTGGGCAGAGGAAGGTAAGGTGTCGCAAAACCCAAAGCCGAAAGATATGAATGAATTCATATTTTGCAGGTGTGCTATTATTAACAAACAGAGACGGCACAGCTGGGAGAAATACAATTGATGTTTGGGATACACCACAGATAAAAGTAAAAATTTAAAATCAAAACATAATTTTTGGTCATTAGAACGGAATGTCACTAATAAAGGAAATATTTGATAAGTAACAACAAAAGTTAAATTCTGACTAAAGGAGAGAAGTGGAATTAAATTTCCAAGCTTGAGTTACACCACAGATAAAAGTAAAAATTTAAAATCAAAACATAATTTTTGAATTGTCAGAAAGGATTGTCCTAAACAAAAGGAAATATTTGAGTGCAAAAGGTTAAATTCCATGAGAATAAAATTAAATTTAAAATTTAGTTGGAAAAAATTTATAAACATAAAAGCTAGGTTTTTTTTTTTTTTTTGGCATCAAAAAGAAAAAGCTGAAAAGAAATGTCACCAAAATAAAAGCTGCTTCACTGGTTGAACCAAAGGAAAAAAAAACAGAAAAAGGTGGCTCTGCCCAAGGATGTGGGTGAAAGTGATTTCATTGGCCAGAGATTGGACTTGCATGTTCGTCATCCATAGCTTAGGGGAAAGGAGATGGATTACTCCATTTCTCAAGTGAATGCAACAGACTAGCCACAAATTTGAATTCAACTTGATTTTATTTTTTTTTGTGGTGATGTTTCACTTCTTTTTAACAAAGGACAGAAAGTGTGACACTGAAATCAGAAGATACATTGAGATAGTGAATAATGCCTTTCAAAAGCAAAGCAAAATATTAAAAAACAAAAAATTTCTGAGAAACAGAAAACTACTGAACTGTTATGCGATATCAATCCTCCTATATGGCAGTAAATGCTGTATTGTCTCCTCACATATGAAGAAGAGACTTGAAGCCAAATAAACGTGGTTAAGCAGGAGAATGCTGAGAATACCAGTTTTAGAGAAAATGGAGACGAGGACATTTATATTTAATAGAGTTGGAATTTCTAGGGTGCATAATGAAGAAAATGGTTTGGAAAATTTTATACTCACAGGACATTGAAGAAACGAGAGACAGCGGAAAATAATGCATAACCTAACAAGCGAATTTGGAACAAGGTTTAGGAAAGATAACAAAAAACAATTTATTAAGAGTTACAAAGGACAGAACATTGTGGAGAGCCATGATTGCCAGCATCTTGAAGGGACATAACACTGAGGTGGTGACATTAAGACAAAATAATGAAAAACGTACAAACATGATGGTTTAAAACTTTATATTTCCACTTTGTGTTAAAATTAAAACAAAAAAAAAACAAAAAACTATATATATATATATATATATATATATATATATATATATATATATATATATATATTTTAATTTTCATCTTTGTGTTTCTTTAAATTTTACAATCCATTTTCTCATATATTAACACTTGTTAAGAAAGTGAACTTTGAGGATTTCTATTGCTAGGGCAGTTAAAAAAATAATAATAAAAAACTAAATAGTTATCTCCAGAATCAACCTCTTTAGCAATAAGATTATTACTGAAAGTGATGTGTGATATGAATGAAAGAGGAAGTAGAAGTGAAGATTATGAGGATAAGGAAGATAGATAACAGTAACCCTTGAAGAGGTTAAAATTATAGTGTTCCAGAAAGCATCCACATGGGAGCCTGTTCCACAAAGTGGCATTTCTGGGAGGGGGAACAGTCTGCATAAAAATTTTTCAACCATAAACAAAATCTAAAAATCATTCCAACAGCAATGAAAACACTGTTATTGATGTCAGCAAACATGGTCTGAAAGTGTTTTTTTACAACGAACATATTTCAATTTTCATTGTCTTCAGATTTTTGTAAATGTTCTATTTTTCTTTTTGCTTAGAGAGCCACTCTTTCAAACAGCGATTCTAGAAAGTGCAGAGAGAAAATGAATCATGCCTTTCTCCAAAATCACGAGGACAGAAAGAGCATAAGCAGCTTCAGTTGAAATTCGAACTCTGTTCACCCGATTTTTTTTTTTTTTTTTTTTTCTCAATCGCAACCTCCACTGCCACCACCAATTAAACACATTAAAAACAAATCCAAAACAATTTTACTTTTTCCTTGATCTCCTCAAATCAAATTAGTATTGATTCAATAATAATAAGGTGGGGGGTATTAGCTTAGACATTGGTTTTGATGAAATTGTTTGTGTCTATCCCCCCCGCCACCGCTCAGAACACATCCCTCTCAACTATACTTCATCACCACCACCTTTTTTTTTTTTTTTTCATGCATCCTCCTTGGGGGAAGAAAAATGGTTAACCAAGAAGGAAATAAAAATATATAATTCACAGGATATTGCATTCTAACACTCGCAAGCCGGCTGTTTATACAACAGTGACCACGGAAATTTGTTGGTGTTTTGTCCAACATTAAAAATACAGAAAAGGCTTTGAACTAAAATACAATTATCATTAATTATTATTATTGATAATTTCTTGTTTTTTCCTGTAAGTGTATTTTTTAACTCTCTTTTGAAGGGTCGGTGGGTGGGAAGTAAAGCAGCGTTAAAAAGCACAGTAACACAATGACAATGTATTGCATGTGAACGGGTACGTGTCTGTGCCGCGAGATCAATTCAAACACATGTACACAATTGTTAATTCAGTATTAAGACTTGCGAACTTTGATCAAGGGTTAAAAAAACAAAAGTGGGCTATTAAACAAGCCAAAGATTTTTTTTTTTGTATCTCTACTAAAATAAATATAAAAAAAATAAATAGTCATTAATTCATTGTTTGTAGCTAGTTCGATCCTCACTGGGTGCGTAACATTAACTCTGGATTGGGCTAAACTAAAAAGTTAAACAAAATTACAACGCGGTTAAAGATAAAAAAAATGTTAAGCAGTCATAAGTAAATTAGATTTTTCTTTAGTTTACTCGTGAGTTCGATCCATATTAGGTTCTAGCTAACAAATTTTAAATGTATCATTTTCGTAATTTTTTTTTTTTAGCCTAGAAGTTGCCCTTTATGCCGAGGGTTTTTCTGCACCTCCAGCCTCTTGCTTTAGATTCAACTTTAAAATTTATTATAATTTAGTTAGAAATAATAATTAATTATTATTTTACCTTTATTCAACATTATCTTTCTTAACCTATCTCTGTACGTAGTTTGTTTACATTTATTTTGCGCACAACTTTTATTTTATTTTTAAAAAGAAATCACCATTCTTTATCTATAATAGGAACCATGTCTAGCTGGAGATTTTTTTTTTTTTTTTTTTTAGACAATATCAATTGCAATTGTGACAAAAAGTAAAATTAAACTAAAAACTTTAATAAAGAAATTTTTAACCCTTCACTTTGTTTGATATTTAAATTTAACTTTAAATGAGTTACTATTAATTTAAATTATTCGTGTATAACTAGTAAGTAAACTAAATGTTATGTTATTTCTCAGGTTGTTTATGATTCGCCGAGATCGAAAAAGGGACGAATGGACACACGTACACTGAGCTTTAATAATAGTATTTATGCTTTGTGTAACTAAAAAGAAAAAATGGGAGTTTTATTTTCACACCCACGACTCACTCCATGCAACCGAACATCTTTGCACAAAACTAAGAATTTCAAAAGCACAATTTCAATATCATGACAACCTCCTTTTTTATTTGATTTTTTTTTTTTATAATTTCTTCCGTTACATTTTTTTAACAAGTTCGTTTGTAAATTTAGGAGATTATTTTTTCTTCTGGCTTTAGAGAAAATTAAAAAAGATTGATTTCCCACCAAAAGTCAAAATTTTTTCTTGGCCAAAAAAAAAAAAAAAAAAAAAAAGGTAGGCACCAATAAATCGAGTTGTCTCTTTTGTTCGTTTTCTTCCTTGATTCAACCGATTAAATTAAATACAAACAAAAAAGTCAACTACTTTTCTCTTTCTTTTACCAGCCACCCCTTTGGATCAATAGTTTTTTCCTGAAGAACTCAGTTTACAATTTGAGTAAAAAAAAAAAAGGGAGATACTCTCGTGAGTCTTGCAGCTTGCTTTGACCTTTTGTTTCAATGTACCATCAACTTAGTAGTTACACGGATTGCTTTTTTTATTTATTTTTTTTCTTATTGCAATTTTTGTATGATTAGTATCAAATGAAATATTTGACCAAGACCAAGCTATTAGCTTACATTTCCAACAGGAAAGCTGTCAAATCCAAATACACATCAATAGCTTTGACCAGATGAGCCACAATGTCTACTTCGTTAGACCAGTGTTTCTCAACCTTTTTTCCCCTTGTGGCCCATTTTCAGCATCAAAAGAAATCTCAGGTCCACATAACCTTTAATAAAAATTTCGAGTAACATGGAAATGTTTTTTTATTAACATAAAAAATGTAGTAAAAATGTCAATGACTAAACTACTCCTGATGCCTATCAGCTTGTCAAGTTGAATTTCCAAATCTTGGTTTAACCTCAAGCGTAAGTCTCCTCTCTTTTCAATCTGCAATTGATGACGTTTCTTTGTGAGTAAATCATTTGCTGCAGAAAATCCTGCCTCAACCAAGTGGTGGGAAAGCCAAGTAAGAACGGAACTACTTTTTCAAAGAGCAATGGATGGGATGATCCTACTTTCAGCCATCCAGTTAAGCCATTCCTTTCAATATTTACCATTGATACTTTGTTCTCCGTTAGTTCAAGAGGTTCTCCAGCAATAATGGGATCAATGTCTTCCTCACTTAAGACATCAAAATGTGCCATATCCATAATCCAACTAGGCGGATTCATTTCGATGATATCTTTAAATCTTCTGGTCATATCTCCACTCAAGCTGTGAAGGTGGTCAGTGCAATCTGTGATTATTTCTGGGCTTGGAGCAGTTTTGGCCAAATTACAAAAATAAGCAAATTCGTTCTTTTGTAGATACATCTTCCAGAAACTTAATTTGTTCAAAAAAGAGCGTACTTTCACAGCACAATCTACCGGATTAGCGATTCGCCCTTGCAGTGTCTTGTTGAGTTGATTGACATGCGCAAATAATAATCCTTGCTTTTGTATCAGTGTTATTTATCGCTGAAAACAGTCTCAGCTTTGCCTTTCTGCTTTTTGCTACAAGCCTATGTTTCCATGTGATGAACAAAGATAAGAACCATATCCCACATTTCAGCTAGACGAACAAGGAAATTTCCTTTGGAAAGCCACCAAACTTCAGTGTGCATTAGAAGTGTCTGATGGTCCTCACCTTCATATAATTTTTGAAATAGGCAGTCATGCAAAGCATTGGCTTTGATAAAATTCACTGCTGAAATGGCAACTTTCAATGCCTCTTCCATGTCACCATTTAGGGATCTAGCAGCAAGATGTTCTCGATGAATAATGCAATGAATTGTCAATATATGGGGGCAACTTTTTTTAAAATTTTGCAACAAAGCCATTGTGTTTACCAGTCATAGCGCTGACATCGTCTGTTGCAATCTGCAACAGATTTAACAGAGATCCCATTATCATGCAGGTAGTCGTAAACAGCAGCATATATGGTGTCACTTCGTGTGTCAATCAGCTCCTTTATGAATAACATTTCCTCATGAATTGCCATTGCATCAATATATCAAACATAGGCAAGTAATAAGACAGATGTTGATTGTTGTCTCATCAATTTGTAGTGAGAACTTTGAAACTTTTAATTTTTCCGCCAGCTGTTCCTCAAGGATTTCCGCCATTTCATCCTGCCTTCTCTTCACTGTGTCATTAGACAAGATTTTCTGTAGAATCATTGGCACCCTGTTCTCTTGGCAGTTCCTTAGCACAAAGCAACATTGCTGACTTCACCAGACGTTCTGCAATTGTGTGAGGCTTACCCACCTTAGCAATCAGTTCACTTACTGCATAGCTGGTTTTTAGTGTCTGCTTATGTTCACTTTCTTTTTTCCAGAAGAACTCTAAAGATTTTGGAGCATTCTTTTGGCGTAACTCCAATTTCTTCTCGAAATAGCTGCACTCCTTTCATACAGAACCAGAATGCTTCAGCTGTTGATGAGCTAATAGTTTTGATTTCTTCATGGAATCATTTGTCATTACTAACCCACAGTCCACACATTCAGGCTTCTCAGAATCAGCACTTGATGGATGGGAGCCTAGTAATAAAAAATCCTTCTGGTAATTGTGTGTAGTCTTCCTTTCTTTTTTTTTTAACTTGTTGATGCCATTTCAAGTTTGAATTTCAGTTGAATCCATTGTATTCACTTACGCACAAATACCCTTGGGAAAGGTATTAATCCGTCTCTTCCCTCCAGTTGTGGGTTAAATAGCAGGACAGATTGGGTTCTATAGCCTTGGCTGGCAACCAATCTACCGCAGAAAGCAATGGCAACCTACTGCGGGATAATCTTCTGCCCAGTCAGTCATGTCTTGAAAAAGACATGATCGCCCAAGTGTGTTTCACGTATGGCACTTAACTGACTGATGCCATTGTGGGAAGTCAGAGGGCTTAAAAGAAGATAAAAGAAACATCCTAATAAAACTACAATACATGCATTTATAATTTAAAAAATTAAACCATTAATTATGTGATGTCATAAGCAACAATCAATGTTTTATCAACAAGACTGTACCACATCAAAATTGCTGAGGTATTCAGAATTTGGACACTTTAGCCTAATAGTATGTAAAAATATAATTGATATTTAGAAAAAGCATTTGTCAACTTGACAATGAGACAATATAATTAAACAAAATGTTTCAAATTAATTTGAAAATAAGATTTACATTTATTAACTTTGATTTTATTGAAATGCTTTTGAATTATTTCCCTTTAAAAATTAAGCAAAAAACTTTGTGATTGTAATGTTACAAGAAGTCTTTGACTAACAGAAACCAATTCTATATTGTATTCTTTTGAACTTCAAGGTCAATGGAGCTATACTACAGTGATTTCATAAATTTACATCAGTAGAAAACCATAGAATTTCAACCCCCATATATTTTCCTCGGGGCCTACTCCAACTCCAAAGAAAGCTCCAGGCCCATTTCAAAATTCCTCAGGCCCATAATGGGGCCTGAGGGCCTGCGTTGAGAAACACTGTGTTAGACCGTTAAAATATTTTGGCTTAAAATGTGTGCACACATGCACTAGAGACAGGATTATGTATGCATTTTGTTAACATAGAAAAAAAAAAGTCCAATTATTTTATATTTATTTTTTCTTGTGTGCCTATGACTAAAAAAAAAGTGTTAAAGAAATATTTATTTTCCTCAGTTCTGCCCCCACCCCACCCTGATGCACTGAAATTCTCATGACCAAACACAAGCTTGCCTCCTCCCATTGAATTCTAGTTGAATCTGTTGCATTCACTTATGTGCAAAATACCCTTTGGAAAGGTATTAATCCATCTTTTCTCCCTCCAGCTACGGGTTGAATAGCAGGACAGATCGGGGTCTATAGCCTTGGTTGGCAACCAGTCTACTGTGAGAAATTCTGCTTAATCAGTCGGATCGAAAGAAACATGATTACACAAGCGTGTATCTTGTATGGTACTTATTAAGTGCTTGGGCAATCATGTCTCTTAACTGATTAAGTGACACTCCATTTTTGATACCTAAGTTTTAAATTAAATTTTTTAAAAAATCTTTCTTGAAACTTTAATTTTAGCTTAATTGAAAGCTAAATGATTAAATTTACTATTTCAACTAAGAAAAATACTTGGGTGTATTTCAAACAGTAATTATATTCATTAGAATCTAAAAATTTGAAATTTTTAAAAATTTTCAATTTTTCGGTCTTTTTTGAGCGAGCGACATATTTATTAACAAAAGTTAATTCTCGGTTTTAAAAATCTTGCAAAAATAAAATATACACCTCACTCATTTTTGGAAAATTATCAAATTTAAAGTTAAATTACTCTGATTTGAAACAAATATTACTTGTTTATGACATGAAATTCAGAATAAAAATATTTCCTTATCTCAAAGTCTGACTCATTGACCTATCAAGTAGGTGATGACAGCACCTATCAATCAATCTGGAAGCATGGTGACCAAAAGCTGACATAACCCAGCTTAACATTTCGCAAGGGTCAGTCAGTTAAGTGCCATACGTGATACACGCTTGGGCGATCATGTCTCGAAAGAGACATGACTGACTGGGCAGAAGATTATCCTGCAGTAGGTTGCCATTGCTTTCTGCGGTAGACTGGTTGCCGGCCAAGGCTATAGAACCCAATCTGTCTTGTTATTTAACCCATAACTGGAAGGAAGAGATGGATGAATACTTTTCCCATGGGTATTTGCGCGTAAGTGAATACGATGGATTCAACTGGAATTCGAACTCGGCTCCCCAGTTTCTCGTTCCAAGCCGATATCCACTGGACCACAATGCACATCCTTCACAAGGGTAACAGCCCTTAAAATATGTGACATTTTAATAAGTGTCTTTATGTTTCCATAGTCAAAGAAAATGTACAGTTTAACAACATAAAAAAACATTTTTTTTAAATTAGAAATTATTTTAAAAATCTTAATTCTAAATTATTTGTATTAAGCTTATGAATTTTTTATTTATAAATTGTCTATTTTAAATGAATTATTAACCAAGGACACTGAGTAAGTGGAAGAAATTTAAAGATGTTTGAAACTTTAATTAGTAAAGGAAAAAAATGAAAACAATTCCTATATTCTAGAAAAATTAACTGTAGAAAAATTGAAATTAGTCAAATACGAGTTTTGAGCGTCGATGCACCTCTGCCACCAATCAACGAGATTATTTATTTCTTGCTGATAAAAAGTTATTGGCTGTGATGCAACGAAATCTTTGAAAGCTGATTCTACCTCTGGTTCGGACCTAAGTTTTACCATTTAAAAATGTGCTTAAAGATCGGGAGAATATGGAGGATGGGGTAAACTCTCATTTCCCAAGTCTGAGTTTTGCAATGCCATTTTTGTAACAGGTGGCTGCACATTTTTATGGATCAGAATTGGACCACATCAATTCACCAATTTCTGCATTAATGCTCTTATTGGATTCGAGAAAGCTGTAGTGGATAACACCAATTGCAGATCCCCCAGACAGTCTATCATCATCTTTTTGCTAAAGCAACTTTGGCTTTGGGGAATGATTGGGGACATTCATCATGATCAAGCCATTGACCTGATTGCTTATGGTTATTATAAAGGATCCACTTTCATCACAAGTGATTATTCGGTCAAGAAAGGGATCATTGATGTTATGCAGACAGAGCATCAAGCACACTTCAAAATGCCCAAGATTTTCATTGAGATCATGAGGAACATATTTATTGAGCTTTTTCATCTTGCCAATTACTCTGCAAATGGTGAGAGATTGTTGCAGTGCTGACATCAAGTGTCTGAGACTTTTTTTTTCTGAACTGTTTGCGATTGTTCATTGTCAAGACTGCATGACCATTCTCTACCTTCTTCATCTTCAAGGATCTCATCATCAGTATGGAATTTTTGCAACAACCTTTGCACTGTCCGATCACTTGGGGACCCATTTCACCATGATCTGTTGATATTGGCAGAAGTTTGAGAGGCACTGTTCCCAAATTTGAATGCATGCAAGAAAAGTAAACAAAGATAATGTTTTTGTCATGTTCATAATTAACGACTTTTATGCTTTAAGAATATTTAAGTCTGAGAATAAGTTAAAAATTAAAGAGCAAGCATTAATTATGTATACCAAAATTCACTTAATATATACCATGAATACTATGTTCAAATGACTTTTCAAAATATAACATTTCAAAAGGCCATTATTTTTGTAACAACCTAATATATTGTGTAATGTTTTAAGCTTTCAAAAGAGTGATATTTTTTACAGAAACAAAAATGAAATATAAGTCAGTCTGAGAAACTTATTTTTTAGTTTGCCTTCCAGTAATTTTTGTTTATTTGGTTCCCAACCAGTACAAAATGTGAGATAGTAGATTCCTACTATTGTCTGTGGTGCATTTTGTCACTCTGAAAGTATCAAAAAGTGTTCTGATCACACCCTGTTTAGGGTAATAGGGAGGTGTGGTCCACGATAGTTTCCTGGAATGAGGTATTTTCTGCCATCAGAATGTAAAAATTTCTTATCAATTTTCACATAGCTAAAATTGTCAACCATAAAACACTCTACATTCAATTGAAGAGCAGAAGAAAATACTGTTTTACAATTTTTATTTTCTAACATATTTTTAAAGAATAAATCTAAGCATAAAAAAAAATTAAAACCAATATGCTCACATTATTTTCATTTACATTGTTCAGACTATTGTCCTCATCTTTGTCACATTCACAACATTTCAGCCACTGTATGCTCTGGCCTTCTTCAGATGATTAGAATTTCAAACCAAACCATTTAATTCACCCACAGAGGTAGATTGTTCTAGTTCTATGTGTCATGCCTCTTCTGGATATTTCAGTTTCAGTTATTCCCTTTCAGTAACTTAAATCTCATGGCCCAATGAATAAAAGCATTGGTTGAAGTATAACTTGATCCAAGGAGTTGTGAGCTCAATACCTGATCACAATAGAGGTGAGCAAAACTTGGAGAGTTCAATTATTAAAGGGAAATAAACTGAGATATCTGGAAGAGGCATGGCACATGGAACTAGAACAATTTACCCCAGTGGACAAAATAAAGAGTTCAGTTCAAAATTCCAATCACCTGAAGAAAGCTGTGGATATGACAGCAAAGATGACAGTCCAAACAATGTAAATAGTTACACCTCATCTCAGACAAATAATGCTTATATTATTATCTGCTCATAGCTTCGTATATCTTTTCAGATGATTTACAATCAAAATACCAGATTTTTCCAGAAGAGGCTAATACTGTCAGCAGTTTTAAATAAGAAATTGGCAATATGAGGGAGAGAAGTTTTTTTTTTGTTTTTAGTCTTCACCAAGGCCAAATCTTTACAAGCAGTGAGAATTAGTCATTCCTACTTAAGGATACTTAAATATATATATATATTTTTTTTTTATTTTGGGAGAGGGACTAACACAAAACAGTATTTAAGCTTTTTTCAGTGAGACAAAAAAATTTGATCTCTTTTTTTTTTTCCCCCCACCCCCACTATATTAAAATTATGTAGCAAAGAAAATGGTAGCTTACCATGCCAAATAAAATGTGCACATGTATTACTGCCAAAAATTGTCAATGAACTCAAACTTTGTTTCTAGCTAATACATTTTTTATTTTATTTTTTTTACTAATTATGGGCATCTTTATTTCAAATGTATATAAGCTCTTGTTGTTGAGATATGCTTTTGTTTGTGCTCAATTCTTTTTAGACCTGCAAAATTTGAACTTGCAAATATCTTTTTGCTACAGAATGTTTTTGGGTTTTTGAAAAAACTTTTTGGGTGACTTAAAGATACTAGACAGAATTAAAATTATTTAAAAAACCAACAACAATAACCTTTATTCTGCTGCAACAGACCAAATGACAGAGTTAACATACTTCCCTCTGTTACTCCTGAACTTAAATTGGATTTTCAGAAATAGTTATTGATTTGGAGCTGAAATCATCATCTGGATATGATAGTTAAAAAGCATCTAGACTTGAACTGTTTTTAATCTGCTTTTGACAAGCATGAAGTCCCTGGAAAAAAATTTATTAAGACATTTTGAATAACAAATGTTTTTTTTAAATTGTATGATTTCTACAATTACAATTAGGATATTTTTTTTGTAAATAAACTATAGCAGCTCTAAATCCTGTCATTGCATTTTGCCCAAACAAAAAGCCTTTCAGAAATAAATTTTTACAAAGAAAATGTAAGTGGACATGTTTGAAGGTTAAATTACAAAAAATGCATTAACGATTGACCAATTTTATTTCATTAAAATTCCAACATTAATAATCCCAAAACAAATACTGTAAAATTAAAACAAAAGAAACAATGTCTGTTTAACATGTCAAGCAATGGACAAATTTCAATTTCTTTTTTTACATAAGCCAAATATTTCTCAATTATTGTTTGGCTCCTGCATGAAATCCAAAGAAATTAACATTAGCAACAGATTTTTCTTTTCAACTTAAATCATAATTTTCTGTGGATACAGCAATCACCTTTTGATAGAATAAATAATTCAAAACATAATCTTTAAAAGCTGCATTCTTTCAATTTAACTTAAATGAGGATACTTTAACCTTTTTGTTTTTACTTACCACACTATTATAACCAATGTAATTTGTTCAGTTTTATAAAGTGTTTTTTTTTTTTGTTTTTTTGTTTAAGTCTCATCACTTCAGTTGCAACACATACTAATATATTACAGTTTAAATCTATAACATTCATAAAATAATTCTATTTAGTATTTACTTTGGTGTATATCAATAAATTAAAAACCATAGTTAAAATAAGATGAAAGTGGTAAGTTTTTTTGTGTTTTTTTTTCTTAATTATGAACATGTTCTTCCAGAATTGTTTTATTTTGGCAATACCTGGATAAAATATCAAATGTTTTAATAATAGTATCTAAGTCAAATTCAATATTTTTGTTTAGTTTACATAAGTTTGTCAGGATAAAAAAAAACAAATGTTTGTGAAAAGTTCTGATAATATTGCATTTAAAACATCGTTTAAATAAAATTTGTAACGATTTCACATACAGAATGTAAATTCAGAAGCAAAGACCTAAATTTTAAAAAAAATTGTAACCAGCTAGAAACAAATATATAAACATAACCCTGTTGGAGCGATACAAGCATTACTGATGTTATTGTGAAATTGATAGAAAATAAGCCCCTGATTATTCTACCCTACATAAAGATTTCTAAATTTATATTTCATAATACTAAATCTAATTTTGTCACTAAATATTTCATTATATATATATATATTCAAAATTCAG
Source organism: Ascarosepion bandense (assembly GCA_037127315.1). Lineage (NCBI taxonomy): Eukaryota > Metazoa > Mollusca > Cephalopoda > Sepiida > Sepiidae > Ascarosepion > Ascarosepion bandense. The sequence goes on from JBBBDQ010000436.1 coordinate 3,692,792, forward strand.
CGGATTATGCAGCCTTTCGGTATCTCAGGCATTTTATATTAACTGATTTTCCAATTCTTTTTTTTGAATGCATAACTGAAAGCTTAAAATAAGGGAGGAGTTAGTCAAGAATTGTAAACATTTTTATCCAAGTTTGTATTATCCTAATATATATTTTTTGATGTGCTTACATTCAGACATTATTTCAGATCTTTCATTTAGCGATATATATAAAATTAATATAAAACGCATGAAGATGCCAAAAGTTTGCATAATCAGCTGAATTTCAAATGAAAATATTCAAAAGCTTTACATTATATATGTATTGAGCACTTTTAAATACAACTGTGTACTGTTTGATTTAATTTTGGCCAATAATATGTGAAAAGCCTAAGAATGTCACCAGAAACAAGTGTAACACCAACTTGCAGAAAAAATTACTGTATAGATACGCAAACACTATACTAAAATTAGTGTATAAAACTTCCAATTATTCATTTGTATTCATAAATGTAATATTTTGCAGTTGTAACAATTTTTATAAATAAATTTGAAATTTTTTTGAAAAAAGGAACATATATACACACAATCAAATTTTTCTACATGAGAAATTTAATAATCTAAGAAATGGCAAAAAAGTCTCACTGAAATTTACTCTATTTAATGGTCTAACAAACTGAGTTGTATATTCTATGAAGCAGAACTATATTTCATATTTGGTTTTTATTTTATTAAATTCTCAGACACACAAGTTGCTTAGCCTTCTGAGTTTGTCAGCCTATGAAAAGTGACATAGAATCTGTTATCGTGTATTAGAAATAATTGAAACATTTTTGGGTTTCCATTTAATCTCTTATTCTGCTTAGCACCTTAAATATGAACTTGAAATTCTGCTGTTAGATTTTAAAAATTTAAAAAAAATTTTAACACATTATCAATAAAAATCATTGCTTCAAACATTTTTTCCTATTGGTCTCAAATATAGAATTATAAATACAGTTGCTTTCTAAAGTTGCATTTGAAATGTTTGTTCAAAAACACGTTGATTAGACTCAATAATTTTCAGTTAATCTAATAACATTTTTGCTAATGCATGTCCACATTTTGAAAATGGATCAAGATGGATTCAAAATAACATCTATTTAGACTGTCTTTTCATCGCCATTGTAATGTTGCTCTTTCATTTTTTTTTTTGGTCATGAATTTAAAAAATAAAACAGATGACAGTTTTATAAATTATAAGCACAATATGAGAAAATGAATAAACTTGTGAAAATAGATAACAGTAATAATTAAATCAAGGCAATTTCTATCAGACTTACAAATCTAGTGGTTTCAGGATATAAAAATCCACAATTATTCACTTTAAAATAGTTGCATTATTTTCAACAGAATATGTTAAAACTAAGAACTAAAAGCAAAAAGGTCAAGTTATCATAAAAATCAATAATAAATACTTTGAATTTATGACTTTTGAAGAAAATATAAATTATTTTAGCTCCAAAAAACGTTTTTCTAGCCAATTGTTTAAAACAAAATATTTTAAATAACTCCAGTTTGTTTACAAAATGGCTACTTATTTAGTTAATTATATTAAAAAACTGAATATTTTTAAGAAGCACTTTTAACAGAAATGAAGTTTACTCATAGAAATGACTTTCCAGATAAATAACAAATGAGAAGTTGATTCAGCCCATCTTCTCACTAACAATATATGAAAAAGTTATTAATATAGAATCCTCAAATAAATTTTCTCTTTATAATTTAAAAAAAAAAAAAAACAGCAAAGCAACTTTTACTCTTATAATTTATCCAAATTCCTTAATTTATAAACCACCTATCACAGCTGCATTTGTTCAGAAAAATTCAGGTCAAACGAAGTCTTCCTCAAGATGGATTGCTTAAGGAAAATGGAATGGAAAATTTTGAGATGAATGTTCTGTTTTTTTTTTTTTTTTTTTTTTTTTATAACCTGTATATGAAAATATTAACACTTTTGCAAGTCTGGAATGAATGTGTGTGTAGTTGTTTTTTTTGTTTTTTTTTATGAATTTCATTTACAACCAAAAATAAAAAACTTTTAGAAAATGATAAACTCAAGAACTATTCCTATATCAACGCCGATATGGATGATATGTTTGTGTGATTGGCTGTCTTTGGTTGTAAGTGTGTCCTGGATTAGCAGCATCTGTGTGTGTAAATATCATCATCTGACCATTTCCAGCAGGTGAAGAAGTAGCAGGACCAGCAGGGAAGTTGGCATTCTCATTATCACCAAAACCTTTAATCAAATAAAATATCATTAAATATATTTATACTCAATAATTTGGATTAATTATTATACTTAAATTTTAAACTTCACTTACAGTGTCATGTCTATTTTATAAGATCAACTGAACTTTCACCTTATGGAGGTTCAGTTTAAATATCATAAAATATGAATTTTTAGATACATAAAAAAATGTTCTGCAAGTAACTGTTCCAAAAAGTACTTTTTTGGTAGACATAAAAAAAAAGTTGTTGCAAAATTTTAAAAACAGTAACAGAATACCAAAGAGATTTACTTTTAGTAACTTGTAACCACCTCCCTGACCTGTAAAGTTTCTACCATTCTACACAAGTGACCATTTTCTGTTGAAGCTGTGTGTCCTTTATAGACGTCTTCAATTATGTTGAATGGTATAACACCCACCTTCATAGACCTTATGACCATGAATATCCAACAGGTTTTCAATTGAATTGCGGTCAGGAGAATGGACCAAACCCTAGCATCAATGTTATAGTTCTGAAATCATTGTATTCTGCTTTGTGCCTTGATGGACTGGAATTTCTAGTTAACACTAACAATTTATTCTGCATAAGGAAAGCAAGTAGGCACAAAATAAAAATAAAAAAATGATCTCTAGCAGCATTAAGCTGAGTGCTGATAAATATTTTTTTTTTTTCTAAATGGAAATAAGTATGGTGGAGAGAGTGCTAAAGAATTTATTCAACTTATTCTCAAGACTAAAAAAAAAAAGCAAAAGAAAAAAACCCCCGTCTTAGAAAACTCTAAAAGTAACAATTGAGGAAAAAGAATACATGATATGGAAGGAAGAGAATTGAAGACGCTGGTGTGATAAGATGGAAAGAAATTCAAATTTGCACAAAGATAGCTTCTGTTCTCTAAGGTTCTCAAAGTAATAGAAGGATAATGGTTTTGGCAGTTCATCTGAAAGTTCTTATTGTATATCTTTATTAGCAAGAAAACTTTAAATGGAACACAAGTGTAGCTATTATTCTTAATAACTTGCCTAAAAAAAACATTTATCTTTTAAGCTTTCATTCTTGAATCAAATCTATTTGCAAAAATGACCTCATAACAATACACATGTATAATTTGGTATAGAAATCTCTAATGTAAAAACTAGTGGTTATTTAGCTATGGATAATACATGGAGGTAGGTAATATGAAATGACAATATAATCAACAAAAGTTTGTATTAAAACCAATGGTTTCTGAAGAGGATAGAATTAATACTTCATTTACTGACAGTTATTTAACAATATTTACATTTGAACTATTGTCTTCATTTTTGTTGCTATCACATTTTAGGTGTCTGTCAATTGTTCAAGTAATTTTGAACTAAGCGCTTTATTTAATGTAAAGGCTAGTTTGTTTTTGTCGTGTTGTGCACATACTGGAATAACTCATACTTGTTTAGTATCGCTCAATCTCTTTCCACTAAGCCTGTCTGCACTACTTGACCAGAGATTGAACTCATACTTACTATATCACCAAATTCGCAAACCAACACTTTAATTGGCAAGGTTGACCCTATTTTGTATACTAATTTTTCTACCTGCTGCAGTTACACTTGACAATCTTTACTGCTGCTTTTCTTTTCTTACTACTGCTAAAAACCTGCTGTCATTTCTCTCTATTAATGGCTTGGTATTTGTTGAGTGGTATGCGCAGGAACAGACTTGTCTTTCTTCTGGACATGCTAACGATCCATCCCCTTCAAGACAAAAGATCAAATCTGCCTCAGTGTCAAACTGTGGTTCCATTTATCTTTCTCAGGCTAACCACAATTTGCATACATGTGAGCCTCCTTTCCAGCTCTCCTGCATATGCGCACAGTCATTCCAGGCTTTGCCATCATGTTGCTTGTCTCATCTAGCACCTGTTCTGCAGTTACAAAAGACACAGACAACCCTGAGCCTCTTGCTTCCTCTAGGAGGCATGTGTTCACCACAAACTCCCCCCACCCCAATCACAAGCAGTACACCCTGGTGCAGCTCTCTTTTGATGGCTACTTTGTTGAAGGGGGATAACGCGGGCCTCGTCCTCTGATCGGTTTTCCTCTGGGTCTGTTACTTTCCATTCAGCAGGTAGTCTGACATCTGCCAGTAAACTGCTAATGTCGGAAGAGTCGTCTGGCAAATTTGGTCCAAAGTAAACTAATCGTTCACTTTCTTCTTTGTCACTTTCATCACATATCTATGGAGATGACCCTACAAAAGGGCACAAATCTTTGATGTGGCGTGGTATCCTGTCAATCCATATTGACTGAAGACTTGCTGCCTTGGTTACATGCTCCATCTTAAACTTGGTCAAACACCTGCTTCATGGGGTTTTAATCCAGACCATGTCTCCTCCTTCATATCTCTGGTTCTCGATCCGAGGTCCAGGTGATGGTGTGGCATCCATACCTCTTACTTGAATGTGATATTTATGCAGTCCGTCGAATGGTACTGTAGAGACTGAAAGGCTGTTCTTTGGCGTAACATTGTAGCAGTACACCACCTCTAACACAGAGCACTTCTTTCTGGCTTTTGATAGTTTTTATGCTCCGGTGACTTTGTTCTACAATACCATTCCCTGCCGGTACATAATCGCACCGGAACCTCGAGTGCATGCCCAAGCTACTCATGAATTCTGTGAAGTATTTGCTAGTAAATGTAGTTAATCAACTGACAGGTTTTGCAAGTTTTGAAAACCAATTTAACGGTTTCTTTAGATATCAATGGGTCAACTAACTTGGCAAAATACAATGTTCTTTTTGCGCCTGGGTGGCCACCCTGTTGGCCACTTGACTTTCATCCAGACATCTCTTTGCAGTAGCGCAACTCTCCAGTTCTGGCTCTCTTCCTTTCTTGTATATATTTAACCATCTTTACAGCACTCTAGCGAGGCAGTCAGCACGGTTGACACAAGACTTCACCAAAATTACATCCATCTTTATTCCATATTCTTCTGCCAATGCCCTCAGCATTCCTGGTGAGGTGTTTAGAAAAGTTTACGCATACCTTTCCAGTCTGTGTCTGATGCATGCATGCCGAATCAAATTTACGCCTTTGATTGCTGTGTTCAGTTTGACCAGGTCGATATGTTTAGCATCAAAAGTCAGGCGCAACCAGCAGGCATCATCCACAATACTCCCATTCACTTCCAATGCCACTCCAGCTACTACGGAACTCACATCTACCCAGATCTTAATCTTGCCACTGTTTACACACCAGTCTCTGCCAATAGGATCTGATTCAGTACTCTGGTTACAGTTTCATTCAACATGCTGCAAAGGGAGGCATCACTGACTTCATCGTCCCATCCTTTGGTCACCGCAGTCGCCTGGCACTTGATGAACACTGTTGCCACTCAGAGCCAGGGAAATGACCCACCAATTTCCCACACAGAGAGAACATTTGTCGTCAGGTGAGAATGCAGGAAATATCTGGCACTTAACCTCCTCATCTCCAATGAAGGACACCATTTTCTTCTGACCTGCAAGCCCAAAACTTTTCTGCCTCCAAGAATGGCACATTTTTGCTCACCAGCATATGTGAGTATCCAGAATCCATCAAAACCAGGCACTCTTGTCTATCGAGCACCCTCACAGCAGATAGTTTCTGGTTACGTGTTTGTCTGGGAAGAAGACTAACGCTGGCATCTTTTTCCCTTAGGCATTTCTTTGGTATTTATCTTGAACATCATCACTGCTTTGGTGCAGGCTTGAGGTTACCTACCTACCATTATTTTCTTCTGTGCTGCGTGGTGGTAGTCTGTCACTGCCAAAGTTTCTCCCACATTCTTGAGCAAAATGTCTGTAAAGGTTGCATCGAAAACATCAGGCTCTGCATCGCATGGTGACCTCCATGATTGATCATCTGGTCTTTCCTGTTGTTCTAGAGTACAGTTTCTAGCAACATGGTTGGGACCAAAGCACTTGTTACAGATGACCGCTTTGCTGCTTGAATCAGTGTGTGACGCCATCAAACATGATTGTCAAGTGGATGCTACGACTGATTCCTCATTCCTTACATCCCCAGTTATGATGGTTCGCGCATGAGCTACAAGTTCCTCTACCGTCATCATATCCATCTTCACCGATGCTCCGCTGACGTGATGTGACAGTTCAGAAACACACACAGGCTATCCATTTCTCCAACTTGTAGGGCAAGTCTCTTAAGTGCTGCCAGGAATTCATCTGCTGTCTCTGTAATGCAATTGTGAACTGGTCGAACGCTGCGAATGAGTCCGCAGAGAATGTGGTAATGAGGGCATGCTTGATTTTCGCAAGGTTGGCTTACTGTTCCTTGCTGAGTTGCTGATATACCGCAAGCACTCTACCTGTCAATCGCAGAGGCAGAATCCATTCAACCCTCTCTTTGTCCAACAGTTCACACATCATTTCTACGCATTTGGGCCATTCTATTATCAGTTCGTCAGTTGCGACTTCTCCAAACTCAGTAATTAATTGCAGGTGGAACAGTTTTTTGCCATTATATTTAGTATTGCCGAAATAGCTTGTATTTGTTGAGTGGCCTGTGCAGAACAGACTTCTTGCCTTTCTTTTTCTTCTTCTCAATGTGCTAAAGATCCTGTCCCCTTCAAGATATATGATCAAATCTGCCTCAATGTCAAATTGTGGCTCCATTTATCTCTCTGAGGCCGACCACAGATTGCATATGTGTGAGGCTTCTTTTCGATTCTCCTGCGCATGTGCACAGTCATTCCAGGCTTTGCCATCATGTTTACCTTGTCTAGCACCTGTTCTGCGGTTACAAAAGACATAGACAATTTCAAGCCTCTTGCTTCCTTTTAGGAGGCACATGTTCACTACAGTCTCCCATGTAGTATTTATTTCTATGCTAGGCCTACCAAGGAGACCCTCATTACCTAGCAAATATAGTAATTGTTTCCAGTGTTCTTTTTGTCTAGTATTTTACTTCATTCCACAGTTCTTTCTCTATACATGATTAACCCTAACCTAGTTTCATTCTTTGATGCTCTTCAAGCCTTACTTTTAAAAATAAATGTATTAAAGACATTATTAAAGAGAAATAACAGGTGTAGCAGCAAACAGGAAAGCTAATTTGAAAGCTCCAAATTCTAGCTTCAGGATTGTCACATAGGACAGTAGCTTTGTGGATTTAAAGTATTAGTCTTTGAATTTGTGTACACAGTCATAGGCGATCAATTCTTTGGCCAGGTAGTACAAACTTAGGCATGGTAGAAACAGCATGATAACCAGGCAGTAGTAAGTAAAAACTAAACAAGATATCCCTAGACATGAACAGAATGAGAACAATCTAACTCCCATAGATTAAAGATTTCAGATTGGAATTCCCCGAAGGAATTGAAAGATACCTGAAGAAGTCTAGAGGGCACAACAAAAAAGCCCAAATTCCTCATCCGAAAAATTCACACAGAAAATAAATATCATTGACTTAAAAATCTTGTAAAATGACCATAAGTTGTTAAAAAGCCAGAATAACTACATGTTCAATTTTGTAATACTTATTCAACTAAAAAAAAGGCTTTTGCATCTCATATTACTCTTATAATAGAGTTGAATAGTGTCATTCTTATAGGTTTGAAGATATTAAAACCTATAAGAATGACTGCAAAACACTTGCCCCCTCCCCTTTTATAGGCAAAAGTACACAATGCATGCTAGAATTGTTTTCTTAGCTTATAAAATGGTCCAGTTTGCAGTTTGATTTGACTCGGTCCCAATCAGCTTTGTTTAGATGTCAAAATGCTATATTCACTTGTCTGAACAAGTCAACACCAATTCTTAGTTTGTGAACTTTTTGCGGCCTTTCTTTTAATTTGCCATGCATATGTTTGCTTCCTCGATATTTTTGTTTTTATTGCAAACTTTGTCAATTCTGTTGGACAGTTAAGCTATTTATTTTGTATTTGACCATGGCTATTCATTCTACACCTTTTCAGCTCAGGAATAGATTGTTTCAACAGTGACAAATCATAATTAGAAGTTCAGGAGGTAAAATGTTTGGGTTACATGTGAATCCAAAAATTACACAAAATAATCTTAGCACCATTTGATTGGCCTAATGATGAAAAGTACTGTAAAAAGAATGCAAATGTATTTGCTGAATAATTCAATTTTTCAATAATCAAAATAATTTTTTTTGTATACTGAATTAACCTCTCTATGCAAAGCAAGTGCCAAAACTATTTCTGATCATAGTATTAAAGCAATATCCTTAATTATTATTTATTCCAGCAATTAAAAGCTTATCAAATTAAGTTATATCAGAGTTTTATTGCATTTTTTATTTTACTCTTTGGAGCTGATTTTCAGATAGTGCTGAATAATTTTAAATAAAAAAAATAGATGATTTATATTCCCCCGATGAGTTCTGCATTTAACTAATAAAAAAATAATTAGCAGAAATTAAAATTTATTAAAATTTCATGAATTTACATGTGTGGAGGGGGAACAGTTTTTAAAAAAGTTTTCATCAATATTTTAAAATGTAATAATTTCAAAAATAATTTTATTCATTTGTGAATGAGTACTGAAAGTTTCATTAAAATCTGACAATTATTTGATTTTTGCGAGAATTTCCAAATTAATGTGTTTGTCACAAAAAAAGTGAGTTACGTAAAAATTACATGATCCATTGTAAAACGGTCATAATATTTTCTGCAACGCTAACTCAAATCAAAACAAAATTTTCAGCCAAAATTTCGAACATGTTAAAAGGGATTAAAAAAATTTTATAAAATAAAAATTACTTTGATTTTTCCTCTTAATAATATTATAAACATTTTGTTAGAAAAAGTTTGTTTTATTAAGTTTTGAACCTTTTTAATTCATACTATGCTGTTTTTTTTGTGATGTAATGGATGTACCTATATAATTATATATTCTGGCTAGAAACTAATGCAAAACAGATACAAAAAGATTTACAAAAGACATGGGATTTGGGGGTGGGGGCTGGTCTGCAATTTGATATGACGCAGTACTGATCTGATATGTCTAGAATCAGAACACTTGTTTAAACTTGCTTTTGTGTGTCAATGCCAATTCTTAGTTTATGAACTCTTTGCTTTGCATATATTGTTTGTTTGCTTGCTTGATATTATTTTATCTTGCCCTGTTCCTTTTTCTTGCAGACTTTGTCAATTCTGTTTGTTGGTCATTTCTGTTATTTATTTTGCATTTGACCATGGCTACTCACTCCACAATCAGGAAAGATGAATTTAATCAATCATTAATACTCACCAAAATTTGAATAAGGCATTCCAGGTGAGGTTGGTTGTTGAACTTGTGTTTGAGAAGGGTTGACAAAATTTGGAGGGATTTTAAGCTGACCTAAGGGAGACAATCCTGGGTAAACAGTAGGAAGAGTAGATGGAGATGTCATTTGGTTTGAGATGTTATATGACGAATTTGGTTGCAGTGGTGGTGGTGGTGGAGGTTGTTGTTGCTGCTGTTGTGGTGGTGGCTGAGTTGGTAAGAGGTTGGGTGGTGGCACTCCAGTCCATTGACCTCTGTCACCAGAAGCAGTTTGCCCTGAAGAATAAGATTTCAGTATGAACAGCTTAACAAAAAAGGATTCTAAAAGTAATGTTTCTCTTAATATTCACATAAATAGAAAGAAAATATTTCCAATTGAGGGAGAAAATTTAATCATTATCAGAACAAAGATAGTGTATATAGCATGTCTTTAGCAACAGATTTCTAGAAATTTAAAAGTATTTACAGAGAGTGATCTCTCTTAATTTTCGCAAAATTTAATGAGTCAATGTCTACAATGCCTTGATAAGGGCTCTTACACTTTCTAGAAAACAGTACCAATTTATTTTTATGAACTGAGCTTGTTTGAATTTTTAAAGTGAGAAAAAGTTCCAAAACTGTATAACTTTTTAGTTTATAAATTCTGATAGTAATAAATGTCAAATGATCATTTAAAAGATACTTCTATTTACATAATAAATCATGTAAAATCCTTGCAAAATACTCAAAAATATTTTTTTTAACAGATAACACATTCTGAAAATAAGCAGGCACAAATGTATTTTCATTACTAAAACAAATTATTGAAAAAGCAATTATTTGGCACCAGAGCTTTCTATTTTTTAAGCACACACACACACACACACACACACACACACACACACACCTTAGTTTCCCGCATGCATCCCTTTATTGTATGATCATTGTGGCACACAAAGCAAACATATCAACTTATTATAGTTTTTACTTGTAAACTCCTAGACTATAGAAGCTGCAACATCATCATGGTAGGAGATACTGTTGTGGTCTAAATCAGTGTTGTTCAACCTTTTCTTTGTGGCCCATTTCAGGCCTACATAAGCACAAATAAAAATTCCACATAACAAGGAATACATTTCATTTACAAAAGCAAAATGTCGTAGAAAATATGAATCCTGACTAAAATGATTAAAGGAATGAAATTTAAATTTAAATAACATTGGATGATAAAATCTAAAACAGACATTGCCTGTAAATAAAAATTAGATAAATTATAAATAACAGTTCAAATGTGGATTTATGATGTTGATACACATCAAGTAATGCTTTCAAAAATTAAAACAAAATTTTTAATTCTGTCATATCGAAACTCAATAAAGTCACATTAAATGCATAAAAAAATGGTTTCAAATAAATCTGAAAATATAATTTATTATAAGAAAACCTAAAAAAATTTATTTAAATAAATTCTAAATTATTTGCATTTACGAAGTAAAGCAGTTTGTTTCAAAGCCTCCACCCACTATTTTCCTTTGGCCAATTCCAAGTCCATTTTTGAAATTTCAAACCCACCTCTGTTCTTAAGGGCCCACATTGAGAATTACTGGTTTAAATAGCAAATATATTTTACAGGGTGGTGTTACTAGACTCAGTTTGAATTCAGTTGTTCTGAACTGGCCTACTAACCAAGGCTACAGAGCCCAGTCCGCTCCCCTGATTTAACCCAAAGATGAAAGGAAGAACATTAGAATAAAGTGAATGCCACAATTTTGTTGGAATTTGAACTTTACTTGCTGCAAAGAAAATCTTGTTTAACTGTAAAATTGTTATATACAAAAAAAAAAAGTGATCAAATTGACATTTCCTTTTAAAAATAAAAACGAAAAATGTAGTTCTCGATTTCACTAAAAAAAGAAAACCAAGGGAGAGAACCAAGTTTATTTTTCTTTACAGTTAATAGTTTCCTCTCAATACTCCCACCAACATTAATGAGAGGTTCTGGTAATGGAATAACCATATTCACAATGACTGTTTTTAATATAAACAAATTTCTTCATGTGATTGCCAACTTTTCTCTAACAAATTATAAATAATACAACCCCTTTTTTTTTTTCTTTTTTTTTTTAAATATCATATTCACAAGTTCTTACCAGTACACAGAAATACAAAATGTGCTCTCACCTGGGGCTTCCAGGGGGGCAGGCTGGTTCCAAGGAGCCATATAGTCATGTGCAGATTGTTGTGGAGGTGGACTTGAGAAATTGGGGTACATTGGAGGTGGATACGTTTGCCCAGCTGTGGTGGGTTGCTGCACTGGCACAGCTGACTGTAACTGTTGCTGTTGGCGCATTTGCTGCTGCTGGGCCACAGAGTAAATACCTGGGTAGCTTACAGGTTGGTAGATGGAAGGCATGGCTCCATTGGCTGTATAAGGCTGCCTTACACTGTCTCCATTGGAGACACTGTTGTAACCATTTTCACTTGTCACGTCCTTTCTATTGTCACTATTGCTACCTTCAGGTGGTGGCCTCCACATCTCGATTCCTGGTGCAGGAGGAGCAGGTTTGAGATCTAGAGATGGGGGAGGATGCTGCAGTTGATGTAGCATTGGAGGAGGAGGAGGAGGAGGAGAATTAGGCAGAAAATAATTGTTGTTGCTACTGCTGCCATCATTGTCCTGAGGGATTTTACTTTTGCTTAAGGGCTCTGCTCTTTTGCATTCAACCTGAGATAAATAAAAACAAATATTACCTGAAATTTACAAAGCTCAACAAAAAAAAACAAAAAATTTACATTCTAAGACAATGTAAATACATAGGCTGCTTTACCAAATTAATTGGTTAAATTCAACTACTTTGAAGTAAATGTGAAAGTTTTAATTGGCGTGAGGAAAGCTTAGTATTCAGTTGCTGAAAACTTATGAATAGTAATTAATAAAATTCTAATTGCAATCATAAAGTAACCTAAGCATAATACCTCAAATATCTAAAACTTATTTTTAAATATAATTTGCAGTAAACGATATATATTATGACATAACGTAAAATTCAAATAATAATAATACCATTGTAGAGATATACATACTATTTAAAATATAAAATATCCAGTAATAGTTGTTACATTTTCATACATATTTCACACTTTAAATGTAACAACTATTGCAAGACATAGTAATACTATATAGATATTACTTAATGGTTGTGTAGCCAATAAAATCTCTATTTTGTGATTATCATAATGGTTATAAGTGCCAGTAACAAGATCATATCAGGTGTATGATCCAATCAATTCATACATTTAGCCATTTCAGATGAATAGAACACAAATGTAAATATTGTTACAACTAATTAAAAATCCTATTTAAACGTAGGACTTAAAATTACCTCCTGTTCTTATTAAAACCATTCTTTGACTATTTAAAAATTGTATTTTAAGTACCAGAATCCCTCAATTAGTCCAGTTAATGTGTACATTGGTAACTATAAAAAGTCAATTTTCAATTACTATGGTTTAACTGAAGAATGTTTTACTGAACTAATCAAGTATTATGTATGCACTAATCATATTATAGTATATAAAAATTGTTGTGCACTAATTGAAAACGCATTAATCAAGAATGCGTGTGCTCAGTAATTAACAGATTAATTTTGTTCATGTTTATTTTCCTTCATATTTTCAATCAAATTCTCCTGCAAATCATTTTTTCAAATTTTTCTCTCACTACATGCTAACATATTTTAGTCTTAATGTTGCTTTTTATCTTTGGTCTTGTCTTGTATATTTTTTTTCTCCATGCAAATCTGTAAAAACTAAAATTTTGATGTCCCTTTTGAGATGGATTTAGATGTAAGCAGTGATTAAATCACATTCAGCTAAAATATATAGATATAGTCAACATATTAAAGCCTAAGACGACCACAGTAGCAAATTTGTCTTAAAAACTTGGTGTAACAGAAGAGTCAAACATCCAATAAAACAGATCATATATTTCTTCATGCTAAGAAAAAGCAACAGAGGTTTAACCAAGAGAAGAGTTTGTAATGCAAGGTTAGAAGGTGGAGCAGTTTACAGGTAATACATACCAGCACTGCTGAAAGGGGATAAGAATGTACAAAGGAGAAACAACAGTGATGTAAAAGTAATAATGAAAAAAAACTACTAAGAGAAACCGAAGATCTACGAGGTTAAATGAGAAGAAGAGAAAAAAATCAGTTGTGCAGAACATATAATCTAAAGCAAGAGAGTTGCACTTTAAACAACATGCTCTGTTGCACTAAGAATTTGCTGATGGAAAAACAAGCTGCATTGAAAGAAATGGAAATTTTCCAGGGTCTCTCTTCACTTGCTTCTTGACCAGCATTATATTATTTCAGAGGAATTATTAGGAATGCAAGAACTAAAATTCATACCAAATCCAAATTGTTCTGCCTATAATCTGCTTTCATTTTCTTCCTTTTAATTCTCTTATGAAATGGTGGTTGTCATTCAATAAGATTTTATGTTCATTATTTTAATCTTTCAATTTTGTCACAATTTTTCAGTTAATTTTTCTAACCAATTGGTTAGAATCTATTTTACAAATGTTACATGCTGTAGTTGGCTAAATATATATTTTAATAAAAGATCAAAATAGAAAATATCTGAAAATTGTGTCCACCTACTTAAAAATCCATTTATCTTCTAACATCTGCAATGTGAATCCACAATACATATCCATACACACACACACATATCACAGTGCACAAAGACAGCATTCTGATCCTAGACAAAAGTGCAATTTGCTGACACTGATTCTAAGCAGAATGAATAGATTCTTTCTGTGAGAAGTGCCAAACCATATATAAATATTTATGGTGTCTTTGATAGATGTTATACTAATAGATAAGTAAATACTAAAAAGCATTTTACTAGATTATTTGAAGAGAAAGTGGCTATGATAGAAACTTGTAGATTGAATTATTGCAACTGTCTAATTGATAATCTATACTCAAAGCATATTTAGAATTGTTAGGTAACACCTGGAATACAAGGCAATAATTTTGGGATATAGGATTTTTTAAAAAATCAAATTTTAATTCTTTTTAGCTTAATTTGGCAGATGCAGTTTAGTTTATGGCTAATTGTTTAGGCTTAAAGTGAAATAATTATTATAAATCTGGATGAAACTGTCAGGGTTATATCATAAGAATTGGGGGTGGGGGACATGTGACAATGTGTGCTGTATTACATGTTATCAGCAGCAAAGACCTGACAATTTTTCAATTATCTATTTAGCCAGGGTAGGATTGGATTCATGCCTTTCCCAAGGCAATTATTATAATGTGAACACTAATTGTTTGAAATGGAACCTATTAACAATTACGCCACTTTCTAAATGGTTAGTGAAAGCAAAACATGAAGATAAAAAAAAGTAAAGTATTTGAGTTGATGGCAGTAAGACGAGATGTTTCATGACACCAAAAGAAAATGTAGATATGACACTTGAACCTGTAAACACTTTCTTCATGCAACAGAGGACTGTAACAGCAACAACATGCTAGGTACTATGGTTTCAATAACAAATAGATCTGTGGGTGTGGGTGTTGGGGGAAGGTGCTAACTTTAAACCTAACCCATCTGAATAAGCGTTGTCATCCTCCTAGATTGGTTACCAAACAAAGATAGACAGCCCAGCAGCTGGTGGGAGGGAAGAAGAAATGGATTCATGCCTTTGTCCAGTGAATGTGCCAAACTCAACCAGAGAATTCAAATTCAGCCTGCCAATTCCATTTTCTCATGCCTATAACTCTTATGCTATCTAAACCACCAAATAGAAAATTCAATTTTGCTGTCAATTATATTATCCAAATTTTAACAGGCATGTTAGATAATATTTAGGGGTACATTTTGTCCATATATCAGTTACCATTTTCATTCAAGGTGCTAAGAAGATAAATTTCAACAAAAATAGTCAAGCTAGTTATAATGTTATGATTAATAGATTATTAATATTTTTGAATGACCAACCTGAAGTGAATAATGGCTTAAGACCAGAAAGACACATAAAGCAGTTGAACATGAAGCAAGATTGACTAGAGTATCAAGTTGTGGTTAGAACACATATTTTGATTTAAAGGATTGGCATTTTTTTTTTTTTTGTTAGATCAGATTCAGTTATAATTCAAAAGGCAGTACAGATAACCAAACAGGAACAAGACATATCAGTGGATTAAGGAATAACAACAAAGAATGCTGTATGGCCTTGCTAATGATGTTTCACCATAAGACAAATTCTGAAGCTCATTTGAAGAGATGGAAAAAAAATCAGATCTCTTTGTGAAGCCGGTCAAAATCCAAAGCCTGTTGCTTCTGGAAAAGCAACAGGCCAAATGAAATAAACACTGTACTTTCTAATAGTGTGACTCTTGTAAGCAAAATGCTTATTGTGGTGAATTAAGAACATTTTGTAGTTTTTGTTACAAACTGATCTTTTTATAATTCACAACATAATGAAAAAAAAAAAAAAAAATTAAATTTCAACTAATAATACTTGGCTTGCAGATTCAGTAAGACTTAATGTAGTACTGATTAAATTAGTTCAAACTACAAAATTAAATTTGTCAAGTTTACAAGATTTGTTTCAGTTTTTCAGATTACAATCACTTTCTAATTGTTGGATAAGACAAGACTTCAACTAGAAATATATTTGATGAGAAATTTTTAAAAAAATAATTTTAGCACAAAAGTAACAATTTGAATTTTTACTTCAATTTTTTTTATTTTAAAATTAAAGTATTTTTCAGAGTAAGATAACTTGATTAGAAGAACTATTAAACTGTAGAGTGAGGAATATGAGAACAAACCCAGCAGTTTCTAACCTCCTAGCATTATTAATATACAAAGTAAACTCAAGGGCAAAAAAAAAAAAAGGACTACTACCTAATGTGTAGCTCTTAAACCTGAATAACAATAGCTATGCAAAATTATCAGGAGTCTATGAGATGCTAGAGTCATTACATGGGTATATCTATACAGGAATGTTCCAAGGTTGTCTAATAGCTGAGTTATATTTGTTGGCTATGGGAATTTAGCAAGGTTTGCAACATATCACTAACATGCTCAATGGGGTTTAAATCTAGAGAATATGAATAGCTGAGTAACTGGAAGCCAGTTATTTCTGGCACATTTCACAACAAAATATTAGTCTTCTTCATCGGAGAAACATGCCAAACAAAGTGGTGCAAATTGTTTACAAGATCTGCGTGCGTGCATATATATATATATATATATATATATAAGACTGACTTCAGTTTCACTTGTGGTCTCTTTTACAAATGCAAACAGAACACATCCACATGACAGAACCACCAGCTTCCACAACAGTGATGAAAGGGACAATGAAATTGTAGTGTCATCCACACAAATTTTGTCAGCTCAAAAAATGGAACTGGTTGGTACAACCAGCTAACCAAGTAACAATCTTCAATGGTTTGATTGAAATGGCGTCTAGCTAAGCTGAGGTATAATAACTAATGCCATAGTATCAAACATGGTATCTTGTTGACAACTACAAAACTTCATGGAATGCAGTGTCTGCTGTACAATGTATTGTTTTTTGAGCTGATTGGCACCAGCATTGTATTGGGTGATGATTTGATGCAATGTCACCAGCAGTCCAGTTTCCACATACCATTAATATCTGTCCAGAATTTAAACATGCAGTTTTTTTATGCTTTTGCTACTATCAGCTGAGAAAGACCTAGAACAGTTGTCACCTTGCAGATGGTGCTTCTCAATCATTTTGATCCCATATAATAAATATTCCAGTCAGAAGGTGCTAAATCCTGTCCACAACTATCTATTTCTTTGATCATCCCACTGAGTCCAGTTCTATAAATGAGGGTGAATCCATTCAGTGTATTGGTGTCTAAGTTTCTGACATTTCAGTTTAATGTAAATTATATCTATTGAGTTCTTAGATAGAGCCAATAAATATTCATAAGAAACATTTTTCAGTTGTTTAGTAAATCTCAGCCAAGCATATTATTATAAGAAACTGGAAGCATTCATAGAGGGATATATATGAGGGTGATGCTGAAAAGTTCTCTGCTTAAACACGGGGTCAATCAAGAACTATGAAACAGTTTCTCTTAGAAGTTCAATACACTTTGCACATCTTTTCATGAAGAGTTAAAGAAACACAAGTAAAAAAAACCTGATGTTTGGTCAAATTTTAAGCTGCTGGGTTTGAAAACATTTCTGCCCTATCTGCGGATGTATGTTCCCGAATTATAGATATAAGTTGTAAAAGTGCTTAGCAATATGGAGAGTTTCAGTTAGGGAAGATAAGGATGTAAGAAAGCAGAACCTCTTCATAATATCAGCTTTTCTTCTGCTTGTCATGATTATATTTAGATAAAATCAAACAACATATTGAAAAGAAAAAATTGCTGAAAAATTGATGGTGTGACACCTTTCATAAAATCTAAGCAAACATTAACATTTTTGAAATCCCTCCTTTGATGACAAAGGCCTTTTCAACACCACCTCATAAGTTTAGTTTGTAGCAGACTTTCTTGGAATGCATTAAATTATTTTTAGTGATTAAAAAGCAATAGAAATAGGCGGAATGTTTTGAAACTTGAAAAGCAGTCAAAATATTAAATTGACTGAATTCATAAAATTTCCTCAAACTCCACCCCACCAAATTTTTATTTGATTGCAAATAATTTAGGCCTACGTTTATCCAGTTTTTAAAAATATCCAGTGCTTTTAAAAGTTTTTTAAGGTTTAGAAAAATCATTTATTTTTCTAAACCTTAAAAAACTTTTCTAGTTTTGTTATCATTACAAGACTTTTCTTCTGTTGCCATCACTACTTCAGAACTCTTGATTTTTAAGTCAAAAATTGAAAAAAGAAGTTAAAATTATGACTCCCTATAACACATTATAAATTTATAGCAAATTTATCCAACTTTTCATTATAATTAAGAAATAGACAGTATTTTGTACATAAAATACAACAGAAGAAAATATTTACATTAACAGACCAATAAATGCATGAAAACCTTTCTTTTCATAGCTTTAATGCTTAACTATAAATATATTTTTCCCTCCAAAAATAACATAGTAATAGGAAATAATGTCTGATTAAAAAAAAAAAATCTATAATAAAAACTGTTTACATTTCTGGTATGAAAATGAAGCTAGAAGATACAGATTCAAAGTAAAGAAGTCATAATGAGAGATGTGCATTTCCTCAAGTAGGTAATTGATGTTTGCTTTATCTGCTATGGCCAAATTGGTAATGGCACACTTTGGCTATAGAAGTGGTTTCCCTGGAGGAAAAAAGAGGATACAAGTTCAATTTCTGTTGGGATGCACTTTTTTTTTTTTTTTTTTAGTAGGTCTTCTTGACTTACTAAAGAACTATACTAGTTTCTATTAAAAAAATACATCAACTCCCACTAAAAATGTTTACAGTAATGAAAAATTTATTTTTATTTATACCAACTATTATCATTTTGGAGCATGAATGGAAGGAAAATAACTATGATAAATTTTGTAGAATGCCTGAAGGATTCAATATTTTTCTTTGTGCTGTTAAATACATCATCTTTATGCAATGCTGGAAATGTAATTTCATTATAATGTGGTTAGCCATCTGTTCGTTCAGATGAACTTAATGTATAATCTTTAAATTAATAAGATTTAACTGTTAAGTCTACAAAAATGAATATAAAACCTTTTTCATTAGTACCAACGATTTACTAAATTCCATAACAAACATATACATATATGTATTAAATTTGCTTCTCAAATGTTTGCTTGATATTATCTTTTCAAAATATTAATGAACATGCAGGAGGAAAAAAAATGCAGCAGTTTTGGCCAACATCTCAAGCAACTTAGTAGAAGCAGCAGAGATAATGTTCTGTTTTACTTGCAGACTTATTCTTTCATTTTCTTTCTATAACAAAAGCTATGAAATGTTTCACTCTGAATGACCATTTGATTTTAGTTGAAAACGTTTCCACAGCTCATTGTGCTAATCAATGAGACATAAAATATCGGAGTATAGAGACTGTGGCGCATAATCTCTGGAAGATGGTGGTAAGAATCTCTCTGGCTACCCACCCACCCACAAACCAAAACACCAAGAGACCAACAACACACAAACTAAAACTTCAGATCTAAAGACTTGGACTAATAAAACTTATTTAAGTGGCCTTTACACAACATTATTGCACAATATTATTATTGGTATCATGTCAATAGTGAAAAAAAGCTAAAATTAATGGTGGGTGGAATAATCACAATATCTTATACTACACAGTAACAGCAGAGCTAATGTAAAAGTATTAATATTACATACTTAATGCTAAAAAACTGCACCAATAATATTAACTCTTGTGCCAGTTTTATTCTTACTTTGTTTCAATTCCAAATTCTTTTTTCTTTTTTTAATGTGTCTAGAGGGGCCAAATATATCCTGTATATGTAGGAACTTAAACAAAACTTAAAAGTAGTATTGTACAATGTTTTAGTGTAACAATATTACATCAATAAATTGTGTAGGACCATTTAAATTTAAACATTTAATTGCACATGTTTAAAACAACAACTTCACTAATGTACATTTTCTACAGGCTCAGTGCTGAATAAAATATGAGGAAATAAATCTTCAGCCAAATATGCCTGGATGTCTTGTAATATTGAAATGATCTTAGTTCAAAGTTTTGTAGCTCTTTAGTGTTTTTAGGCATGGTTAACATTCCTTGGAAAAGGAAAATAATGCTAGAGAAAGTCCAAGTGAAACAATTATGAAAAGTTGTGTAATTGAACAAAATGTGTAGAACAATTTGGGTTTGCTTTTTTAGTTAAACACACTTTCAAATCTATGTAGTTTATAAAAGTTTTCCTCTTGTCAAGAAGTACAATTTCTCTTAAAGTTGTAAACATAGACATCTCACTGTTACAAAACATCCTTTAAATATTTTGATGGTTGAAAATAATGAAAGGAAGACTAAAATACTGAATAGAATAAAAAACAGAAAAAAAAAAAGAGGAGCTTTTTAATCATTTTCTCACTAAATGAGAAGATATGCATAGCATTCTTGTCATTTTGGTGAATTAAGAAACTAACAACAAATGTAAAATTAGTAACAATCCCTACAAAAATAAAAATCTAACATTTACCCATCAACCAAAGTGTCTCTATATTTCAATATTCCATGTAAGAATAACAATACATATGAAAATAAGGCTTCAACAGTCAACAAAACTTAATACAAAGTCCTCATTCAACAAATCTTTTGTATAAAAATCAAATAAACACATTTATTATAAATGTAAATTTATGAAATTATTCAATTGAACTTTTAGAAAACAAAAAATAAAACAATAACTTATGATTACAGGAATTAGTATTTCAAATATTCATTTTTTTTACATGAAATATTTGCAATGAACAAATTAAAAGAAAATGTTCCTGCGAATAAATTTCTCATAAAAAAAAAAAAATTAATCAAGAGAGAAAATTGTTAAAATCTGTTAGTTTTTTTTTCCAGAGACTGCAATGTCTGAAGTAAAGAAATTCTACCAGCATTATGAGTAAGTTTAGTTTTGTCTTAAAATGTTCTAATATTAAACTCCCAAATTGCTATTACCAAAGGAATAAAATTAACTTGTAATACTTATTTCTGACATCATGTCAAAATGAAAATATTGCTTTTTTTAATTATATATTAAACTACTAATAATTAATTTTTTAAAAGAAAATATGCAAGTAACAATGACATTATGAGTAAATGCATAAAAATGAGAAGAAATTTACAGTATATATTTAACAAATGATCCTTTAAAACCTGGCTCTACAAGTTTTTAATTTTATCTAATAATTTTTCTTCTTTAACTAAAGTTCTATTTGTAACAAGACTTATTAAATGGGGACTTTTTACATATGAACAAACAAACAAACAATGCTTGAGATGCATGTCCAACACTGCCTTGTCACCCGTCACTTTAAAAAAAAATAGAAATAAAAACAAGTAATTATAATCTTAAAAGTTCAAGCTAAAATGTTGTGGCAAGTAGTACACAGCAGTTTTAAAATTATTCTAAGAGATTTCTTTCAGGAGAAAAAAAAAAAACATTACAAAAAAACTGAAATACCAAATTCAAAAGTGCAAAGAACAAAAAGGTTACAATATTGTTGCTAAAATTAAATGTATCAATCAGATGTAAAAAAAATATTTCATAGTATAAATAATTTTTTTTTCTAATTAATAAGAAAACAATTCACTGTCAGAAAAGAAAACAGTTAATAACTTTCATTATTTGAATTTTTAAATAAGTACAAGTAAAGAATTCAAAATTGTTAAGTGAATTTTAGTTTGGTTTTTACGTGGTAAAAAGCTACAAACAGATGAATCAAAGATATGAAGATTTCTGATTGATACATTCAGTTTAAGAGTGCAACAAAACAGAAGGAAAAAGTTGAGATTGACTGAGCAATATTGTGAGGATAAAAACTAGATTTACATAAAGTAATTCTAGAATATTAAGTACTTCATAAATAAAACGTGAAAAGAATAAATATTGTAGTACATACATACATACACACCAATTATATATCTTAATAATATTTTAAACTAATAAAAAATCCATTTCATTGTTATATATTTGTTAATTTACATCCTTTCTATTTTATAATAATTACCCTATCAATAGTGTATTCTAGCCCAAATGAAAGATACAGTATTAAGTCCACTTCATTCTAAATCCACTTTAACTAAAATATTAAGTACTACATCATATTTTGGGAACTGCCATCCATTTTGAACAAAAAAAAACTTCAAAACTTTGACAAAAGTTAATTTTATCAATCTTTTTGCTATTAGTAAGACAAGAAAATTCTGATATAAAGTGTCCACTATATAGCAACAGAGATTTGTTTGAAATGTGTTTCAAACTGTGATGTAATAATTTGCATATTTGAATTTTTATGCCCAGATTTTTAAAAGTTACCAAGAATTGGATCATTATTAGATTTCAATAAAACTTTTAATGCATGCACATTTATAAATTATTTTATACATGAAAAGGATATTTTTTTTAGTAAAGAATTGATGGGGAAAAAAAAGTCAATAAGTGTTAATTCAATTTTATGAAATTTCAATAAAATATCATTTAGACAAAAACATTTACATCTTTATAAAGATATTTGAATTTTATTTGAAACTTCAAGCAATATAAAAACATATGCCCTGAATATTTTCCATGTCTTAAAATTATTCATTTGATACTCTTAATGTTATTTTTAAATAAAACTGTGTTCTAATAATTGAGAAATATAAGGTTGACAAAATCCAGTGAACCAGAATTTTGCTTTTTTAATAATTTTTTTTCTGTACAGAAATACTTAGCATGTATGAAAAATTGTTAGTTTTTCTTTAACTCAAGATACTTTTCAATTATTTATTTGTGCGTCCTTTTTGGACATAATGTCCTCTGAGACTCTCTTAAATCTAAGTGGACTTTCATCAATCAGGATGTACTCAAATGTCAGATGACTGAGCAAAAAAAATCTGTAAAACTTGCTTTTGAAATTTCAACTTTATAGATATTTAAATTATTGCAATATATAATTTTTTTTTTTTTTTTTTTCAAGCTGTGGAATTACTTGCTCAAAGATATTACCAGATAGTAGAAATAAGTTTGATATTTAAGACATAAGTAACAAGGGAAATTGTGAAGTTCAGAGTTAGAACTTCTAGTGACTTATAAAAATTAACATCATCAAGGAGGTACAAATAATAGATGAAATAGACAATTAGAAAATTATGATTTATTGGATGGCAGGTCTCTTATATGTGCTGTTTCTTTTCAATCCAATCTATTAATAATACAATTTCTTTTTCTCACAATCCAAAATTGAGAATATATTATTAAATTGTTCATTAAAATATGCACATGTCATGTTATCACTCAAATAAAATTTTCCTCCAACCCCTTAGTACAATATCATTCGAATATTTGGTAGTGATAATTAACTATGAGATGAGGTAGCATTTGCATTATTCGGACTGTTGTCCTCATCTTTATTGCCATGTTTATGACGTTTTGGGCATTGTATGTTCCAGCCTTCTTCAGGTGTTAGGAATTTCAAACCAAACTCTTATATTTCGATCACTGGGATATATCATTCTCATTCCATGTGTGATGTCACTTCTGGTAGCCATGTAGTTATCTCCCTTTCACTTAACTATGTTATTTGTTCACTACTGTTGTAGCCAGGTATTGAACTCACAACTCTTTGGGTTAGTCCACTGGGCAATGTTTCTTTGAGTAGATATCGGCATTGATCCAAATAGAAAATGCTGTATTATCATTACCAGGTTTAATTTTAGTTTTATTCCATTTTGACTCAACATCATTCATATTTTTTTGAATAAATGTATCCTTTTTAGAATTAATTTTGATGTTGTCTATCGTGGCTAGCAATTCTTTAATAGACTACACACAAGGCCTTTACATTTTGATATCAATCTGGACAAGCCATTTGTGTCCCAGTTTCTTTGCTGATAAAAATTCCATCTTGAAATCATAATTCAATAAAATCCTAGCCAATCCTTCTTAGGAATATACTTAATAATGGATGATGATCAGTTTGCAATATTAATTTTCTTTCTAATGTCATCCTGTGAAATTTCTTTACAGTAAAAATTATAGCAAGCACTCCCTTTTCAGTTTGACATGCATTTTTCTGTATTTGTCAAACTTTGTGGGCAACTGTTTTTCACTGTACCATCATGGCCTACTGCTTTCATGCCGTATTCACTCATATCTGACATTACTATTATTTGTTGCTGTGGGTCATAATGAGTCAGCAATAACTCTAAAGTTAGTTTTTTTTTTATTCTTTCAAAACTTTTTTTGACATTCAATTCTTTTCTTAAATTATTCAGAGGTTCTTGCAATTTGTATATATCTGGCACATAAATATTACAATTCTACACTTAAATAATTCTAGTAAATCAACACCTGGGAAATTCAAGTTAAAATTTTTCAATATGAAAACACCTGCTTTTTTTAGTTTTACCCACAAGAGCAATGTTATACATAATTTTACAAAGAAAAATTAATTTCTTGCCCAATGTTCTTCTTGTAACTATCATTTTTTTCAAATTACACTTACCAATTTTGTTCCAAGTTTATTCATCAATAATTGTAATATCACTACTGTAGAGAGGAAGGACCACTGTTAAAATGAGTCCATTGTTGGTGGAACACAGGTTTTCACTGGGTGCTAGATAAACATTATATCAGCCTTGCACGGGCACATTTGGACTTTGAGTTAAATCAACTCAACATGGCGCTGCAGGCAGGATATTTATCAGAATTCGCACTCACAGAGAAAGTGTGCCAAACCGGTCCCACACTAAGAAACCAGATAGACCCATTATCAAACACTGTTACACAGACGAAAACTGGGCACTGTTCATTGACTCCTGGAATTGATATAAGCGAATGTGTGCCTTAACAGACCTGGCTGAGATCCGTAATGAATTGGGGATGGTTTGTTCGATGGGTTGATACATGGTTATTTGACTTAGTAGGGTCCAAAGCTGTTCATATAGCCACAGAACAACAACAACTACGACATATATGGCTCATTGCTGTGAAAGGCCGGCATAAAGTGAACAGGCATAAATTCCGCAAAATGAGGCAGCCCAAAGAGAAGAATCTTAAACTTTTTTTGGTGAGACTACAGTCCCAGGCGAGGTTTTGTGAATTTGTCATCCAATGGCTTAATGTAAGTTGCAAAAATTTTGTAAATTATTCTGAAGACATGGTAGCTGGTCAGCTCGTCACATGACTCATGAACAAGGAATACCAGAGTAAGATATTAGCTGAGGCTTATACTCTTACAAGTGAAACAAAAGTTCCATGGATTAACTAGTCTAGAAACTACAGACACATAGACCCCTCACTTCCAAAACAGCTTGAGTCCACATTTGACATTTGGCTCATTGAGATCTGAGAGGAAGCAATCTCAAGGTAATAATACACCCAGAGTTCCATGAAACAGGTCATGTAACGGATCCAAGAAAACGTCACACCCCCAATGGACTGAAATGACAAAAGAATTACCTGGCAAGAATGCTTTGATGCTGTAAATTTAGAGTGACAGGACACTTAGAAAAGGTGTGTTGAAAATCAGATAGTGCCCACAGTGGAATCGACAAATAGTTCGACAAAGCACCAGTCAGAGGTACTCAGCCATGGAAGGAAAGCAAAAGCATTCTATCAACGGAGACAAGTATTACCAGTGATACCACACCTTACATAAAGTACCACCATTTCTGAAAATCAAGGTCAGTTTGATACCAAAATCCCATGCCAAATTTGGGCACACCCTGGGTAATAGGACTTTCTGCCAGACATGCTATATTCATGCTGGCACAGACACTGGTGGTTAAACATGTCCAAGTGGAGATACTGGAAGTATTAGGGTGTACCAACAACATACTATTACCAACCAGCCATAGGATACAGGGGATCACAGAGGACCAATTACACATTAAAAGCATAGTCTTTATGTGTATCAGGGTTGGTCTTAAAGAAACCAGGCAAGTCATTTATGTATTAGAGAATACATCAAGATTCTACTTATCCGAGGCAGTACTAAAGGACTTAGAACTAATCCCCTATAGTTTCCCCAAGTCAAACATTGAAAGCTAATGTCAATTGCAGATAGTGGGAAAGCATCATGTGGATGTCCTCAAAGAATAACAGTGCCGGATAAACCAGCCAGGATCTCATTCATATCTACTGAAAGTAATAAGAAGCATTTGGAACAATGGTTACAGGAACACTTTAAGTCCAGTGCGTTTAATATCTGTCCCTATCAATCATTACAAGTAATGGCAGGGAGGCCACTGGACATAATGTTTACCCCTGAGGCAAGACCATCCGCTGTGCACACACTCATTCCTGTCCCTCATCATTGCAAGAGAATGAAAGAATGTCACATTGGACATCATTGAACTGGTATGGGCGGGTACACCTACAGTTTGGTGTTCAAGGATGGGTCTCCCAGGAGAACAGTAGATCTACAAAAACTGGATGCTGCAACAATGAGGGAGACTTATCAATTTCTGTCTCCATTTAACCAAGTATCCGCTCAAACCAAAAAGACAGTCCTAGACGTGTGGAATGGGTACCACTCTCCCCAATGGTGCAAGACACAACCATATTCATAACTGAATGGGGTCACTACCAGTACCTAAAAGCACCCCAAGGCTTTAACTCACATGGAAATGGATACACACGCCGATTTGATGACATTATGGTGAATACGCCCTGAAAGACTCGCTGCATCGATGATACCCTTCTCTGGGCCGAAACCAGTGTCTACTTTCTGGCACATACTGGACTACATTACCCACTGTGGCAGGAATGGAGTTGTATTCAGACCCGATAAGTTTCAGCTTGCAAGAGATGAGGTCGAATTCACCAGCTTCTTAATTAGAGTTGATGATATAAAGCTAACTAAAAGAATGACTGAAGCAAACTTAACTTCCCAACTCCACCGAACATTACAGGTGTCGGGTCCTGGTTCGGACTGGACAGCGGTTTAGATGCCAGCATTCAACAGACAAGGGCACAGTGCCAGAAATGTGACACTATTGCTCCGTCCCAGCCCAGAGAACCCCTGATGCCACCTTCAAACTTGGAATTCCCATTCCAGAAGACAGTACAGACCTATCTGATCTGCATGGGAAAAGTTATATAGTGTATGCAGATAGGTACACCAGCTGGATGGAAGTAACCCTGCTACCATCAGGGAAGGCTACAGTAATATGTGATGCATTAAGGAGCTGGTTCTGCACATACGATGCACTGGAGGGGAGATATTGTCAGATAGTGGGCCACCATTTGACTTACAGGGATACAACTCATTCCTGGAAGATTGGGGCATAAAGAAATGCATATTATCTGCACGTTATCCACTGAGCAATTGCTGAGCCGAACTGGCTGTAAAGACAGCCAAAAGAACGCTGATGAACTGTGTTGATGGTTATGGTCATCTAAACTACAATCGGGCAACACAAGCTATGATGACGTATAGAAATACACCTCATCAGGGTGTTGGCTTGTCACCAGTAGAAATGTTATATGATCAAGTAATAAAAGATCACCTTCCCATACTTTGTGAGAAGTACCAGATCCATAAACATTGGAGAGAGACAAAGAAATTAAGAGAAAGGGCGATGACAAAGAGACACCTGCTGAACTAGAAACAGTAAAACATGCACAGCCATCCACTCTGAGACCTAGCGAATCAGTACAGGTACAAAATCAAGAGGGACCATATCCAAGATGGTGGACAAACAGGGAAGATCATTGAAACTTTGGGCAACAGGCAATACCATATACAGTTGGACAGCAGTGGCAGTTACACTATATAACTGTCGTACCAATTGTAGATACACCAAACTATTCACCCAAACAATCACTCCCACAACTGCTCTCCACAGAGGCCAAGGTCAATTGAAAGTGAACCTCCTGGTGAAATACCTGAAATAACGGAGGTAGATGTGACAGATGACAAAGAGATAATGGCAAACCACTACACAACAGATATGGAAGTGGAAGAAAACCAAGACCTGATCATCCATCCACCAGAAAGCCCAAGGGTAACACAGCCACTACTATCCCCACAAATGCGAAGACCAACTCATGACTACTCGGAGTCATCTCTACAAGTCACCACAAAGTGAAGGCATTGTGATCATTGAAGAGAGGCATGTAGAGAGGAAGACCACCATTA
This sequence comes from Ascarosepion bandense, assembly GCA_037127315.1. Lineage (NCBI taxonomy): Eukaryota > Metazoa > Mollusca > Cephalopoda > Sepiida > Sepiidae > Ascarosepion > Ascarosepion bandense. Next base: position 3,721,102 of record JBBBDQ010000436.1, read on the forward strand.
AGATAGTTCCATTGTTGGTGGAACACCAGTTTTCACTGGGTGTTATGTAAACATTACGTCAGCCTCACACAGGCACATTTAGACTTTAATTCAAATCAACTCTACAACTAGCAGTGTCCAATTAAAATCTCACCATAGCATTATTCATTTTTACTGTCACAAATTTTCTATTTGAACTTTCCAGTTGTTTAGCTGGTAGTAAGTTAACTTATTTTTACATCTTTCAGCAAGTTAAGTTGTGTATTTCTTTTGCTTTTCAATGTGCAATACCTTTGTTTGTGACCTGTTTTTTCCACAAAACTTATTATTTTTAAATAGACAATCCTTTCTAAACTAAAGCATACCACAGCCATATCATGGGTTAATTTTAGCAGTATTTTTATTTTGATACTACTGTCCTTTTTTTTTTTTTTTTTTTTTTCAAACTACTTATATTTCTGACATGCCATTTTGACAATTTTTTGGTACTCTTCCACAACTGTCTATATTAACTTTGAATCCTGTTTAAGTTTTGTAAGAATTTGAGCATGTATTTCTTCATCGTTGCTTGATATTAGACCTTTAATGAAGTTTAGAATCTGTCTGGTAGATAGTTCATCGCATTTAAATTTTTCACATTCACAGTTGACTTTACTGGTGTATGTGACAAAATCTTCAGTTTCATTCTTAGTAAGATTCTTGCACTGCCAATATGTATAAAAAAAAGAAATTCTTTTCACCAAATGTTTGATAATATCAACATTTGTTAAATGTCATTTTTTTCTAGAATATTGAGCAAAATGAAATTCAGATATTTTTCATGTTCAGAGGGGCACAATTTTTGTAACAGAAGATATATCTTTTTGTCCAACCATATTTGACATTCTTCTCTGAAAATAGCCTTGTACCTTATGAAGTACGATAAGAATGTAATATTTTCTTCCAGGATGTAATTAAGTTAGCAACTGAGTCTAGTGAGAATGAAATTGATGCGTTACTTGTTCCCTGCTTTTCCAGGATTGCCTTTATCTATTCTTGATATTCATTCTGTTCTTGCTGCATTTATTGCAATAGTAAATAACTATCTTCAATTCTTGTGTATTATGTTTGTACAAGTAGCCATTAACTAAGATGGAAGAAAATGTTTTTTTCTTAATAGCAGTATTTCATAGTGCTGAAGTTTATTGATTTCCACATCATGTTGTAAATATATACAAACCCCACAACATTCTTTTCCATAAATTTTTAATTTCCTTTACCAGTAAGAGAAAAATTTTCTTTTTCATGTGAACTCAAATCCTCATCACCACTCTTATGTTTTCGTTGCATTGAATGAAGACAACAACATCATGAAATATAATGTCGCATGGAGTCAACGTAGTCTTGCTGAATTCTGTAGTCAGGATATAAAGCTCATTTCCAGCTTGCTCTCTTCCTGCTGATGATTCTCAGCATCAGCATTTGTGTTGTTTGAATGAGTCATTCATATTCTGGAGAGGTGTGTTCATTGCCACAAGAACTTTTTTCTCAATAAAGTTGTTTGAAAGTATTATTTAACTGCTACATATAATAGGTAAGCTAAAAATTATCCAAACTATTTTCATGCTACATTCTGCTATTTTTTGCAGTACCAATTATTGGCAAACATTTCCGTTTTCTCTTTAAGTATAAGCAGAATTACATTTGTCAGTCAGATACCACAAACAAATGTCCCCACACACACTCACATATACACACCCAAACCGTTCTTAAGTGCTTAAATCTAATTTGTTGAGTCAATGATAACCTTACATTTGGGGGTAAGGGGAATAAAAATCAGATTTTTTTTTTGTACTAGAGAAAACAAGGAAATATTTTTCAAAATGAAGAAATAGAATTAGTGTTATTTTTTTTGTTTCAACATGTAATTCAAATCAAAAGCTGACCACTGAGTTTCTAGTAATCAAAGTCTGATGTTTAATCAAATCAAACATTTGTCATACAATATTTAGGTGATGACATTTCAAATGAATTTACTTTCAAATATCAACAAAATATACACAGCTTAAAAAATAATTTTCATAAGTTGTTTAAAATGGTATTAGCTCACTATGTATTTCATTTGGTAAGAATTATGAAAAAGCTTTACAGCAAAAATAATAGTTTAAAATATTGGTAATATTAATGTAAGTTTGTTTTGTTTTTTTTTTCAAATTGTATTTATTTTACATTTCCTTAATTACATTTCTAAACTTTATATACTTTTCTATACACAACAAATTATTACCTTTTAAAAACAAAATGTTAATGAATTATATAAAAGACACGCACACACGTACGGGATACTGAAAACTCTTGACCTGAAGTCCCTAAAACCTGAACATTGGAATACTTTTTTTTTTATTTTTATACTTTCTTGATGGAGCCAGGAAGTTTTCAGCACCACAATATAAGAGAATATACATATTCATGTTATTTCAATTGTTTTGCAAATTTAAGCTTTTTTTTTTTTTTTGACCTAAAGAAATGTCATGAGTTAAAAAATTCCTCACAAAGAGAGAAAGCAAAAAGTAGAAGCCAAATCGAAGAATTGTGAATTGGGCAGAAAAGGAAAGAAGAAAAAAAAAAGCAAAATAAATGTAAATTCTTCAAATGCTGTGTACCATCCAGTGTGTGCTATTGATTAATGTGACTATTTTCACCATTATACTTATTTCTATTTGAAAAGAAGTGTACACAAAGTGGTCAAGAGTGACTGGTGACAGTATTAAACACACACAAAATACACACACACATACATTTATACATCCTCTCAAAACATACACTCCCATGGACAAGAACACATGCACATACACACATATACTTAGGTATATGCATGTATGTATAAAATCAAACATTGTACTGGCAACTCAAAATAATAGGGACATTTTTAATAACCTGCTTCCCATTGATGGTCACAAAATGTTCCTTGCAAACTTCATCAACGCTGTCTTCATTGTTGAACGTCAAAAACCCAAAGCCTACATCAAAGCAACCAACCAAAAGATGTTGTCATCTAATTGTTTTTTGTTTGTTTTAATTTTTGCAGAGGTTGCAAAATGCAGTTCACTGGCAAAAATGATTCTTTGCTTGCACTGACCATTTTGAATATTAAACATTTATACAAAACAAATGAAATAAACAATAGAAAAAAGATAACACAATCTAAGGTTAATTCTTTCACAGTCAAAAAGAAAGAAAAAAGGGGCTTGACTGTATAAACTGGCTTCTGCAGTTGACAAGTTAAAAAAGTAAAAAGCAACATAGAAAATAAAAAACATTCAAATAATCCTTACAATCTAAAAATATCTCTTTGCTAAACTTGTCTTTTACTGCAGAGCATCCAATTAAAACTAAGACAGCAGAACCCGTGAGAAATTACCATCAGCCTCTTTAGTCATTTATTTTCAGTAAATAGCAATTTCTTATTTTTCCCAAAACAGGACAGTACAGCCAGGCAACAATGTTATATGATGACAGCTTCAAGAACTTGAATTGGATTTATCAGGATATTTTTTGCCTCAATAGAGAATTCATTAGTAATCTATATAAATACAAAAATGATTTGAAATCCAGTCTACAATGGATGATTTTTAAGTTATTATTTCTGAAGTCCCAAATTTTAAAGAACACAAATATTTACCATTTTTATGATAAATCCAAAAGCAATATATAAAGATTTACTTAATAAAAATTGAAGTGATAAAAGAAACAATTTTTATTTTATGTAAAAAAAGAAATATATAAATAGAAAAACAAAAATAAAAAGATGTCTGGAAAATAAAAATGAACAATGCAAGCAAAAAAAATTAAATGTGTCAACAAAAATTAGGCCAAATTAAAATATTGGTAATGTTTGAAATATTGAAATACAACATAGCATCTTAATGTTTGTGAATGCTACTTTCAATATTTCAATTTGAAGTGTAAAATGGTTGATAAAAACTATTATTTTGCTCTAAACAGTCTAAAACTGTAGAGAAGTTGAAGAAAATTTTAATGTTTTGCCAGTGACACACCAACTATCTGCATTCTAATCAGCTACGGCTCGTACCTATTAAATAGAATACTAAAAGAAAAACATGCTTAGTACATCTTAATATTAAAAACAAACGATGATAAATATAAAAACCACGTCTTTTAGCACATGTAATTAAGAATATAGAAATATGCATAAATATATATATATAGAGAGAGAGAAACAGAAATACACATGAATTTTCTTAAATATACAAAAAATGATAGTAAATGCTCATCTAGAATGTCTAATCTTAATTTTAGAAAGCATTTTTGTGTAAATATGTAAAGACATTAAAACCCATTTCAAAACGAAATCAGATTTTTTTCAACTTGTTTTGAAAATATGAAAAAATCTTAAAAGAATATTTTGCTAAGTTGTAATGTTTTAACGGCTCATGTATTTATCTGGGCTTTTTGTACTAATATTTCACAGAACAATGTTGAGAGGATGTTTATTTGAAAATTAGTAGTTAAGAGTTGAGTAAAAGAATTTCTAAGGTTAACTTGTAAGTTGATGTTCAAATGGAGAAAGTGTTGCTTTTCAATCCATTTACATTTATAGAATTGTGCAGAAACTAATTTATGTCTATAAAACATTCTAGGGTTTACATAAAACATTCACTAAATTGACCGAAAGAGAGAGAGCTAGGCAGCAAATCAAGTAAATAGGAAAATGATTTATAAAATGCCAACTGGTAAATTGTCTTTCAGAGCATTAAAAATATATATTCATTCCAATTATATTTTTGCACAATCAAACTGTTATTTGACTCATTGAAAGGAAGTCTATAAATAATTTATTTTACTTCCTTTTCAGCAAACAACAAATGTAAGCCTGAAGACAAATTTTTAACTAGTTAGTGATTATAGCTTCCTAATTTAAAAAGAAAAACAAGGTAGTTTTACCAACAATTCATTTTAAAATGTCAACTTCACAAGACCAGAAATTTTCAATAAAATTATAAAATTTTAATCTTTTTTTATTTTTTAACAAATACTTTGCTATTTCAAATATTGTCGAGTGATAACTTAAAACAAGTTCATTAGCTTTCTTCCATAACTCTCGAATGTAAATTATCCAAAGTGTTATTATTACAAAGTGTTTTTTTTTCTCTCCAGTGTATGAAACCAATCTGCAAATAAATCATTCTTAAATAAATGAGAAGTCAAACCCTAAAAAAGGATAAAACATTAAATATAAGGCATTTTAGAAATCTTCATTAGAGTTTTAAAAAAAAAAGTGACCAGTCATGGACTTAACTGCTAAATGAATTTGCTGGAAAAAAAATGGGAGTGGTGATTTGTAAGTGAGAAAACAAATTATTTTATATCAACTGGTACCAGCAATCCATGTTCCATTAAGTTCACTTTACAATTAAATGTACAGTTCAACTAAGTCAAAATATCTGAAAAGTTTCTTATATATGTTAGATCAAAGCATTAAATGCAAATCAAATTAATAAATATGCCATTATTGCAAAGGCAAGAAGCAAAAAGAGACTTGAAGCATTTTTTAACTCCAAATAAAATATTTAATTTGTTCATTTTAGCTTTTAAGCAGTTCACATGCAACATGTCTAACAATCATTTATGAATGACAATATATTTTCCTTTTTAGTTTAATAATTAACAATGGTTGAATAAAAAAAGATAATGGTTGAATAAAAATTAATAAAAACTTAGAAATATCTGAAAATTTAGAATCTTCCAAAATTTACTAGTTGTGATGAAAATGAATTATAATTAATTTAAAAGCTAACTAATTTACTCCTCTTTTTTTTTTTTTTATTATTAGTCTTAATAAAATTAACAACCAATAAAAAAAATCATGGATTCAGACAATTTTCAAAGTTATAATGTAAGCAAAATAATGTTAAACAAAGTTTTATGTTTAGCATTTTATTTCCTAAATATGGAACTAATTCTGGTATTTTAAAAAACTGAATGGTTGCTACACCATGCCTACTAATTAAAAAAAAAAAATGTTGCAAAACAATACTTAATTTAATAATTATCAAGTTTTAACAAAATTTTAATCAATTTTTTTGTTTTTTAGCATAGTCATTTCTCTTATTTCAATATTAAAATTCTCAAGTGTCACAAAATTACTCCTTTTCATAAATATTACCACTTTTATAGTCTATTAAAAAATGTTCATTTTTCAGCAAGTTTACTAATCTTCTTGCCCCATGATATACATGCTTAACTGATTGTGGTATGCATGTTAAGACTGACTTAGAATATAAATTATTTTGTCATTTATTCAATAAAATGATATATTTTGAGAGAGCTATTATTTTTAGTCAAAAGTTTGGTCATAATATAAAGATTTTAAGACTATATTGGTGAAAATAAAATTTATTTTACTGATAATTTCCTTATTACAGCATTTCTACTTTCTTTTGTGAGAAATTTTTTTCTGTATACACAGGCCTTTAACCTAAAATCCCTTATTTACTCAGCCTGATCAACAACAGTTTTAGCAAACTTAAATATCCACACCAATCACTAAAAAAAAAAAGCAGTCCACTCAAACAGTAATGCAGCGACAATCCTAAAAAAGTATAACATTGGTTTTCTAAGAATGTGAAAGAATGAAGATGAGAATAGAGGTAAGAACTGCAGTCAAGGGAACAAGTCCCAACTGCAGTAATTCTACATTCTTTATACTTTTCTCTCTTTTCTGCCTCCCACTCACTGATTTGGGGTAACAGAAAAGTGATATACAGATGTCTTTTCTTGCTCCATTAGGGGACCCCCCCCCATCCCCAATGCCTGTTTGCAGTCAAAGATATCAAATTATGCACAATGAAATCCTGTGTTCAGTAACACCACCATGTAAAGCAATTGCTGACATCAAATGATGTCAATAAAGAGCTTTTTGTGAAGTCATGACCAAAGCCTTTTTTTATTACTATGTAAAGAGGCTTGTAAGCTACAATATCATCTCCATCAGAAAAGCAGTCAGACATTGCATAAGTTGCTTTCTGGGAACATTCACTTAAAAAAAAAATTGTAAAAAAAATTTTTTTCTTTGCTTTTAACACTTGTAGTAAGACTAAGATTTTGTAATTATACACCATCATTTCTCAGAACATTTAAATTGGTTAAAAACTGGAAGGAACTGTATTTACTCTATGCATAATGCTGTCTATTTGATTACATTGTATGGTTTGCTAGAGAGTGAGAAAGGATATATGGATTGTGTATATAGACCAATCTTAAATGTTTGATTACTTATGTTCATGTTAGCAGTTAGATTTTAATTGGAAAGCTATTTATCTACAAGCATACAAATGTGCATCAGAGCCTGATTTGATAATAGAGAAAAGCTCAACACTAGCAATCTTTACATTAACTAAAGGACAGAAAAATAAGATTATTACAATCAAAATGAATATATGACACAAGTAGAAATATATATTATTAAGAACATCAAAATTATTCACTTAATAATATATATATATATATATATATATATAAAGTAGCTATATAAAGCTACTTTATATAATCTAAATCATAGCAAAATAAAATTATAGTTGTATGAATGCATGAAATTTACAAATAATCTTAGGGGTTTGACTTAAGAAGTTTTTAAAACTTTTACTTGGCATTAGTGATAGGCTGCTTGAGAAAATTAAGATTTTACATTCTTCTGAGCACTCACAAGAGTGATAAGCTAGTTTCAAAAATAAAAGACAAGTTGCATTTATTGAAGACAACACAAAAGACATTCTCAAAATTCAAATAAATTGACTAATGGTAATTTAAAGCAACAAAAAGTAAAAGATTCTTCAACAGACCTTGCATTTAAAACAAAAGATAACATTACTAAGTAGATTTTATTTAATTATTACAATAGTAAAATTCTCAAGTATTACAAAATTGCTTTTTCGTAAATATCACTTTTATAGTCCATTTGCCCCATGATATACATGCTTAACTGATTGTGGTATGCATATGTTAAGACTGACTTAGAACATAAATTATTTTGTCATTTATTCAATGAAATGATATATTTTGAGAGAGCTATTATTTTTAGTCAAAAGTTTGGTCATAATATAAAGATTTTAAGACTATATTGGTGAAAATAAAATTTATTTTACAACTTGATCATAAGTCCAAGTAAGAAAAAATATTTATTAGCAATAAAATTACTTCAAAGGATAAAACTAAACAGTAATTTATTTTTGCTTTTAAACATTGTTTACTCAGTTCTATTTAAATGCACTGTATCTTATTTTTCTTCAAATGAAGAAAACTAAACAAATAGATTGTAAAATTAATTCTAATTTTCAAAATTATAATGCAAGAAATCAGTCTTGTGATATTCTATCAATGAACAAAATATTCTTTTCTTCACATTCTTTTTTCTGAAATAAATAATTTTGTTAATTTGATGTTTTAGACAAAATCAACTCAAAAAGATGATAAATTTCTTGACCTAAAGACAAGATATTTTTCTTCTTATATTAATAATTCCATAAAATGTATTTTCTTTCTGCATTTTCCTCATTATTTAGTATCTTACTTTTGTTAATTGCAGCAATCTAAAAACGAGCTATTGTATATAATCTAGTATAATTTGTATTTTCTTTCCTAAATAGCTGTATATCAAGTAGAAAAGAAAAATGAAAAACAAGGAATGTTGTTATTGTTTGTTTTTAAAAGCAAAAATCGAAATAATTTTTAAATAGCAAATAAGGAAAACTCAAACAAGAAAAGAAAAATGAGAAAATTATTTCACAAATTAATATCTTGTCTTTTTACCAATGCAACTGTCTTTTAATAAAGGCAACAAAAATAATGCAGATTTTAATAATGAATTATAAATGCAATAATAAATCATAACACAGAAAAATAAAAATAAATTACAATTCTTACAATAACAATAGCTTATGATATTTGCAATAAAAACTTATTACTCTGGATAAAAGACAACATAGTTCACTTAAGAATTTACTAAAATAGAACAAATGAAATCATTAATGAAAATGTGAGTTTACTAGATAATATGCAAAGCAATCATTACATGCTACTGCTAAACATTGCAAAGATTTTAATGAAGTTGAGGAAAATGCAGCAGAATGCAATGGTTGCACTCTGATTTATAACCCAAGGCATTTAATATCAAAGGCTTATACTATGATAGCATCAAACATCAGTATGCAACTTAATGCTATGGTATTAGTATACAGGAATATTGAAGAAGGGATGATAATAATAATAATAATAATAATAATAAAAAACACTCTTAATTCTATAAGGGTAAGATGGTAATGTTGAATAATATAGTAAATCAGTCAAACTCACCTCGGGATCTTCCCTTTTGTAAATCATACATAATTGAGGCTTCTTTCACCTGAAAAGAAACAAAAAATTACTTACACATTTTACTGATTCACTTCAATATTAATAATCATTATGACTCAAATCTTATTTCCAGACAAAGATATTTTTACAGAATACTAACAATACATAAAATATTACAGGTTGCTATCATTTTCTCTTTTTTTTTAAAAATATATAGTTGAACATGCTAACAAAGTGAGGTGAGGTGAGCACATTGTCAACTGAATTTGACACGCATTAATATTGAAAACTCTACTTCAGAAACACAGCTGCAAACTATACTTAGTTCAATGATAACATTTTATTTCAAATACAGTTCAAATAAAATTCAAATGAATTTCTACAAATATTTATTAGAGCACTGAAATATAGGCTACTAAATTTACATACTGCGTATTACCCGTGTTAGGTTAGTGACTGTTATTGCTCATAACCTAACAATTAGAAGGAAAAATGATTTGAAAATCAAGATTGTACAAGGACATAGCGCAACATTAAACAATTTTAATATGACTGTAATAGTTTCAAAATTGGTTAAGAGTTCAATCAACTTGTCATACATCCCAAGTCAAACTCTGAATCAAATAAAAAAAAAATTTTAAAAAAAAAATTTAGGATATAATATAATTCAGAAATTTATAAGCCACATACTTTGAATGTGCAAAACACTAAACTGATGCAGATTGTGTATACATAAATATTTAAATACTTATGGTTACGTTGTATTTTTGCTAAACACTATTTTGCATTGATCCTGGTAAGAGAAATATGAAAACAAAAAAAAGAATTAATTTACCTTGCCGTATCTGGAAAAGAAATCAATCAAAATTCCTTCATCTACATCAAAAGGAAGGCCACCAACAAAAATTTTTTTGTTTTGGTTTTCAGATGGGGCGGATTGCGGCTTGGTTTCTGCTATCTGAGTAAATGAAAAACCCGAAGGTAGAAACATCAATAAAGATACAATTACAAGCTTCATCAGTAATTAAGTGAAGAGGATTTTTGCCTTTGGTACTCGATGTTTAGTCTATGAATACATAAATTTGTTATTTTATGTAAAGCAAACTCATACAAATTGTCAACTTTCCACATCTATAAGCAGTAAATAGAGAGCATATACCAGAAATTAAGTGTGGATTCCATTTTCCAATGATCACCATTTCACTTTTTTTTTTTTTTTTTTTTTTAAATGTCATGTGCTTTTTGAATGTAGGCAATCATGGTTCTTTATAGTTTCCATTTCTTTAATATTTGTGAATTGTCGTCAATTTTCATGGGAAAGACTGTAGAATAGATTCACAATTATGAATCCAGAGTTGTCTCTCCTAGACTGGTTGCTAATCAAGGTTAGCTCACCCAGTCTACTCTGCTATTTAATTTATAATTACAGAGAGAAGAGATGTATTCATGCTTTTTCCCCAATGGTATAAGTATGAAAGGAATTTGCTTGCCAATTCCTGCACCAATAACCATAACACCACCAAAATGAGACAAGATCAATGAATTGAAAAAGCCAAGATCTGAACTCGAATCATTTTAATTAAAAGATGTTCACTTTTTAAGTCAATTAAAAATACAAAAAACTGAACTATACACATTAAGTTGATTTTATTGTAAAATGAGAATTCTGAAATAATTTTTTTATGAAAGTTACCTTATATGGAGTGCGTGGATTACAAGCCTTTGGATCAACCTGAAAACAATATAAAAAAAGCTTAAATTACTAATAATAATGACACTAATGACTAAGATCAAAAGGTTACTTGCTAAGAAATCCAAGAGTTTACTGACTAATGAAGGAAAGTAAAATAATTATTGGCTAAGAAAAAGAGCTAAGGAGACATGTTGGCTAAGAAAAGGAGCTAAGGAGACATGTTGGCTAAGAAAAGGAGCTAAGGAGACATGTTGGCTGAAAAGATAAAAGGAGCTTTGGCTAAAAGGAGCTACACTGTTGGCTAAGAAAAGGAGCTAAGGAGACATGTTGGCTAAGAAAAGGAGCTAAGGAGACATGTTGGCTAAGAAAAGGAGCTAAGGAGACATGTTGGCTAAGAAAAGGAGCTAAGGAGACATGTTGGCTAAGAAAAAATAGAAAACATTTTTTCTTTTCATCTTTGTTTTTGATCTCAGTTTCAATCAATGCATTTGTTGTGCATCATCAGAGGATACAGTCAGTTAAGTGCTATACATGATACATGCTTGGGTGATCATGTTTCTTTTGATCCATGATTGACTAGGAAGAAGATTTTCCTGCAGTAGGTTGCCATTTCTTTCTGCGGTAGACTGGTTGCCATCCAAGGCTATAGACCCCAATCTACCCTCTCCCAAAGGTACTTGTGCGTAACTGAATGCAACGAATTCAACTGGAATTCAAAATCAGCTTTTCAATTTCTCTTTCCAAGCCAGTATCCACTGCACCACAATGCACATCCACGCAATTGAATCCCTGAAGTTAAACTGAATTAAAATTTAACTTGGTAACTTAAAAACCTGGATACTGCAAATTTTACCAAATTTATTTTTAAAACATCCAATCTCCAAATAGAGGGAAAAGATAAAGCCTTAAACTCTTTGTCAACTGTTTTATTATTTCAGCCAATATTTTCACAAGAAAAATGGCATTAATCAATGATAAAAATTTGCAAGATATGCTTATGATAAATATACCATGTAAATTTCAGCTTATTGTATCTGTTTTTATTTGAAATGCTTCTAATAGCTTATTTGGTTATGTGCGAAATTTGATTATTCTATTAATAACCAAATAAATCAGTGGATGATAATGATGCTTACTTGTCGTCCATCAATGATGTGAGGCCCACCAGACAAGATTAAATGAACACATTCTGGATCTTTGTAAGTCACAAACCCAAAACCCCTTGAACAACCAGTCACTTTGTTTTTCATCACAACACAATCAATTACTTCTCCATAACGGCTGAAGTAGTTAAGCAGAGTATCTACAAGAAATTGAACAAGGTGAAATAATCTTTTCAGAATGAAGGAATGCATTTATATACACACACATATAATAAACATTTGTTAGAGATTGATCTACAAACACCAAATGCTTCTATATTATATCAACATCTTTGTTAAAAAACCTTGAAATATGATAATACTGTTAATTTTGAAAATAAACCTCAGTACAATATAAACACTTGCTTTGCTACTGGTTAAAAACATTTTACAGCCATGCTTAAATATCTGAAAAGTTTCTTAAATGATTATTGCTAATATTTTAATTTCTGTTTAAATTAGCTTCAGTAAAGATTAAGAAAAAAATCCAAATAATACCCTTAGATTTACTTGGACAATTCATTCCACTCAATTATTTTCAAAATGAATTCTTCATAAATTTTTAAAAAATAAATAAAATTATTCACCAAATTTTAATCAATCATGAACTTGACTATTTTCATTTAATAATGAAGTTTACAATTATAACAATACAGTATTTACAGTTGGTAAAAAAAAAAAGATTTTGATTACCCAAACATTTACAAATACATTTAGTAACAACTTTGTTAACAAATCAGGTTTACATATTTGGAAAACTGTTTGAAACAACTGAAGATATAAAGGTAATTGAATTTACTTATTAACCCTTTGTTGCATATTGGTTACAATTGTAACCAATATGCAACAAAGGGTTAAAATGAGAATTTTCTTTATCTATAATTCTTTTGCTTAGTATGCAGCAACTTATCAATATTCTCATAACAATGAAAACAAAAAATATTACCTGATTGAGTTTCCCAACTTAATCTTCCAATAAAGAGTTTCCTACAAGAAAAAATGGACTAATATTAGCAATGTACTAGAATTTTGCGATATTTTGAGAGAGAAAACAGCTGTTACTATTTTTTTACCATTACTTTTGCTTCATAGTAATGTTCTTTTTATTTCTTGTTTTTAATACATCAGGGACTTTTTTAGTTTAAAAGAGGCACTGCAAAATCAAAAATAAACAAGTAGAGCCCCCGATTCCGTTTTCACTCCTCCCACCCCATTTTTACTTTTGGGAAATTTCATTTTTTCCATTTTTATATTTTATGAGAAAATTGTAATACAATATGCTATAATTGTTATTAAAACTGAAAACAAAAACATTATTCAAAGTTTTATTGCATATAAAGAAATAGCAAATATCTACAAATCTTTTTTTAATGATAAAATCCAAGTCCAAAAATAAGTTGTATGTTAAAGTAAAAAATATAACATGACTAGACAGTGGAATGTTACAGTGCATAATCATCTTTGAGGTAGAAATTTTAATCAGAGATTCCTTTACGATCACATTCAAAACAAAATATCAAACAACAAATTAGACATTAATTTAAAATTTAAATAAAACAACTTAAACCAAGTTGAAATACTGCTCAAATTTAAAATTGATAATTTCTTAATTTGGGAAATATCTAATCTTCAAATCTCTTCTCTAAATCTCCATCGTAATACAACATTGTGAGTTGCTTGGTGTTTTCATGGATAAGATTTTCATGTTGTTGATTGAGTAAATATTTAAACTGAGAAAATGAACGTTCAGCATCTATGCTGGTAACAGACATTCATATAACCTTATTGGCAATCTGTTCCAGAAGAGGAAATCTATTTGCATTCCAAAATGATGGAATGTTAAAAGGATTTGGTAAATCATTTTGGTAATTCACATACATTTGGAATCAGTAGAACACTGCAAATACTTGATGGCTGCAAAAACTGTCTAAATCATAGCCTATACACGATAGCTCTCTGGAATGAAACAGGCAAGCTGCCTTGTAAAAGTTATACACAGGATGGGTATCCAGGTGTTTGTTCAGATTCAAAAAAGATGTGCTGAAAAAATCTTGGAAATTTGAGTTAACTATCTCTCTCTCTCTCTCCTTTTTAGTTCAGACAAAAGACGATCAGTTTCTAAGCCAAATGTTGATTTTGATGTACCAGTATGCAAATGCTGTTTTACATCCTCCACATTATATACAATACATGCAAGTGGAGACTTAGCTTTGACAAACTTAGAAGAAACTATTATTAAACAAGTGCAGTTCTCATTTATAAAATGCAGATTTAGACACAAATTATGGTAAAAGGCATGATGTAGTTGACCATCATCTACTAATTCTAGAATCTTATCTATTGCAAGGCCATGGCGCTTTTCTTACTTAAAGAATCCTTCATAAGAATGTATGAAGGATGGGTGTTATTTGGCCGCATTAAACCAAGAATTCCATCTGCTTGCCACTAGTACAGTGGGTAGTTTCACTTGTACCTTAGGCAAGAAACCTTCAAGCCATTTTAAGTATCACTTTTTCTGGCTAGGCTTTAAAAAAAAAAAAGGCTTACTTGATAAAAGTAGCGAGCTGGGTAACATTATCAAATTCTGGCCAGTGTGAAAATATTTTACCAACAAGATTTAAAATATGTGCTAAGCACAACACATGGCAACAAAGACATTTGGCAACACTTCCTTATGAGCCTTTTTTGTAATAGGCTGCAGAATCTGTTACAAAGACAATAATATCCTCAGATGCAATATTCATATAAGTTACAGCTCAGATGCCTGACTTAGTTTGATGATTGCATTCTTCCAAGGTTACAACATCAATGAGAAATGACTCCCCATGAATGCTTGCAATTACATTCAAAATGCTGTGGCCATGACAGTTGTTTCATGTGTTATGATGCTGACTGATTGATTAGCAAGTTTGGTTTTCAGGGTAGCAAACAATTTTGGTAGATGAAGTTGTCTAACACAACTGACACATGGAACAGCACCACCTTCTTTACAATGTTTTAATAGGAATAGCCTCATTTTGTCAAATTTTGTGTAGGGAAATATCAGAAAAAGTTCACATTTTCAAAAAATCAAGGACAAAATCATCTTGTACCTCTTTACTCTTAAAGTTGTGATTGTCTGTTTCAGTTGAGCCATTTTTTTTTTTTTTTGTTAAATGAGTTTTTGATTTGAAGTGATCTTTGTGTCAACCCTAAAAATGTCAACACTATGAAATAGGTACCTACCACTAAATTGCTGAAAAAACAGCATAGTATGAAGAAAAAAAGTTCCTAAACTTAAAATGAAGTTTTTCCATCAAAATGTGTTATTAAGAAGAAAGATCAAAGTATTTCTTAATTATTTCTTAATCCTTTCTAACATTTGAAATTATGATCTTGTTTTGTTTTTCATTACCAGGTAAACAAATTGTTACTGAAGTTTACAATGGATAATGTAATATTTCGTAACTCAGTTTTTTTTTGGGGGGGGGGGGGGTTTCCAGTGAAAAAAAATAAACACATTAATTTGAAAATTTTTGCAAAAATCAAATAATTGTCTGATTTTAATGAAACTTTCAGGACTTATAACTACAAATGAACAAAATTATTTTTAAAAAATCTTGGTAAAAACACTATTTCTATTACTCTTTTACCCCCACTGCTATAAATTCATGAAATTTTAAGGAATTAAATTTTGTTTCACAAGTTTTTTTACTAGTTAAATGCAGGATTCCTTGGGGAATGTAAATAACTATTTTTTTTCAAACAGTTGGCCTTTTTACCAAAAATCTGCTCTGAATAGTAAGATAGAAAATATAATAAAACTATGCCATCATTTAATTAGGTAAGCTTTTAAATATATATAATCATATAATTATGAATTAAAAGTACATTGTGACACAGAAATTTCATGTTTCGAGATAGAATCTCATCATCAGGCAATGTTGGCTATGAAAATGATTTATATATAAATTGCAAGCAAGTTATTACACTACAATATAATTGTATTGAACACTTGAATACAGCTGTGTACTGGTCTAATTTAATTATGACCAAAAACTAAATAATGAGCAGTTTAATCACAGGTAGTGCCTCAATGTTCACTTGCGTGAAGAGGAGACCGACGCTGGTGTCTTTTTCTCTGAGTTGTTTTCTGGGCACTCTAATGCAAAGTGACCCATCCTTTGGCATCTGAAGCACTGTTTCCATTCGCACCAATGCCTGAAGCTGCTGCAAACCCACAACAAACGCGCGGGCTATCCATTTTTCAGGTGGTCTTTCTCCAACCTGGCGAGCCAGTCTTTCGAGTGCTGCCAGGAATTCATCGACTGTCTCTCCATCACAAAGTCACCACATTGTAAACAGTTCAAATACCACAAAAACATCTACAGCACACGCAGTGGTGAGAGCGCACTTGATTTCCTCGATATCAGCACTCTGCTCTTTGCTGAGTTGCTAATACACAGTAAAAGCGCCACCTGTCAACTTCAATCCCTTCTTCATCAGATGCGGCCCCTCCAAACTCAGGAATCAGCCACAGGTCGAAAGCCTTCTTGTTATTACCATTGCTGCTGGATGCAGAAAAAGTGTGTCAACGTCTGAGGTTTTGCTGAAATAGCTTCTGTTGAAATGTGTCGTGATAAAAAGCAGAGATATTGCCTCCCTCAATTTGAGAAGGGCCTACCGATAAGTCCGAGTCTATCAATCACTCTGGTCCTTTCAGACTCTCCTACTGCTGTAGCAATGCACAGTCAACGCCTCCTCGAGAAATTTGACTGCGCTCTCATTCCAGCTCTTTACATACAGCCTATGCAAAACACTACACATTGCATTGACAAGCCAGTTACCAATCACAGTTTCCGCACATGCCCACCTGTACTTGCTTTGGGGGTGTCAAATTGACCAACCGACTCATTAAAAGAACATTATAGTTTGAAGAAAAAAAATTTTCAATGAATAAGTTTTTCTTTTTTAATCATAATTTATAAAATTTCAAAATTTTTTTTTATTCTACAAAACCTTGTTGCAGTTAGTTTTTTTTAAGTGAAGACTATATTTACTAATCAATAATTGAAAAATTTAATACAAATTATTGAGCCAATAGATGTTTGTGTATAGGAAGTTTGTTTAAAGTATGGTATTGTTATATTAAAAGGTCACGTGTTTCACAGTTTCTTACCCTTAAAGGAAAAAAGTTTGGATAATTATGTCAATTCTGGTCAACCATACTTAAATGTTATTTGACATCTGGCTGTCATTCATCTTGCTTATTTCACACCTTAGTGATTAAGAAATAGTTTTATTCTAAATTTCTTACTATAAACAAGTAATACTTGTGTAAATCAGATTAACTTTAGTTTTTGAAAATTAGCAAATTTAATCTGTCACAGGTGTATATTTAATTTTTGCAAGATTTTTAAAACCAAAAATTAACTTTTGTTTACAAATGTCTCAATCGTCTAAAATTTTAGATTTCAATCAATATAATTTTTGTTTGAAATACACCAGAGTATTTTGCTTACTGGAAATGGTAAATTTAATCATTTAGCTTATAATTAAGGCTAAAATAAAAGTTTCAAGGAAACCTTATTTTTAAAAATTCAATTTAAAAGTTAAGAATTGGAAATGAGTGGAGACAGAATTTGCAAAATATTTTCTTCTGCATAAAAGTCCAGAGAAAATTGCTCCACTCTGGCTTTAGCACAAATTTTAGATGCTGAGATTTTTTTTTATAGAGGAGCAAGCCTAACTTTTGAGGTTGATTCAATAAGCTTTTGAGGTGCAAGAGACAGAAGTTACCACTTTGTCTTTATTTTAGCAGCCAAAAGTATAGCAATGCATTTTTGTGATTTTTTTTTTTTTTTTTTTCCCATGTTTCATTTATGAAACAATTTCACTTTATGGTATTTTGAAAATTGATCTATTACAAATCAACAGGAGCAACAGTAAACATTTAAGAGATATTGGCACTAATTAAATAGACTGGTTCACTTTAAAAAAAAAAAAATGAAAAATTTTCAGCAAATAATTTTTGATAGCATTCATTAGTCTTTTTGTAAGCCACAAAATTTAAAATATAGTGACATTTCTATCAGTTTAGAAGTGGACAGCCTTGTTCATAATATCAATACAGTGGTAAAATTGATCCCTTTCTTTTTATAGAGTTATTGAATAGAAATGTTATTCATTAGCTTTTTTTTTCTGAACTTTTTTCATAGATGTGGATTTTCTAGGAAGCACATGCACAACATGGGGATGTAGTAATTTATCTTAAATGAATAACATACTTTCATTAATTTATATAAATTTTTAAAATTTAATTATATATTTTTAGGAAATTAATTAAATCCAACATTTCTTTGTTTAAAATTTATTTAAAATATTTAAACAAATTATATATTTCCATTTGTAAATGAGTTATTATGCGACCTAGGTTTCTACCATAAGTTGTGTCTTCAGGCAATTTGCAATAACATTAATTATTGCAAATCACCTGTAGGCACCACTCATGGTAGAAACTTAGGTCACATAATAACTCGTTTACAAATGGAAAATATTCATAAGTTCTACAATATAATTATATTGAACACTTTTTAATACAAATTTGCACTGGTCTAATTTTATTATGACCAAAAACTAAGTAATTATACAATAATTATATATATATATCCATTTGTTCTTTAAAAGAAATCTAAAATGATTTTAAAAAAAAAATATTTCAATTCTGACAAACATCACTTTAGAAAGATCAAATGACTACTAATCTATAAAAGTATCCCCCCCTGCCAAAAAAAATTTTTTTTTTTTTTTTAAAGCAAACAGCTCTACTTAAGTTAATTTTAAGAACTCTTTACAAGACTGCCAGACAGGAGAGAAGAAATATATTTCATAGTGACTTTAATAAGAGAATCGTTGAGTAAAAAAATTTCTTCATTTATATATGTTTAAAAAAAGAAAATGTTCATTTCAAAGGAAATTTGAATGACAGGAAAAGCAAATTTGAGAACTCTTAATTTTAATAAAATTTGTTTTTGTGTGTTTGTTTTTTGTTTGTTTTTTAGCATGTAAAGATACATTTGACAAATTTTTCAAAAAAAGTAGTAAAACATTTCTACAATCTTCAATACAATCACTGATTTCATATTAATGTGTTAAAATGTTTGTTTCTTTTAATTGTTTAAATTAAAAAAACACAGTTTAAATAAAAAAAAACCTTAAATTGTAGATAACATTTTAAATTGTTGTATTTTTATGTAAAATTAATCTAACTTTTTTTCTTTTAATACACACCACAATTATTAAAAGATAATTAAAGTTTCAGTTTATTGTTAAATTTATTAAGACATTGTTAGCCAGGTGATTCAGTTGTAGATAATTCAAAATATTAGATTAAAAAAATATGGTTGGCTGGAGGTGGTAATGTTATCTAGTTATTCCCCTTAAATTAAAAACACTATCTGCTTATTCCATAAATAATATCAAAATTTAAAGTCAAAATCATATATTCTTATTAGATTTTATTCGTTAATATCAATTTCATAATCCTAATGATTCATAAACTTCACAATAACATTTTAGTGTAGGTCTCATCTGGAAGAAAAGAAAGTAAAGAAGATAGTTTCTACCTGTACAAATGACTTAGACTAGTCTATCAAGATTGTTCTGTCAACACTGGAATAGGTGATAATCATAAAGGAAAAACCTGAAGAATAAGAACTGTTTTGTCCAAATAAAACCTTATGGTTTTTAATATATAATCTCTGGTTGTATTATCATGCCTTTGCAAATAATCAAAGAGGGCATCTTTTCTTTGAATGCAATATTTAAACTACTGAAAACACTTGTCTATTGTAATTTTAACTGCCACCTCAATGGACTAACCCAACCCCAAATAAAACTTTTTCTACCCCTCAGGTTGTACCTGTTTGCCTCAAGTAAGCTATTGTTTGCATCATTTTTTTATAGACTTGAAAAACATCAATATTTCAAAATCTGTACAAAAATGAGATGTAAACACAAGAGCATAAAGAATTAAAAATATGCACTTTTAATTATTAAATTATAAGAAACTTCTTTTCCAAGTTGATGACAGTGAACCAGTGAAAATTCAGGTTCAGTTTAACTCTAAAAACCACTATTTTTTTCAAATTATAAAAAAAAAGCAGCTTCTTCATGGTACATCTCTTAAGCTGAAGTCATTTGTTTAGAAACTTCTTCAATCATCCTTGGAAACGTCTTTCATTTAAACAATCTCTTTCCTGAATAACATGAATATTTATGGTTTCAGCTGTAGCATTTTCTAGACTCATAGACATGTCATCTTATGTCTTTCTGTAGGAGAACATACTTGTGTACCTGTATGACCCAACCCACCCTCGGTCTCAAGCTTGCCTGTATGTATGCTGTGTGCATTGACAGGCCATAAGTCGCACTTGAGTCAGCAGCTGTTTGCTCCCGTTTTGTCCCCAGGTGATCAAAGATGTCAAATGATCAGTCAAAATCCCTCACTTCCCCAGCCAAGTTGTGATTTCTGATCTCAGAGAAAGTTAAGGACCTGAGGAAAAGGGGGCTGTCGTCTTCGTGCTGCCCTTCTCAACAACTCAAAATCAAGAGACAGTTGGTTGCATAATGCAGAAATAAGGAAACAGACAAGAACAAAAAAAAAAAAGAAGACAGTAACAAAGGACAGTCTATGTGGAGTAATGATTATATTGTAATTCTTTGTACAGCAAAAGAGAGTAAAAAAAATTAATAAGAAAATACAATCTAACTAAAAATTACTTGCTGCTACTATGTTTACTTGTTGTTAGAGGTAATACAGTCTTTATGCTACCCTTCTCTTGGGTTTCTGCTAGCATGGGTGAGAGAATTTTCTGCGTCTTCACTCCAATGCATTTTGAGCAGGTCTCTTCTCTCTTCTCCTTGGGTTCTTCTGATGTCTCTAACTTGTTTTTTAAATCCATTGACTTTTTGTCGAAATCGTTTCAATATGGCATGGATCGGTAAGTGTTTGAAATGTTTCTCCATAAAAGTTTGTCAATTTCATGTATCTGGCTTAAATCACCCGCTTACAACTTCGCACTGATGTCTGCTGATCTGGAAGTTCAAAGACAAGATTCTGTTGACTTTGTACATTCACCTCTCAGCATTAATTACGACTCCATTCTTACATGGATGGTTCTTTTCAGAATCAACTGACAATTCTGTTTTCAGTCACTTTTTCTCTTTTCCCAAGAGAGAATGGGAGAGAAACAAACAAACAAGGAAGAAAGTAACAGAGTTCTCTCCTTTCGTGAGGCAGGCTTGGCATCTGGTCATTGTTCAATTGCTATCATATCAGTCAATGTCATTTCATGAATGCCTTGAGTCTAACCTTTTCCCTTATCTCTTGGCCACCCCAGCACTCATTTCTTTCTTCTTCTCTTTCTTAGTTCTTCCTAAGAAAAAGAAAAAAAAATATATACACACAAAGATATTCTCCAAATATCTATTCTGGGGTTCGAATCCAGGGTTCGTCGATACTTAGTTTAACATGTGTGCATAAGGAACACTGTAAATGTTACACCTGTGCCATCAAAATTACAACCATCGTTAGAAAGTTTTAATATTGAGATGCAATAAAGCAGAGATTCACAGTTCACAACTAAAATAGAGGCCAATGAATAGGTTTAATTAATCTATCCCCTTTACATTTATTTTTCTTGTAAGAAAGGGAATGATTAATTAAACATTTCATTTTGCTTAATAACTAATTTTAATAAATACTTTATTTGTGTAGATAATTATAATGACTGGGTGAGAAAGCACATTCAGTTGATTTATGTCCTTTTCCACTACACAAAATCTCAGATTTGGACATTATATATGGGATTACCTCATAATTTCTCAACTGAGTCTATTCAAATATCCACAAGAGATTTTTAAAACTAATATTACAAAGTTAAGTCTGATAATGTCTAGATTATATTAAGATAATTTTTTTTAATCATTTCATCCAAAGAAAGGTGATAATGCCACCAAGACACAAGGTGTTACTGAGAATTACAGAAAATGTAAATGTTAGCGAAGAGAAAGGACACTAAAAGAACAGTTCAAAAAGACAGAGATAGCTATTGATGTTGCATTTAAATTTTAGAAGATTAAGGTGACAAAAGAAACTGGAAGAAAGTTCCACAGGATGAAGAAAAGAGAAACTATTAAAATAGAACTTATGATTATATTTGGCCATTTCAAAAGTAAAAACGAGACCTAGATAGTAATTTAGTAGCACGTCTAAATTCATGGAGTTGGGGTACTAAGGAGGAAAGCTCATTAGAACAATAGCCATGAAAAAACACAGGCAAGCCATGTCACAGTGATGGGAGAGTGATTGAAGTCAAGATGTCAGGACCAATAATATTACAGATCCTTCTTTTTATTTTGTTGAGGATCTTGATATATCACAGAAGTACCAAACTGGCAATGGCAGCAATATTCAATGTATGGATAAATGAGAGATTTATAAATGTACAAGATGTATTCTGGCAAGAAAAATTGTCTGGCATAGCACAGTGAACCAACATTCCCAGCAACAGACTAAGCAATATAATTATTCCACTTTATATCAATGAAAAACCTGATAAGAACGCACAATGAGTTGCTTTCCTGGAGATTTGCTTCAGCTATGCTGATAGAAGGTAAAAATGGTTCTCTAAAATGATTAAAATATTGTAGTCCTATTTTGGTAGTGTTAAAATTTACAAGCCATTTCTTGCCCCATTTAACAACTTATTTATGGTGATATTTTTTTTTTTTTTAAATCAGCTGCCATTTTTACTTTATCAGACCTGCTGGACTTACTATTAAAACAAGAGTAAATAGTTGCCGTCATCATAAATACAGAGTTGGAAATGATATCAGGTAGTTCATTGATAAAGATAAGAAATAAAGTAGGTCCAAGAATAGAGCCCTGAGAGACACTCGCATTAATGTGAAAGGATCCAATAGAGTGGCTATTTATCAGGACTTTCATTACATGATTTGTTAAGAAAAATTAAATAAAAAATTCAGCCAGACACCATAGCCCTCCAATATGCACAACTTGAACTTCACAATTTTTATCTAAAGTTAGACAGATTCTTTCCATAATAACTGAACATAACTCTAGTTGACCTAGAGCAAAAGCCACATTGATTATTTGAAAAGGAGCCTTGCAAAGTGAGATGCTTAAGCAGCTCAATGTTGATTAGAGCCTCTAATATTTTGCCAAAAAAGAGGTTAAAAAATTTAATTCAAGGGATCAGAAGGTTCAAAGTTCTTAGACATGAACTACAGAAGAGGATTTCAGAGAAGCAGAAAGGAATTTGTTGTAGAGTTGAGAGAGAACAGAATTCAATTCAGGAGCACATTTACTTAGGACAGTTGCAGGTTTACTCTCAAGCCTATATAAATAACATCAAGGCAATAAATACAGATGTAATTAAAAGGAACAAAAGAAAATCTTCAATTACAGTAGTTGTCAACCTGTACAAGAAATATGCTAGAATGTTACCAGTTATTGCTCTTCACTCATCAAGACTCAATCAAGGAAATTAAAATATTGTGAACACTAACTGAAAATGGGTTAACGTTAGGAAGGAAACACACATAGCAATAATATATTGACAGTGTCCTAACAACCAAACCAATCCTTTTTTTCAATCCAATGAATTGTTTTGCAGACTCTTAAGTAATAATTGAAATATGATCCATTCAAAATGGAGAACATTTTCAAAAAAAGACGATGCATATTCCCAATTTTTAATATGATATTCCAAGATTGCAGACTTGGATGTGATGGAACACTTATGCAAATTTTCCAGCCAAACTTTTCTAGTACACACTGTTACATGTTGGGCAATTCTCTTCTCTTTTGAAGTTGAGTGGTCCTATCTATGTAGTCAGCTTCAAACTGACATATAAATTGGTAAATTATACAACTTGTTGGAAAAATAGGTAGACCACCCTTGTGAAATGATTTTAACAAAGGTCAAGAAGAGAACATGATACATGACTTAGCCAAAAATAAATAAAATTATCTGACACTGGTAGAGATGTGTAAATTTCACACTGATCTCATCAGTTCACAGCAATCTAAGATATACAGGATTTTTTTTTTTTTTAAACAAAACTTTTTGATCTATGGAATCTTAGCATTAATACTAGATTATACCACATCTAAAATATTTTCTTAATAAATTTTACTTCCCATTCTATTTATTCATAGAACAGATCAATAAGGCATGATGGATTAAGATGTTTACAAGATTAATTTTATACCATTGAGAACAAAATGAGTCCCAGTGGGGGTATAATCTAGTAAATGTGGGTTTTTAGAACAGACATAACAAACTGAGAATTTTGTCTTGGTATTACCATATTAAAAAATGATAAACAACCATTCCTCATTTTCACAAGTGGAGAACTGGATTAAAAATTAATCTAAACTTAATAAAACACTGCATTTTCCAATTCCCTATTAAACATACAAAAGGTGTCATCAACATAATGTACGTAGCAGTTAAACCATATGGCAATAGCAAACAACTTTTGTTCATAGAACCCCACAAATATGTTAATTATCACAGGACCTAAAGATCTACCCATTGAAATCTCAACAATCTGCTTATACATGACATTGTCAAAACTTACTTTGACAGACATCATTGAAAACTTAATGAACTCAATTCATGTCTGAATTTCTGGGTTGAGGAGCTCTCATTATACCCAAGTGACCCCAGAGACTGGACTCTCACTTACTATGACCATGGGTCAGATTAACCTTTAAGCCTTGTATAGGCTGCAGCTTAAAGGCTTCTCAAGCTTTTACAAAGCAATGGTTATTCATTTTCTAGATGCTATAACTTATAGTTTCATAAACTGAAACAATATCAATATCACAAATTCATTTTTTTTTTTTTTTTTTTTTACTATGGTTGTGTTGAAATCTGTGCTAATTTGGTTTTGCAATAAATAATAAAATTGAGGTATTTCTTAAAGAATATTTTTATTGACAAACAAAAGATAACTTTCAGTTTATTTAAAGAATTTGCAATAAGTTTACTTCATGCTATGTAAATGTCAATAAAATAAATCAAGAGTAAAAAAAAAAAAAAAAACGAATGGTAGAGACAAGTTAGAGGGTGGGTCTGTCTAGAGGTGGGGCATAATTTAATTAACGTAGGAGCCCCAAAAGGTCAAAATCTGGCTGTGACTATGATAGAGTAATTGGGACAGGCTGTGTGTACTTGGCCTCATTGGAAACAGAACAAAGCAATAACTGAGCAATACTAAATATAAGGATAAGGCAAGATATCCCTAGACATCAGCAGTGGAATAAAAACAATCTACCTCCATAAATTATATGGTTTAGTTTGTATTTTCCTGTAGGTTACCTGGATTGACACACCTGAAGAAGGTGGAGGATACAATAGCTGAAATATTGTGATAACAACAAAGATAAGGAAAACAGTCTGTGTGTAAATAATGTAAATTAATAAGCAAGGTAAAAACAGTTTCAGGAATACAATGGGGAGAAACATGACTTCACCACTGATCATTGGCACAAATGTCATCTATTGTTTCCTTAAGTGAAACACAAGTAAACAGATTATTGATATCAAATGTACACAAAGTTGTTGTCAGAAATAAGTGGGCATGTTTTGATTTTAGTGAATCACATTCTATTACAAGTTCAGAATCCTTTATCCAAAATTCTTGGGGCTGGAATTGCTATGGACTTTCAGATTTTGGAATACAGGCTATTTAATGTGTGTGTGTGTGTGTGTGTGTGTGTGTGCGCATATGTATGTGTGTATATATATATATATATATATATATATAAAATGGAGTAACTAGGGAATGGAATCTAAGCATAAACACAATATGCCTTTACATTTTCTAACACAGCTTTAAACATATAACCTGAAGGTAGCCTTATATAAATAACATACTCTGAAAGTAGTTTTATATAAAATTTAGTAAGTTTTGTTTACTTACAGATACAGGTAATGTGATGCTCACACGGATTTTTAAGTGGTGAAATTAAGAATTTTCACTTTCCGTATGTGTACAAAAAACATCACTACTTACAAAAAATATATAAATGCAGGACTTTTTGAAAATCTTTATTCAGCACAAATCAACTGGTAAGTAATCCATGATCAAACGTGTTGCTGTGACAATGCTAACAAAAAAAAAAAAAAAAAAAAACTGGTGTCAATACAGGCTACATAGATGAGCTGGGGAACCTCCATCCAGAGTAGAAAAGGTCACTTGCAACAGTGGCACATCACCTAGGAACCTTCCCAGTGCTTTCTGAAATTTTTCATTACTAGCAAGTCATGTCAGCACCTGGAAAACTTTTGGAATTTCAGATAATGGATACTTAATCTGTACTTAAGTTTTCAAAACAATTTATATTAAATCAAGACAATCATCATTATTGCAAACAAAAGGACTGATTGTAAGAAGTTAGCTTGATCTGTAATATCTGTCTCAATATATTATTGATATGTTTATTTACATCCTTTTTTAATCGGTCTGCATAATATTTAAAATTCCTTCATCAAGTTCTGACGAGTGAGATGTGATAACATATTATATATATATATATATTCTTTTGCTTTTTCTTTTCATATTACCAACTATTTTAGTTGAAGTTTTTCTCTTATTCCTTTTAAATTATCTGTTTTTACTGCATTCATTAAATTTTGTTACTTGAAAGGTCTTTAAGAAATAACAATGGAAGTAGAGAAGATTTATATCAAACTAGCAGTATAGCCCGGCATTGCTCGGGTGTGTAATGAAAGCTTTAAAACTAATTCATGGTCCTGGATCACAGACTCTTTGGACATTGGCACGAAAGACTATAAAGCAATAGTTGTTTCCAGTTAAATCGAAACCGTAGACTGAAAGAAAAATGAATGGATGTAAAGCAAATTTTGATTTCCTGGTATCAATATCAAATAAGTTTTTTTTTTCATCGTAAATGGAAATTTGAAGATTAAACAAGTCCTCTGAGTAAATGGTATCAAGGCTGAGACTAAGAACTACAATTATACCTACTTAGAGCCAAACTCAAAGCAAAAACTAAAATAAAAGGGCTGAAAAACAAAATACATACAGGCAAATAAACAGGCACACACAAACATCTTGCCTTTTACATATATATATATACACTATCAATTTTCTGCACTATTGTAAGAACTGCAACCTTGAAACTTCTGAATATCGTTTCTTATGTCTTTGTCTATGAGTGTATCAAATTTGATTAAAATCGAGCTCTCCTTCTATAACCCAATTTTTTCGATTATCGATTTTCAATATTTATCGGGGATAACTGGACACAAAACCTAGCTAAAAACACTCGCAGGTACTTATAGTACAAATGTGTAAATTTTGAAGAAAATCAGTTTAGCCGTTTCGGAGTCTATAGGTAACAGACACACGCACACACAGACAAAGTTCCATTTATAAATAAGTTTAGATTTAGATTTTAAAATATATTTAATCTGCCTTATGAAAATAGTGATATTTTTATTCTGGGACATTTTATTTTTTGCATACCTCCCCATATATATATATATATATATATATAAAAACACATGCATACACACTCTTACATATATGTGCAGATAAATACATGTATTAGAACGTCTTTTTATTTTTCATCCTTGAGGCTTTTTTATATGTACACCTGTACACACATACCATATATATATATATATATATATATTAAAAAAGGATTAATTCAAAGATGTTGAATGGCCATTTCGATATGACGATCCCCACGGGGAGCGACACATCACCTCAGCAACAGAAAAAAACCTTTCAGAAACTGGAGAAAAATTAGTCTACTTTTCCTTTTTAAATAGATTGCAAAGAAATTAAAAAATAAATAATAATAAAATAAAATAAAATAAAACAAAATAAAAATAAAAATAAAGGGAAAGAAAAAGAAAAGGAAAAAGAAAAAGAAAAGGATAGAATAAAATCAAATAAATAAGAAAAGAAAAAAAATTGACATCGTCTGGGTTTGCAAAAAAAAGGGGAGAATGTAACTAAAAATTAACAGACCCCGTGTTGAATCATTTAAAGCAACACGGAAAAAAGTTGGTAAGAGAGATAAAAGAAGGAAGGGAGGGAAAAAGAAAGAAACTAAAGAAAAAAAATTTTTTTTAAATATTACAGACGCTGGACAAATTCAAAAATCTAATTTCCCCAAAACGTTGAAGTATTAAAAAAAGCCTTTACTTAAAAAGGCATAAATTATTGATAAAAGGGAATAAAAAGATATAGGATTTGAAATAAAATTATTTTTTTAAAAAAATTAGGTCATTTGAAAATAAACTAAATAAAGACAATACTAGGTAAAAAAAAAAAAAAAAAAAAAAAAAAAAAAATTACAATTATTTTTATTTTGTTTTATTTTATTTTATTTTATTATTATTTATTTTTTAATTTCTTTGCAATCTATTTAAAAAGGAAAAGTAGACTAATTTTTCTCCAGTTTCTGAAAGGTTTTTTTCTGTTGCTGAGGTGATGTGTCGCTCCCCGTGGGGATCGTCATATCGAAATGGCCATTCAACATCTTTGAATTAATCCTTTTTTAATATATATATTTGCTCTGTAATATTTTATTACATGGAGCTCTCTTCCTGTATCATTTTTTAATATTAAAATAAATTTTTAATATTAATTAGGATCGGGTTTTTTGGAATTTACCTTCCTGCTTTTTTCCTTTGGATTGAAGTATCTGAATTAAAATATATATATATATATATATATATATATATTCATACAGATAGGTGTGGGTTTGTGAGATATAATTGCTACTTTTTCATGTAGGCAAAGTAGGCATTTTTTTTGTAATATACATACATACATATATATATATATATATATATATATATATACACACACAACAACAGGACCCAAAGGACTACCCATCGCAACCCCATCAGTCATTTGATAACACCGGTAAAATAGAAGCCAAAATTCAACATTGGCTGTTGTCCTTGTACAAGAAAAATTTGATTTCCAAAGACATCTATAGCAGGATCAGGCCCGTAGGCTCGCAACGCCCTAGGATGTACATAGTTCCAAAGGTCCATAAGGAAGGAGTCCCACTTAGACCTATTTTGTCTATGGTGGGCTCTGTACAGCATGAGTTGGCTAAGTGGTTAGCCGAGATTCTTCAACTTTTATCTGATGCACTGTCCACGTACAATGTTCTTGACTCCTTCAGTTTTTCTAGTTTTGTCAGAAACTTAGACTTTTCCTCCAGAGAAATATTTATGGTCTCTTATGACATAGTCAGTTTGTACACAAATGTTCCATTAACTGACACTATAAACATTTGTGCAGACATGTTGTATAGAGGAAATTTAGGCTCTGCAGTGATTCCCGAGGAGTTATTCTTAGAGTGTATACGGTTGCAACTGAGGGGGTCGAATTTAGTTTTGACAGGACAATGTATGCACAGACTGACAGGGTTGCGATGGGTAGTCCTTTGGGTCTTGTTCTTGCAAATATTTTTGTGGGATATTATGAGCGTTTGTTATTTGAGAAGGTTGATGAGCCTTTGATATATCGACGTTATGTCAATGACACCTTCTCTTTAATTGATAACACTACAGACACTGAAAGCTTTCTAGTTCAGTTAAATTCTTTATATCCATCCCTTCAGTTTACTATGGAGATAGAAAAGGACAGATGTCTCCCATTTTTGGATGTCTGTGTTCAGCGCTGGGACGGGGTTTTCATGACATCGGTTTTTCGCAAACCCACCTTTAGTAGTTTGTACACCAATTGGAACTCATTTGTTCCTAAGTCCTGTAAAATAGGTCTAATAGAAACTTTGGTTCAGTGTGCCCTTAATATTTGCTCTCCGGAGTGTTTGAGCAGCAAATTAATTCACTTGCAAAATATTTTCGAAGGTAACGGGTACCCAACTAATGTAGTAAAACGGTGATTGATCGTAAGGTCAAACGTTTTAAAGAACCAAAAGTTGAAGGACCTAGTTGCTGTCCCTTGTATTTAAAATTACCCTGGCTTGGAAGAAAATGTCAAACTGTTACTGATAAAGTTTCGGCATGTGTTTCGTCCGGTTATTTTTTGGTGCAGTTGCGTGTTGTTTTTCAGACAAGACCTGTGTTTCCATCCTTCAGCAAGGATAGGTTGTTCTATTTTCGGAAAAGTTCTGTTGTTTACAAATTTAAGTGCTGCTGCGATATGGCATATATAAGACAAACCAATCTGAGGTTGGAGACGCGGGTTGTGCAACACGTCCCCGCGAATATACATCCAGGTAGCCCTCTCAGCATTTCCTTTGCTCCGTACAATTACTGGAGAGTTTGTGAGTGTGACATTTTTTCTTTTTAGTTCACTCTTGTGGAATTATATGTATACACCACCCTTACATTTTAATTTTTTTTTTCATAAAAGTTTACTTTTAAACAAGTTCCAGCTTCTCCCAGTATTGTAAGTAATCCTTTGGTTTTGTCCTTCTTTGACCCTTTATAATTATGCCAACGAAGCCCTTGATAAGTGTTGGTCGAAAGGTTCCTCGGGTTTGGGATAATTATGACATCTACTTTATTTAAGGATATAGATAAGGGATAGAAAAAGACATTAAGAATTTTCCATTGTTTGCTCAATAAAAATAAAAACATGCACACATATACAATCATAAATTCTGATATAGAGAAAAATAAGGGCAGAAACTTCAGACTTCATTGAAAATTCATCCAAATGTCAAATATTAAAAGTAAAAATGGATTTTGTTCTAATTTTTTATTAAATACTTATATAAAATTAATAATTCAAGGACATGCACTGCTTTCAGATTTTAATCTGATTTAAACAAAACATGTTAGATGAATTAAATATGTAAGACAAAAAATAAAAATTTCATTCTTAACTTGCCCCCAACAGCAAACACCATTAAGTTAAAAATTACTGAATTAAGATTTCTTATTTAAAATTAATTATTGAGAATGGTAAATTTCAGTTTTTAATTTTTGAAACTATGCACTCAGCACAACTGTCTCAGAAAAAATATTTTGTAAACCATCATTTATCACACAATTATTCAGCATATGAAACGTCCTCCTGATATGGCAAAAGCAATCAAAATGAATACATTAAACATTCAGGTTTAATTCCTGATGAAGTTCAGTGTACAAAAAACAATCAATGAAAGAGAAATAAAATTTCTTTAACAGCATTTAAGTTGTCATTTCAAAGTGGCAAAGTTTGAAGATGTTAAGATCAGCAATTGTTGCTCTAAAATGCCATCAAGCCAAATCCCAAACAAAAAGTCTGTCATTGATCAACTATTACTAATTTCAAGAAAGTTTTGAAGAAAATCTGAATTCATTATCACTAAAATATGCCAGTTAAAGTATTATATACAGTAAATAAGTGTGTATTCATTCTTATGAAAGACTAGCATTCAAAGCCAAAACACAATCTAAATATAGCTATAGAGTAGAACACAAGTGAAGTCAAAGTAAGTCTATAATATAGTTTGATAATTTTACTACAAAACTTACAATCTAATAAGCAGAATAAATACATTTATTTATTATTCAAGATAAAAAGATATGTAATGATTACATGAGTGTCATTTAGTTTGATTACAAAAATGAGGCTTTTACTTACTAACATACAGTATCCAAATACCCCAACACTTCTGATGATAGAAACTTTAAGAGACGCTTATCTAACTTTTGTTATTATACTTTATTTAAACTGTTAAAATTCTCAATGTGTAATAACAAGCAATGAATTTTATTTATTTCAGCTACACATGTGTGTTGTGGTGCAGTGGATATCGGCTCGGAACGCAAAATCGGGGAGTCGAGTTCGAAATCCAATTGAATTCATTGCATTCACTTATATGCAAATACCCTTGGGAAAGGTATTAATCCATCTCTTCCCTCCAGTTATGGGTTAAATAACAGGACAGATTGGGTTCTATAGCCTTGGCTGGCAACCATTCTACCGCAGAAAGCAATGGCAACCAACTGCGGGATAATCATCTGCCCAGTCAGTCATCTCTTTCGAGACCAAGTGTGTATCACGTATGGCACTTAACTGACTGACACAGTAATATAATTACTTTACAGTAAAGTATTTCATATCAATCGAACTGAAAAAAAAGAATATGAAAGTCAGTACATATTCCTTCATACTTCTTTTTTTGATCCCATAAAAAAACTATTTTTGTACAATTCTTAGATATACACACAATTTCTCTTCAATTGTCAATGGTAAAATTGTGACAGCTTCATATCACTAAGTAATTCATATTCCTGTTAGTAATAATGTAAATAATTCAGTAAGCATTTTGATTTTTTTTTTCAAAAAGACAAGTACCATGTGACTAACACACTAGTCACGGTTATCCAATGACTAAAAATAGATCCATTTAAAATTTGATGTTATTAATTGTAACCCAAGTTTATGGAAAGAATTTCAAGTTTTGTTCAGATTTGTGATTGAAGTGGAAAACAAGCAGTTTTTGTTGTCATTTCATATATTATAGACAGAATATAAAGATATTTCATAATGTCAACCCAAAGAGTTAAACCAAACATTAATAAGGATGTTCAAACCTCACTTATGTGATTTCTAAAAAAAAAAAAAATACCCTAACAGTAAAGGTACTGCCAAGTTACTAAAGAATTTTAAGCAATGCTAAACTTACTTTCAGATTATTATTTCAAGGAGAAAGCACATGTGTTACTTTATTTTAGAACACAACTTGGCATTTTCACTAAATGCATTGTCAGTGACCCTCCTCACCAGATTAAAGGATGACAAAATTATGCAAAGGTTTCCTTTCATAAAAGACCAATTTAATGCATGTGAAACCTATGGAATATAAATATAACTAATAACTGTTTGTAAAGACATCTGCTGAATTGAGTTGCAATATACATATATTTTTTTTAGGTTGTGGGTTCATGATGAATCTGTCAGTATTATGACAGAATGCAAAAAGATGAGCAATAGCACAACTTAATGAAAGAGGTATGCAAAGAGCAACCTTTGGGAAACACATGTCATAAAATAATAGCAACATAAGAAATAAAAGCATCTGCTTTGAATGTACTTTCTCTCGTCTCTCTATCTCACACACACAAAACTGAGGCTTACTGTAAGAGTGGCTCTTTTAAGATGCTTCAGCTGATTTTATCAGTATGATGATTACACAATTGCACTTTAGTTTACTTCCATTTAATTTCTACAAAGACTTTTTTTCTAATTGAGAAAAAGAAAATTACTAAATTATCAGTAATTTAGTTACCCAGTAATATAATTAAACATTCTGCACTAAAAAAACATATTTAACAGCAGCAATAACAGTGATAATCTCTTCAGAAAAATATGTGCCTGTATATTTTTTTAGAATATAATCTAGAAAAAAAAATTTGAGATGAATTTAATTCAAGCAAAGAATTTTTTTCTCAAATTTATCCTGGTTTGTTGTTCTTTCCTAGGTAAACAAATTAAAAAGTTTATAAGTTTCAATATTTTGAAAAAAACAGACAACTGGTGGTTGAGTGTTTTCAATTCTAACGTAGAATAATGATGCTGAAAATCTACAATAGGCTAAAAAATGGTATTATAAACAATATTAAATTTTATATAAAAAAACAAATATGTAAATATAGTTTTGAAATTTGTCATTCATGTAAAATCTTTTAAAAAGTTGAAACTTTTTTTTAAAAAAATATTTCTAGTGTAATTTCAAACTTTTCTTCTGTTCTGAAAAACGTTGGTATATTAACAAAAATTTACTTGCAAGTTTCATAAACTAAGAACAGAAATGACCTTACTCAATAAAAATGATATATTAACAATCAAACTTTGTTTTCAATGATTAAATGCAATATTTGTGCCCCAATTTTTAGCAGAAAAAAAAATTGACTGTTTAATAAATTTATGCACTGCTAGACTTTAGCCAATATAAAAACATGCTTGTCTCTAAACAATGATTTGCTACAGCTTTTCTAGTTAATAAGTTTAAGGAATAAGAAAATAAAAAATAAAAATATGGTAGCAAAGTCTGTTAAGATTATTTTCCTTCTTTCAACTGTTTTCTTTTCCGACATTTTTTACTTTTGGATTGGCCATGTATTAAGGATGGCAGAACATACCTTCCAAAGAGCCTACTGTTTGGTGAGTTGGCCTCCAATTAACACAACAGTGACTGATTGCCACAAAGGAGATTCATGGAGTCCCTAAGAAGGGTTCCTTGTCTCATGTGGTATCAGCCACCACAAGTGAATAACACAAATAGCTAACAGATCTTAGTGTTACAAGATTTCCCAGGCAATCAACCAAACAGCAGACCTAGGACAGAAGATACAGTACTAGGCAATTTGGAATCTTTGCATGAAAAATAATTTTGGGTAATAAAAAGAAATTGATAAATTTTTATCTTTCTTGTACTCATATTTTTTTTATCACCCATTCTCTCATTTCTTAGAATAAATTGGGAACAAGCAACATTAGTAGTGTAAGCAGAGAAGGCTTCTACTTTTGCACACCACTCCCACACTAGTTCTATGCACAGGTGTAACGAATATGAAGAACTGAATGGAAGAAAGCTGAGTAAGTGAGAAAAGCAAGAAAAAGCACTGGGATTAGTTGCTTCTCCATATCTCACTTTTTGGGCAAGAATGAAAAAGTTGATGGATTCAGTTAAGGGTAGAGAAGCAAAACAAGTGAAGTCAAAGGCAGAAAAATGGTTTTGCTGTTTATAGTCTTAGGTTTTATGTATGTTTTTCATGACTAATTTTCTCCACCTTTCTATTTGTAAAATTCAGTTAACCTTTCTTAATCATTTTTTTTTTTTTAAAGAGGAAAAACATTCTTTAATAACTTTGAAAATTGTCAACCATTTCAATTCAATCTTATTAAAGAAACATTTTTACACTTTTATAAAATTGAAAATTGTTAATAAGCAACTACTATTGCTCTAATTTTAAATATTGAGCACTTTATTTGCAAAAACCTGCTTGCGTTGCATACAGTAATTTACTAATAAACATGTTTAGTTGGATGTCAACAGTGTTTATTATTATTACTTTGTATACAGCCTTTAAGATTTCACTTACCTGGTCGACTCAGTTGATTAAAAACTTAATTGGGCAATTAAAGTTTGCTTTACTAGCCCATGATTAATTAAAAATCTCACAATAAAATGTGTCCCTTCAAATATAAAAAAAGGAAATCTGATTCCTTTTACAACCCAAACGTATGCCATTGAAGATTCACAAGTTACTTAGAATGACCTAAAATGACATTATTGAACTCTCCGGTCTTATACATGGCACCTGATTTACATCGAAATGTATGGTTAAACAAAAGACAATGACATCCCGCAATCATCAAAACAAAATCGGACAAATGGAATTTAGATTGACAAGCTCCTGTCCCACTTTTATCGTCCCGGTCAGTGTAAACATTCATTTAATTAACACTTCCATAGTGGAACCAAAATGTCTCTGTTGACCAGATTAAAGACACTCAGAGATTTTTAGAAACTCATTTGGAAAAATATTATCCTTGACTCAACATCTATATTTCCTCCCGGCTTACAAAAAGTAAAAACGAACATTTGAAAGAAAGAGGAAAAAAATACGCACACTTCTTTCAACCATGCACTGAAAAACAAATTATACAAGTAAGTCATTTTTTTTTATAGAAAATCATTGAGAAAATCAGATTTGTTATTTTTTTTATCATCTATAAGGTGGAAGTTGTAGTCAAAAAGAAGAAAGAAATGACGAATTTAGGTACCTCCACTCAATTGCCAAAAAAAAAACAAAAAAACAGCATATCATGATGTTAAAAGTTTTATCATCAAAGTATTTATGCTATTATTAACAGGAAAGATCAAATTTTGTTATTAATTTTTTAAATCCTTTCTAACATGTTTGCATCTGTAATTAAAATTTCATTTTTTGTTTTCTGTCAGCAATTCACGCTATATTTACGTAAGGCGACTATTAAGAAAATGGAGTTGGTCAAGTAAAATGATTTTGGGGCGAGTAAATTTTCCCTCGCTCTCGATCGCCAGTCAAGTGATTTCTATTTCAAATCTCAAAGGCTGCTTTTATATATATATATATATATATATATATATACACACACACTCCCCTCCAAAGATTCACTAACAAGTTAGCATGCATGATGAAAACATGCCCCAAACTTAAAAACAAAATTTTAACATCAAAATCTTTGTTGTTATTAAAAGAAAGACCAAAGGATTTTTATTAATTTACATTTGCTAATCCTTTTGAGAACCTTCAATATTTTGGTCAATTTTTTTTTTTTTTTCATAAGCAAGTAACCATATATGGATGAGAATAGGGAGGATATGGTAAACTCTCATATCCCAAGTTTGAGTTTTTGCAACATGTGATTGCGCATTACCACGGAGCAAAATTGGATCCCATTGATTCACCAATGCAGGTCTCATTTTTTGCAGGCTAGCATGCATTTCAGCAAGTTGATTACAGTAAAGCTTTGCATTGCTGCTCTGATTGGCTTCCAGAAAACTGTAGTGGATAACACCAATTGCAGACCACCAGACAGTCACCATAATCTTTTGCTGATGCAATTTTGGCTTTGAAAAATGTTTGGGGGACTATCACTATCAAGCAATTGACCTGATTGTTTACAGTTATCATAAAGGATCCACTTTTCATCATAAGTGAGTATTCAGTCAAGAAAGGGGTCATTGGTGTTATGCAGCAAGAGCATCGAGGCAAATTTCAAAACACCTAAGTTTTTGATTTTCATTGAGATCATGAGGAACCCATTTGTTAAGCTTTTTTCATCTTGCCAATACTCTGCAAATGGTGCAAGATCATTGCAGTGCTGACACTAAGCATCTGAGACTTTTATCTGATGTGGGTTTTTCTCAACAACTGCGTATTTATTATTCATTGTCAAGACTGCATAATTGTCCTCTACCTTCTTTATCTTCAAGGCTTTCATCATCAGTACAGAATTTCTGGAACCATCTTCATACTGTCCAATCACTTGTGGACCCATCTCTCCATGCTCTGTTGATATTGGCAGATGTTTGGGAGGCACTGTGCCCAAGTTTGAACTCATGCAAGAAAAGATAATGTTTTGTCATGTTTATAAGTAAGGGCTTCTATGATTCAAGAATATTTTTGTATAAAAATAAGGTAAAAATTATTAAAGAGCACACATTAATGTATACCAAAATTCACCTAATATATAACCTGAATACTTTGTTAAAATGGCTTTTCAAAATGCAACACTTCAAGCAGCCATTATTTTTGTAACAACCTAATATAAGCATAAGTTTTTAGAGAATTTAAATCATCATTTTTTTCTTTTCTTTTTTGTAAAACGGGAGTTACAAGTGTAACTCCCAGTTTACAAAAGAATTACATGCACATAAGCTAAATTTAGTCCGATGAAATCCTCAAAGCTGAAACATGTCACATGAAAACTTTTCTACTTTGTCATGTATATATACTAGCAGTATAGCTGGCGTTGCTCGGGTGTAATGAAAGCTTTAAAACTGATCCATGGTCCTGGAGCTCAGACTCTTTGGACATTGGCACGAAAGACTAAAAAGCAATAGTTGTTTTCAGTTAAAGTGAAACTGTACACTGAAAAAAAATGAATAGATGTAAGTCAAATTTTCATTTCCTGATATCGATATGTTTTTTTTCATTGTAAACTGAATTTTGAAGGCTAAATAAGTCCTCTGAGTAAATGGTATCATGGCTGAGACTAAGAACTACAATTATACCTACTTAGAGCTAAACCCGAAGCAAAAACTAAAATAAAAGGGCTGAAAAAAAATACATACACACACACAAAACATCTTGCTTTTATATATATATATATATATATATATATATATATATATATATATATAAAATCGATTTTCTGCACTATTGTAAGAACTGCAAGCTTGAAACTTCTGAATATCGTTTCTTTTGTCTATGTCTATATCAAATTTGATTAAAATCAGACCACTCCTATAATCCGATTTTTTTCGATTTTCGATATTTATCAGGGGTACCTCAACACAAAACCTAGCTAAGAACACTCACAGACACTTATAGTACAACTGTATAAATTTTCAAGAAAACCGGTTCAGCCATTTCAGTCTATAGGTAATGGACACACACACACAGACAAAGTTCCATTTATAAGTAAATTTAGATTTAGATTAGATACACATACACTCACACTCTACTAATTCACTGAAAAATACCATAGTATGAAGAAAAAAGACCCCAAACTTAATACAAACTGTTTTATCAAAATGTTTGTTGTTAAGAGGAAACTTCAAAGTATTTTTTAAGTATTATTGTTTCACCTATTTATTTTTTAAATCCTTTCTAACACATTTGAAATTTTAGTAAGAAATTTTTTTTTTGGTCAGCAGGTGACCAAATTTTTTTCCAGAGTTGACTACTGATAATGTGATTTTAAAAAACTGTGTTTTTTTTTCCAGTGAAAAACACATTAATTTGGGAGTTTTTGCAAATTGAAATTGTTGGATTTTAATGAAACTCTCAGGTCATAATCACAAATTAATTATTTTTAAAATTATTATTAGAAAAAAATTTTTTTTACATCTGTTAGCCCACTGCAAGAAATTAAATTCCATTTTGAAAATTTGTTTCATGAGGTCTCCTTGTAAAGCATCTTTTTTTATTTCTTTTCTTTAAACAATTAGCCTTTTTTTCTAAAAATCTTCTCTGAACAGTAAAATAAAAAATGCAATAAAACTATGACATTATTTAATTAGATAAGCTTTTAATTGATTTTAAAATCTGTGAACTCTAGATTCTAAACCTATTGGTTCTATTCATCTGGAGATATTGAGATATACATTATAATTTGAAAAACATTTTCCCAATGAATCTTTACAAGAATTGTTTTCATTTTTTTTTCTAATTTATAAAGTTTAATTTTTTTTTTAATTCTTCAAATCTTTGTAGCGGTTGGGTTATTAAGTGAAGATTATATTTATTCGAAAATTGAAAAGTTTAATACAAAATCTGAGCCAAAAGATCTTTAAAATCTTTTTATTTTGTGTGTAGTTAGGGTGTTTCTTTTTGTTTTGTTTGATATTTCATGTGTAACATTAAGTTACTGTTTCTTCCTCTTAAAAAAATCAGGACAGTTATTTTTGAAAAATTAGCAAATTTAAAGTTAAGTTTGATTTAAGATTAACATTACTTGCTTTTAGTATGAAATTTAAAATAAAAGTATTTCTTAATAATGGAAATACTATCTTTCTAACCTGTGAAGTGATTGATAGTATGGAATTTCATACTATCAATCACTTATTTATTTACCCACATTCATCATTTATTATGAGAAATTTGCTTTTCTTTTTTGTATTTTTTTATATTATGTGTGGGACAATGAGAAACATTCGTACTTCAAAAACACTTTTTAGAAGCTGAAATAATATTTGCAAACTATTTTTCACTAATGTACAAATAACAAATAAATGCAAATATCCTTAGTTTTTCAAAACTAGAATTCAATATTCAGAAATATTTAGGTCAAAAATTAATTTTAATCAACCGCTTTATTTCTGTTAATTAAAAAATAA
Organism: Ascarosepion bandense; assembly: GCA_037127315.1. Classification (NCBI taxonomy): domain Eukaryota; kingdom Metazoa; phylum Mollusca; class Cephalopoda; order Sepiida; family Sepiidae; genus Ascarosepion; species Ascarosepion bandense. The sequence goes on from JBBBDQ010000436.1 coordinate 3,760,904, forward strand.
CTTTTTTTAATTATACCAATTAAAAAAACTCTTAACTTTAAAACATGATATGGTGTCCACCTCAAAAATTAAGCTCCAACAACTTTTTTAACAAAAATAGAAAACTTTGAAAATCACTGAACTGTTATAAAAAAAAAGCATTTACAATTTTACATGGCATAGTAACAAAGTACGCCTAAAGTGTAAGAAAAGAATTATTTTATTATCTCAAATTATGTACGTCTTTCTTGGCCATTAAATGATCAAGTAAAAAAATTATGACTCACTTTTTTTCTGTATAAATCAATTGTGTATCAGCACAAATGTTACCAATTTCATAACTGCTAGTAAAGAAAGATTTTTAAAGTGATTTGCATTGTAAGCAAATTTATCTCAAATTCAATGTATTCCACCACTGAATTATTTAATGATTTGCATATACTGAGAACATAACATACAAAGGCTATTTTTCCACAAATGAAAATGCAATCATTTTTATTTTTAAAGCTTAAAATAATTTTCCTTGTCTGTATTAATGTCAACGTATTTCTGATTTAAATTTATTTTTTAGAACTTTAAAAAGCGATTTACGAACATAAATAAAAAAAACATTCCAAATTGCTTTTTGAAACCAAGTTTTAAATTGTTCAAAATCACACTAAAAACTTGATCTCAGTACGGCATAAACTTGAAAAGAAGTTACATAAAAAAAAACATTGACATTTAAATTTTACCTCCTGTAAGTGGAAATAATTTTAAAAAAAATTACAAATATCCCTACAAACAACCCGTTTTTATTTTGCTTTGTTTTTTGTTTTTTTTTGTCTTTTTTTTAATGAATTCTTTCTCAGTTTGCTTACTTATTTGATTTTGGTATTTGGTGCTAATGTTCTTGAAGCAGAAGTGTGAGCCTATAAAGATTTTTTAGTTTTAAAAGAAAAAAGTATGACCGTTAATCCTTGTTGAAACATAAATGATAATGAGCAAGTTATTTGTTTTATGGACAAGAAGACTAAGAGAAGTACACATGGATATGGATACACAGCTTCATTCAAAAATGAAAAAAATCATGCTCAAGCCCTCTGTAAAGAAAAGAAAAGAAGACTTTTTTAATGTGAAAAAAAAAAATAACCAAGCATAAATTGCCATATCTGAATGAAGTGCATCATGATTTAACAGTGTACTGTATGATGCACGTACACATTATTTATTTACGTTGTATTAAAAAAATATTTGTTTGTTATAAGTAAAACAAAGGCAAACACGAAAAGTTGTAGAGAATAACACATTTTCTTTCATTTTAGAGAAAAAAAAACGTAATTGTAAATTTCAATGCAATGTGTGAATAAGGGTTAACGCCATGATCTTAAATGTACATGTGCAAATTCTTTCTTTAAAATAGCTCTTTAAATACCATGTTGCTGAATTAGTCATAAAAAAAATTATCGGTACACTGTTAGTATTATTCAATTTAACGAATAAATTCTAAGTATTACTCAGAAAAAACAATAAAAGCCCATGCATCACTTTTATCATCTGATTGGGCTTGTCAGTTCTCATGGATTTTTTAATTTGTAACAATTGAAGATTTATGGAAGGCAAATGGAAAAACAAATAAAACAAAAAGCCTATTTAATTAGATAAGGTTACTTTTTACTACCTTTTTCCCACCTAACCAGTTTCTTACAAACTAAAAAAACATTTTAAAAAACTAATGCACAATCACAATTATTAAGGTTAAAAAAGAAAATTTTTGTACATTTTTGTTAGTAAGACGCTTTTAAATATTTGAAATAAATGTTGTCATTAAAATATTTTATTCTTCTTAAACTAAGTTTCAATTAAAAAAAAGAATTCTGTTTTTATTAACGATTTTTTTGTTTATATCACAATTCCGTTTTTTAACAACTGGAGTTTTAAACCACAAAAATAAATTTCTATTTTAAAAATATTAATGCTCACTTAATTCTTATAAAGCTACTAAAAAGTATTTTTTAAATCATAAATTTTTAACATAAAAAAAACAACTATTAACATTTAATTTAATACTTCTTTTTATTAATTGCCTCAAACCCAAGTGTTTTTGATTTTTTACTTTTCTCCTTTTTTTTTTATTTGATCTCTAAACTCATCCGTTATAATAAGATATCGTATGGTTACCGCATAAAAATATAAATAATACTCGCCAAAACTGTTACTAACTTACTGTCGCCAGGTGAGTTGGTTTTCTTTTAGGTTACAACAAAAATTGAAATGAAAATATTTAGCCATTTTTATTCCTTAGCAACATGTGTTAAATTTGACAATCTAGAAATCAAACAGAATTGTCTTGGACTATATAGTTTTTAAGTCCTCCTTGATAAATTAAAAGGAAAAAGAGCACATTTAAAGATCTATATACAAAAAATAGAAATTTCATTAATTTACCTTTCACTAGAAAACCAAATTAACTAAAAACAGCAGAAATAAATAAATAAAAATAGATCAATAACGTTTTACTTTTCAAATGTTTATTTATAAACCGACCATAAAGTTCAGTTTTAAAAGAATAAACTTTGACCTAATTCGAAATAAATAATAATGATTACAACTTTATTAGGGCATTGAATTGAATCAATAATAATCTTCACGATTTTCAACAGATTAATTGATGCTCGAATTTGTTCAGACCTCAGTTTATCGGTCGTTTTAAAAATGAATGAAAATTACTTCACAACTCTTAATCGCTTTTTTATGTGATAGACAATTTTTGCTTTAGTTTTTGTTCTTGATATATTAATTAATTAACGATTTTAATTTTGTGGTCAGTTAGGGTACAAAAACAAGACAAAATAAAAGGAAGAAAAGAAAGGTCATTGCCACGGAGAAAAAGTTAAATATAAAAATAAGATGTTTTTTCTTTTTAAATATACTTTTTTGGATATGACTGATCGACGAGTAATAGAACTTGACTGCATTTTTCTGTTGGAGAAAGAAATAAAGCTTTTTTGTTTTTTGGGGTTTTTTTTGGGGGGGGGGGGGGTTACAAGGATAAGAAAATGAAAGCAGAAAGAAATCGTGCTGGAAAAAAGACGATTTTTTTTTTTTTTACACTACAGTAAATTTTACGATAATTTTTCTTTCAAAACTTCTTGAATAGAAAAAAAATATTTTCGTTATAAAACTGCTGGTAGGATTTTAAAATTATTTCTATTTTCTAATTTGACAAAAAAATATCTTTCTTTTTAGTTTTATAAATATTTTTTTTTAAATATGATTATTGTGACCTCTAAAAAGTAAATAAAAATACATTTAAATGTTTAAAAGTATGTCCGTAATTTTGAAAAAATTGTGATAAAAAAATAATAATCGATTTTTTTTTCTTTTTAGTTTCGTTTTTTTTTCCAGTTGCTTAATAATTAAATATAATTTAAAAAAGAAAGCAGGAATTATTTAGTTACTTTTTATTTTAAATACATATTTGTAACATTTGTAACTAGGAAGAAAAAAAGCCATGAAAGTGAATCTCACACGTACACATATCAACAAGATTACTGTAGTGTAGTTTCAAATATGTTCATTTTGTTAAAAATCCGAACTCAAGTCATCTAGAAAATTTCTCCAAAAATTAAAAAAAAAATGGCGAAAAAGAAAGACCATTTTTTTTTATTAAAAAACAAACTACATTCCGTTCAACAAAACAATTTTTATCGCTACCGCCCCTCAACAACAGACTTTCTTCTTTAATTGCGTCTAGCAGTTTTGCACCTTTTTTCACTTCTTACCTAAAAGTGAAGTCGGCATTGTTGATTATTATTATTATTACTTCTTATAGTTAACAAATATTGATCAATTTTTTAAAAAAAAAAAGCAAAGCGATCGTTAAAAAAGTGTTCATTCTCACCCTTTCTCGTCCTTTTGTCGATTCATGGCGAATAAAAGTTATAAAACTTTGTAACGTCCGTTATGTCTTCTTTTCTGTTGTTTTTATGGATGGATTCGTAGGCAAAGAAGATTCTTCTGTTCGTCTGTCCGTTTTTTCCCCAACTTGTTGCAACTTGATTAGCGTCTCGCACTTTCTCTTTTTTTTTTTCTTTTTTTCTTTATTTCGTCTCCCCTCCCCACTTGTTTTCTCTTAGTCTATCATGCATTTTTTAACCACCCTCTCTTTAGTTAATACTCTTTCATTACTTTCTCTCTCACACTCATCTTTAAGTTATATATACTTTTTTTTTTTTACTGCTGTTCACACGTTTGACTCTTTGTTTTTTCTTTCTATATCTACCCTGTCTTTCACTTTTACTCTCAAACCTAAACTTACTCTTTATTATTTTACTTTTCTCACGCTTTTTCTCTCTCACCTAGTTTTTTTTTTTACCCTCCCTAACTGTTTTAACTCTTTCTCCCATTTTGTATTGTATTTAGTTTTTTCGTCCGTCTTTCTCTCACTTTTTTCTCTAAACTTGTTGCTTTTTCAATCTTTTACGGTTTTTTTTACCCATTCTCTTTTCTCTTACTGACTTCTTCTTACCGTTTTTGTTTTACATTAAAACTCTTTCCTTGTCACGTTCATGTCTCAACAAACGATTGCATATCAAAATGCAACGTTTATGATGATCCGTTTCAGTATCAGTCGATAAAAGATAATTAAATGGAAATCGTTACAATGATTTTTCTTTCTTTATCGTAGTTTGTGTTGTTTCTTTTTTTCTTTTCTTTTTTTTGTTTTATCTACGTATTTACATATTTACACACCGCTCACTCTCTTTACTTGTTTCTCACGCGTTTTGTTTTTTAACTATTTGAAGTACTAATTTGTTCTTTCTTTCGTACTCTTTCTTTCTTTCGTACTCTTTCTTTCTTTCGTACTCTTTCTTTCTTTCGTACTCTTTCTTTCTTTCTTTCGTACTCTTTCTTTCTTTCGTACTCTTTCTTTCTTTCGTACTCTTTCTTTCTTTCGTACTCTTTCTTTGCTTTCTTTCGTTTACTCTTTCTTTCTTTCTTTCGTACTCTTTCTTTCTTTCGTACTCTTTCTTTCTTTCTTTCGTACTCTTTCTTTCTTTCTTTCGTACTCTTTCTTTCTTTCTTTCGTACTCTTTCTTTCTTTCTTTCGTACTCTTTCTTTCTTTCTTTCTTTCGTACTCTTTCTTTCTTTCTTTCTTTCGTACTCTTTCTTTCTTTCTTTCTTTCGTACTCTTTCTTTCTTTCTTTCTTTCGTACTCTTTCTTTCTTTCTTTCTTTCGTACTCTTTCTTTCTTTCTTTCTTTCGTACTCTTTCTTTCTTTCTTTCTTTCGTACTCTTTCTTTCTTTCTTTCTTTCGTACTCTTTCTTTCTTTCTTTCTTTCGTACTCTTTCTTTCTTTCTTTCTTTCGTACTCTTTCTTTCTTTCTTTCTTTCGTACTCTTTCTTTCTTTCTTTCTTTCGTACTCTTTCTTTCTTTCTTTCTTTCGTACTCTTTCTTTCTTTCTTTCTTTCGTACTCTTTCTTTCTTTCTTTCTTTCGTACTCTTTCTTTCTTTCTTTCTTTCGTACTCTTTCTTTCTTTCTTTCTTTCGTACTCTTTCTTTCTTTCTTTCTTTCGTACTCTTTCTTTCTTTCTTTCTTTCGTACTCTTTCTTCTTGGGTCATTGCTCATTCATTCTTTATCTTTTTACTTTTTCTTCATTTCCATCTCGCTCTTTTCTCACTCTCAACCTCTTTTTCTTGTGTTTTCTTTCTTTTTTGCCCATCTCTCTCTTTATCTTTTCTGTCCTTATACACTCTTTGTTTTTTGTTTTTTTTTTTGTTATTGTTGATTAATTAGTCTCTACTCAATTTCCCACAAGCCTTTTCTGACCCTTTCTTATCACTTTTACTTTCTTTCTTTATTTAACCTTCTTTTTTAATCTTTTTTTTTTTTTTTGCTTTACCATTCGTGTTTTATATTGCGCACTACAGCTAGCATTTTTTTACTTTCCTTCTTTGATATTTCTTGTTCATTATTTTTTTCTCCCCCACCCTTTATTTCACCGTGGACAAGCGGGCTACAATCTCGTTAAATGTTTTTCAGACCAGCTCGATCTTTCTCTTAAGTAGGTGGCGTCATACATCTTGTGGCCTTGTACCAGACAGTTAAGCTTGTGTGTACTTCATTTACCATGAAACGACATTTCGGAAGTTCGTCTTGCAAGCTATTTAATCGCACTGTACAGTGTAGCTGAGAGCGTTTGATCTTTACTCGAATGCCCCACACATGTAACCTTATGCCAGACTACCTTTTCTTAATAACTTATTTTTTTTACTATACTTGGCTCTCTTACAAGTTTCTCATTTGATTCACAAGCTATTTCTTTTATTCTCTTTCCTACCTCTCTCTCACATTTGTCTCTCTTTCCTACCTCTCTCTCACATTTGTCTCTCTTTCCTACCTCTCTCTCACATTGTCTCTCTTTCCTACCTCTCTCTCACATTGTCTCTCTTTCCTACCTCTCTCTCATATTTGTCTCTCTTTCCTACCTCTCTCTCATATTTGTCTCTTTCCTACCTCTCTCTCATATTTGTCTCTTTCCTACCTCTCTCTCACATTGTCTCTCTTTCCTACCTCTCTCTCACATTTGTCTCTTTCCTACCTCTCTCTCACATTTGTCTCTCTTTCCTACTCCCTCTCTCTTTCCACTATTTGTCTCTCTTTCCTACCTCTCTCTCATATTTGTCTCTCTTTCCTACCTCTCTCTCACATTTGTCTCCTCTCTCCTACATTGTCTCTCTTTCCTACCTCTCTCTCATTGTCTCTCTTTCCTACCTCTCTCTCACATTGTCTCTCTTTCCTACCTCTCTCTCACATTGTCTCTCTTTCCTACCTCTCTCTCACATTTGCCTCTCTTTCCGACCCCTCTCACATTTGCCTCTCTTTGTCTCTCTTTTCCCTTTACTGTTTGTGTTTACTTCCCCTTTTCAGCTCTCTCTCTTTTTTATTTTTACATCACATTCTCTCCTTCAAACATTTCCCTCTTCTTCATGTCTTTTTTTATTACCTTCATACTCTTTTCTCCTCTTTTCTTTTTTATCTCTAACATCTTTTATATAAAAGAATTACTCTCTCTTCTATTCTTAACCAGTTCTCTCGGCTGCAATTACTTCCCCCCACACACACACACACTTACTTTTTTTTCCCCTGTTCTTCATCTTTTAAAAATGTTTACTTCATATCTTTTTTTTATTACTTTCCAATCTTCCATAATGCTCTTAGCTTTTTCACTTTATTTTTTTATCTTAACCACTTTCAAAAAACTCTAGCTCAAAAGCCTCATTAAAAATGCTTATGAATCTTTTATCTTTATTACTATGTTTTCATTAGTAAGTGTGCTGATGTCAAAATTAGTATAAATTTATTGAATAAATTAAATTTAAATACCATTAATAATTAATGGAATTTAATTTCTATTCAATAAATTTCACATGTCAGATATGGAAAAGTTTTTATACTCAAATAGCTGGAAGCAAATTTGATATGAAAACATGAGACAAATCCAATATTTTTATATATTGGCTAAATTTATTTATCAAATATCTACCCAGATAAAAAATAAAATTGCTAAGAGTAAATAGTGAAAAACCTGTGGATTTGTTGCACCTCCAAAAACCTAAAAGATATTTTCCTGTGCATGGATGAATGTAGTCAAGATTAAAGCATTAGTTAACGTAGAAATTAAGACACCATAGCGTAAATTGCATGTGGACATAGTTTCAGTAAAATTACCAAATCAGAACTAAGGATTCAACATTAGCCATTCAAATGAAACATTGAGAATCTAAAATTGTGTTCAAGTTGAGCCTATCTCTACTGATATAAGCAGAGAAGTAACCATGTCAACAGACCAGGAATGACATATTTGCTCAGCACATCATTACCATAAAATTCCACTCACTGCTCCTGAACGTGTAATTTGACACAAGAACTAATGCCTCATATGATTGATAACTGGATTTATTTGTAAGTACAAGCTTTGCATTCTAACATCAAATATGTGTCCTAAAAGCTCAGATGTGTGATTTATAACCTGTACTTGCCATTCCTGCAATGAAGCAGTTGCTCTGACAGATTCATCCTTATTTCTTTTTCACAGCACCAGTGTTCGATCTAAAAAAATGTAGTTATTTTTTGTTCTATATTTTCGTTTTTATTATTTATGTTTCTATAGTTAGAGGCATTGCTACCTCATGGCTGACAAAACAATTCACACCTTCTACAGATTCAATAATTAATATTTAAGAGTCAAGATTTAAAGTCTTTAGTTTCTTCACCTGAGCCATCAACATAAATTCATCTTTCTGAATTAAAACTTATTTTAAACATAAAATGAAATGTTCATCTTTAATGTAAAAGCCATTGTACATATGTTGGTTGGTTGATTGTTTTTGTTTTTATGGCAAATCAACCTCGGCGGGTCATTTATTACCACCTAGACTTTATTTATTGCTGGTAATACCTTTTTCTTTCAACAATTTATTGTTGTTTTTAAATAAGTTTTTGTGTCTAGTAATATATTTTTCTTTTCGAGTATCAAGATTCATTGGGATTTGTTTTTAAGGGCAGGGTCCCCAAGTCCTACCCTTGTTATTTAACCCATAACTGGAGGGAAGGGACAGATTAATACCTTTCCCAAGGGTACCAGTGCTTAAGTGAATGCAGGGTATTCAATTGGAATTCGAACTCGGATCACCGATTTCTATTTCCAAGCCGATATCCACTGCACCACAACGCACATTCATCACTATACGCTTACAGCACTTGGTATTCCCAAGCGATCACCCATCTAAGTACTGACCAGGCTCAACATTGCTTAACTTTGGTGATCGAGCGAGAACCGGTGTATTTAACGCAATAGTCCGTAAGCCTTGTACATATGTACCTATTTTTAAAGCTGTACCTATTATTAAAAATTGATTAAAGAAGATGGAATGTGAGTGTTTTCAATGTATTATTCATTATTATTCATATCTTTTTAATATGAAAGCTTTTTTAGTTTCTTTTCTTTTTTTTTTTATTACTCATGCAGATAAAGATTTAAATATTCATAGATTTTTTTTGTTTTGTTTTTTTACTTTAATTAACTTCTCAGAATATTTTAGATACACATATGATAAATAAACCATCATACAATAGGTTCTTTCTTATATAATAGACTTTCTTAGTTGGTTACTGCTATCTTCTGGATAGAACTTGTATGAAATCATAAATGGTAACTATCTACTTCTAATGAGGTAACCTCGTGACTTCCATCTCTTTAAACAAAAGAGGTCTGTATGAATGATAGGATTGTGACTCTTAACTCATGGCAATCATATATATTTCTTATATTTTGATCTATCTCAAAACTAGTGCATACTATCCACCCACACTCAAACTACCCCATCCTGAATGGGAAAGCCTGATTGCCCTAGCCCTAGCCCTGGCAGTGCTTTGTGACCCTTGCTACCTTCAATTTTTTTTTTTCTACCTATGTTTATATATGTTACGAATTAAGTTAAGCACAAGTGTTTATTTAAGGATGAAAAATTTTTGTGAATTTTGACATCATTCTGCGGACTTCCTTGTTTTGGTTATTTTTGCCCAAATCCGTGAATTTGTTTTGTTCAAGCTGAGTCTAAAAAAAACAGTATATAAAATTCACTATTTTATATCTATAATATTGAATGTGTTAAAATTATTAACAAGAAAAATTTTAAGGTGATGTTAAAAATTGCCACAAAGCCTTGAGTTATTTAAGATGAGATATTTGTCTGTATTTCGGTCATTGTATGCTTCAACCTTCTTCAGGGTTGTGGGGAGAATTTTGGACTGAACCCTTTATTTCATTCACTAGAGTAGATTGTTCTCATTCCTTGAAGATGTTTTAGTTATCTCCATTTAACTCTAAGTTTTTTTTGCCACTGCTGTTGCCAGGTATTGAACTCACAACTACTGGACCCAAACAATGCTTTTATCCACTGGACCATGTGTCCTTGAGTGTCTAATCACCTGAAAATGGCCAGAGTATAGAAACGGTTGAATAATTGAATATGACAATAAAGATGAGGACAACAGTCTGAACAATGTAAATTAAGATGAGATATGTATTGAGATTGTATATAATCCATTATTGTGTACAATTAGGTTACAATACAATTTGTATTTTGTAGGAATACTACTTTATGGCAGACGACCACTACGGCAACAAATGAGGATGTGCGTTGTGGTGCAGTGGATATCGGCTCGGAATGAGAAAGTTCGAATTCCAGCCGAATTCATTGCATTTACTTATGCGCAAATACCCTTGGGAAAGGTATTAATCCATCTCTTCCTTCCAGTTATGGGTTAAATAACAGGACAGATTGGGTTCTATAGCTTTGGCTGGCAACCAGTCTACCACAGAAAGCAATGGCAACCTACTGCGGGATAATATTCTGCCCAGTCAGTCATGTCTCTTTCAAGACATGATCGCCCAAGCGTGTTTCACGTATGGCACTTAACTGACTGACTACTTTATGACAGATGACATGTAGAGTGGGTAGCTCTGTATCATAGAATCAGAGTTGGGGCACAAGAACCATCTGTGAAAGGCATAAAGCCTAAACCTTCAGTGACAAACACAAAGTACCATTGAAAAATTTTCAATCAACCCAATAAGAGAAATAAAAGTATTCTGATGTTTGATCAGATTGTGGAAAATGTGTTAGGCCAAAACTTTTCATCAATACCTCATTTGCCAGAACAACCAGTGCCTCTATCTACCCATACCAGATTTGATAATTCACTTTCATGGCATTTCTCAGGGTAATGGGGATTACTTAGCAACACTCATTTCCTCTCCAAATAACTGTTGGATTAACTTAGCTTCCTCTTTCCTAATTAGTAGATACATCGCTTGATTGGACATGTAATACTTAATGACCAGTTAGTGACACCCAGTCTGTACAAATAGCAGTTCTAGGACAGCTGCTGTGAAGAGAATATACTTTCCTGAGTTAAAAACACAGGTTCTTGCAACATATTATGCTGAACTTGTTAGTTAAAACAGACTTTTATAATATCTACTAGCTTTTCTTTTCAGGGTCAGAGAGAAGGCATGTAATACATTTCTACACTTTGTTTACATGCTTACCTTTCTAGAAAATAAAACTTCCATTCACATTTTTCCAACTTCTCCCTGTCTTTATTTCTTTATTATTAATGTTTTGGTAAATATCTATACCGAAAACAGATACTATGGCCACTCACAAAGTTTGCCAAACATATATATCCGATTCCACTCAAATGCTTAAAATGTATTGGTGGCCAAGTATTTTTTTTTATAATCATTTCACCCCAAACAAGACAGAAATGCCACTGGTGTGTAGGCGGTTACAATAAGAGAATAAAAAAGGTACAGGGGATGTTGACGAAAAGGAAAGAGATGGATGGGAATCAAACAGATAAAAGACGGCAATTGACGGTGCATTTAAACTTTAGAAGATTGTAGTTATTAAAGTAGCATGCAAATGAAAGGGAGTTCCACAAATGCAAAGTGCAAGAAAAGAAACTGTCAGAGTAGAAGAGGTGATTTCATTTAACTACTTTGACAGTAAAAGTGTTGAACTCAGGATCAATAATATTGCAGATCCACCTTTGGATTTTGTCAAGAACCTTAAGATGAATAGCAGAAACACCCAACCAGTATTCAATGCATGGAAAAATGGTAGATTTATAAATGCGTAAAATGGATTCTGACAAAAATTTCCTAGCCCAATACAATGAACCAACCTTCCTAGCAGTAGACACAGCTATGGATTCAATGTAGTCATTCTATTTGAGCTCATTTGAGAGAGTAAGGCCAAGGAGGCACAGTGTATTGTTCTCTAGGAGACTAGCGTCATCCATTCTGATGGTATGCAGGAGAGTTTCTCTATGGTAGGTAAAAGAGAGCAACTTTATTTTGGAGGTATTTAAATTTACGAACCATTTCCTGCCACCTTCAATCACAGATTGGAAATTCTTTTGAAATGCAGCAGCCAAGTTTATTTCGTTAGCCTTGGCAGATTTCTTATTGAGATGGGAGTAAATTTTTTTTTTTTTTTAAATCATATCACCCCGAGCAAGGCGATAACGCCACTGATGTGCAGGGGGCTACGTAAGAGTGAAAAGATTGGAAAAGAGAAAGCTGGAAACCACATCCTAACCAGGGAACAAGGGATGAGCCTCTTCACCTGTTCAATAGACGTGGGTGGAGTGTGAACCGGGCAATAGTTTAGTCTATCTACTCCAATTGAAAAAAAAAAAAAGAAAAGAGTGAAAAAATTGGAAAAGAGAAAGCCGGAAACCACATCCTAAACATGGTGCTGTTATCTAGATGCCTACTTGGGAACTGATTACATCAGGAAGATCAGAAAAAGCATAAAACCTAGGATAGAGCCTTGAGGGATACTCATGTTTGTATAAAAGAATCTGGAAGCTTGCCCATTCAAAACAATATTCATTTCACAATTTGATGGGAATGGTTGGATTAAATCAAAAAATTGTCCAGAAATACCATAGCTCTGGAGCTTACACAGAAGGCCAGCATACTAAATCATGCCAAATGCTTTTGAGATATCAAGAGCAACAGATCTAGCTTTGCTATCAAGAGCAACAGATCTAGCTTTGCCATTCTTATCAAGAGCTTGGTATATATATATATTCAGTGATGGTTATTAGCACATCAGCAGTAGACTTGGCAAAACAGAAGCCATATTGTTTGTCAGAGAGAAGGTTGTGAAATGCCTAACTATTTCAGCATTTATAATAGCCTTGAATACCTTGCTAAAAAGAGGTAAGAGGCTAATAGGGTGGTAATGAGAGGGGTCCAAGGGTTTTCAAGAGTTCTCAAAAACAAGAATTACAGAAGAGCACTTTCAACAAGCAGGAAGACGTAAGGCAATAGTTTTAGTTTGGAGAGGACTGAAGTCAGCTCAGGGGCCACATTTCTTTAGGATAATAACTGGAAATCCATCATCTTCACTTGCATTAAGAGAATCAAGCTTAGAAATTGTGTTAGGCCAGAGATGGGGTTATATATCTATATTACTCAGTTCAGGTCTAGATTTGAAATTGGATGTGGGTACTCCAGATGAGTCCAGTGTGGAGTTGGATGAGAATTTGCGAGCAAAGCACTAAACCTTGTCTGCTGTGGATGTGAGGCCTTCAAATTTATTGAATAGAGAAGGGATCGAGTTTTCTGTTGTTCAGCACACTCTTGCATAGCCTCCAGTAATCTTTGAAATCAAACTTATGAGATGTTATATGCTGCTTCATTGTCTCGGCAAACAACAGCTTCGCATCATTTAGGATACATTTACATTTATTATGAGAAGAGATAGTTTGAGTTTTGTTTAATGGCATATCAACCTCTGTGGGCTATTTAGTACCAAAAAGGTGGGGTTTTAAGGGTTTTTTTAATGTTCAGTTATAGTGAGAAGGCTGATTTAGTCAAATCCTTATGAAAATTTTTTATTCTTTTTTATTTAAAAAAAATGAAAAATATCTTCTAGTTTTGTATTCAAAAATGTTTTGCTAAGAATAATTTCTTTTCCTTCAAAAATGTATTGTTGGTAATATCTTTCCTTCAAAAATGTATATTTTTCTATAAAAGTCTATTTTTATGTATATATTTCTATAAAAGTATTTTTATACTGTCATAGTGTTTTGACCCCAGTTTGGAGTTTAGCTATTTACCCATAGCTGGGACCCTAACAGGTGCTACCACTCCAGGTCAGGGTGAACCTGGGAACAACAGCAATTAAGAGGTGGTTCTGTGCTCCTCGCAACCTCCCAATCAGAGGTCTTGCTGCCGGATGCAGTTTATCATCATCCCCAGGACCAGAAGAGACAAAGAGGTGCCTATTCACTTCGTAAAACCAGAAGAAGTAATTTCTGTGGGCAATGGCAGCTGAGAAAGCAGGAGAGAACTGAAAAGATGAACAAAGTTTAAGTTGAAATTTTCTAGCTGGGATGAAAGTATCAATGCTGGCTTTCACCCAGAAGAAGACTTCAGGGGCGCAGTCTAAAACAGGGTAGCTAAAAACTTTGTTCCAAGGGACATCACAGGAAATCACAGAATGAGTCCCAGTCTGCTCATTGATAGCAGTAAGATATTGGTAGGAGGTTCTTGGATGGAGGGGGAGTAGAAAAAAACATTTACTATCAGCACAACATGTTCAGAGTTGTCAAGAAGGCAGAGCTGCATAACATGGCAAGAATCTGAGATGAAAGTAAGGAAGAGATCTAGAAGAGAAGTGTGGCCATTGTGATTACTGGAGAAATGCATGAGAGACTGAGTGCTTGAGAAGTTCAATGTTTGGACTCCAGAAAGATCAGTGACAGTTTTCCAGCTACTTGGCATGTTGGGCATTGAAGTCACCAAACATAAATACATTAGCAAATGGGCTAAAGGAAATGGCCTTGTTGATATTTTCTGAAATAGTATCTAGAATAAAGCAGTCAGCAGTAGAGAAAGAAGACATAGCTTACTGAGTTTAGCAGAGAGTGACGAAGATACATATAGGAGGGTACAGGAGATTCAAGAGAGATCTCCCTAGCCAGAAGGAGATGTTCCCTAACATAAACACCTAGGTCATGCATGTGAACATTGGAGATTTTCCTAAGATGAAGATATCCAGGAATCTAGTGAAAGTAATTGTAGGGTTGGGTTAGTTTAGCATAGAACTAAGATGTCGGAGGATCTTTCGTATAGAAACAATTCCACACTGCAAAGTTGGTACAGATACCATGGACGTTAGAGAAAGAAATGTTGAGAGGCTTAGGTGTTTAGCTGGTTTAGTTTTATATCTTTGATTATGTGTTGTCATGGTTTAGAATTATTTCAGCAAGGAGAGGCCTAGACGATCATCATGTGGGAAGAGAACAGGTGCGGACCGCAGCATAATGTGGCTTCAGAGTTGCCAACCAGAGACTTGCAGGGACACCCATCCATGTGCAACATGGCACTACAAGAGCACTGATATTATTCAATTGTTAACTACCAGTCGGAAGAAGCAACCAGAAAACTACCAACTCAGTAACCTCAATATGAAGAGCTGTTGTCATCATCCACACACATTATGACCTGAGTAGAGGATGGAAACCTGGAACCCCTTCCTAAACAGGAAACAAGGGATGAGCAACTACTCTTGTTCAATGGAAGTGGGGAGCATAAGGACCAAGCAATAGGTGAGCCTATTTACTCTCATTAAATGACTAAAAACATGGACTAGATGAAATTACAAATTTTACATGGTAACATCTGCAAAGAGTAATCCCTGACCTGACCTCTATAGGGAGAGAAGTGGGACCTCCTCTTTTATGCTGTGCACCTCCCATGGCTCTCCACAACTTCTTGTCTCTTGTAGCTCTTAATAAACATTCTTTCTTTTATTTCTCCTAAGCTGTGTTTCATTATCCATTTACTGAAGCTCACTAAATGTGTTCTGTTGTTTTTCTCTGTCTGTCTTGCCCTCTATCTGTCCTGTGAGTATTAGATTTTTCAAGCCCCTATTCCTCATTATGTATCCTAGAAACTTCAACTGTCTCTTCCTAATATTAAGTATTAGTTTCCTTTTTGTTTTCATTTTCTCCAAAGCTTTGTCAATGGTCACATGTTCAATCCCCGGTAGACTAGTCTGGTTTAAAGGATTGTATACTAATTTGGAATCAAATGTTCATCTTCTATACTGGTAGCCAACCAACCAAGAGATTCCAAGTACATTCTTTTTTTCATGTTATTGTATTACTGTTATGTCGCCAAGTATAAATGAATAACTCAACAACAGAATCAGAATATAAGTTGTATTCCGCGGAAAGATGGTTAGTATGTACAGAAGTGATTAGTAATATTTACAATAGGAAAGATACAAGAGTCCAATCCGTCGTAAGACGTGTGTATACGTGATTACTTCTGGTACGCCACCGGTGACTAACTCTTCACTGACTCGCACTGACTCTTCAGTAACTCATTAGAGACTCTCAAGTGACTCTTTACGACTCCCTTGTAGGGAATCCACTATAGCAATGGGAACAGTCCATTTGTAGTCAAATAGGAGCGGTGCCCTAACAATTACTGACATAGTCAAAAAACGATGGCAATATGTCAATTTTAATGCCTTCAAAATGAAACTGCTCTCCTTTAACAATTTGAGCAAACCATTTTTGTCTTCCATCTGCATGGCTAATGCTAACTTATCTGCGCATAAGTGAATGCAAGAATTCAAACTCGGTTCTCCGATTTCTTGTTTCAAGTTGATATCCATGGCAGCACAATGCACATCCTTGCACCACAACACACATCCACAGCCTCAATACACATTGTTTAATAAAATAAAAATGGGACATCTATTTCAAAACATAAGTTTTCACTGAAATAAAGTTTAAAGTAATAAAAAGATTTGTGGATTTTTAGCTACTAATACTGCTACTACTGAGACTTTTTACACTCGTATTAACTTTCACTGGAGATCTACATCCATCAGCAAGGCCTCTGATCAGACGATTGGCAGTTTTGAGAAGCATGGAACGATCTGTTAATTGCTGTTGTTCTCAGATCATCACTGACCTGACATGGTAATACCTCTTAGGGTTCTTGCTATGGACAAATAATGAACCTCAAAACAAAAACAAAACACTATAAAAGTAAAAAAATACATTTTTATAGTAAAATTATCAGCAATACATATTTAAAGCAAAATGACCCACAATACCTTTTATCTGTAGGTGAAGGCATGCAAACGTATTCAGTTGAAGTCATAAAATTGTCTTCAAAATATTTAGATTTTGGCATTAAATAACCCATAGAGGTGTTAATATGCTGCTAATCAAAATCAATCAAACCAAACCACTGGACATCAAATCTTTTTTGTACTCTCCCAAATATTCTCATTTCTTACCCATTCACATTTAGATCAACCAAATGCAGACTGCAATTCTACTCCTGCAGCTTCTTTTCTTGCACTTCCCGCCTGTGGAACTCCCTTCCATATTCTTGGTTTCCTGACAGCTACAACCTCCAGGAATTTAAATGCAATGTCAATACTCATCTCTTAACTACTTGACTAGTTCTTTCTTCAGCACCCTGTATATCCTTTCCTTTCTCTCCACCTTTGCAACTGTCATCACACCTGTATTCCCATCTTTCTCTTGCTCCTTTCTAACCAGTTCATCTTTCTCTTCACTCTCTTCTACCTAATCTTTTTACTCTTATGTAGCCCCATGCACATCAGTAGTGTTGCCGCCTTGCTGGAGGTGATACAATTTTTAAAAAAATTAGATGTTTCCAATAGTTATTTTAATTTCTAGTTTCACTAGTCCTCATAAAATGCTCTTCAGGACCATTCCAAGCAATCTAATAATGACGGTGATATCTTCAATTTTTGTCATGCTAAATGAAAAGGCATATAAAATTTCCAAACTTAACAATGAATCGCGTCACTTTTCATGCTTATTTGTTTCTATATCAGTATTTTGCTAAAGCAAGCAGATATATAAAATTAATCAATGAATCTTGACCCTAATTCAAATGCTGACCTGGGCCATAAACTGACAAGCAATATATCTACTATACCACTTCTTAGCTACTTTAACAATGCTGTAAAATTATAAATCATAAATTAGGCAGAGTGTACAGGTACTTCATCTAAATCTAAACTTATTTATAAATGGAACTTTGTGTGTGTGTCCGTTACCTATAGACTCCGAAACAGCTGAACCGATTTTCTTGAAAATTTACACAGTTGTACTATAAGCGTCTGTGAGTGTTCTTTGTTAGGTTTTGTGTCGAGGTACTCCCAATAAATATCAAAAATTGATAATCGAAAAAATTGGGTTATAGAAGGAGTGCTCCGATTTTAATCAAATTTAATACACTCATCGACAAAGACATAAGACACGATATTCAGAAGTTTCAAGGTTACAGTTCTTACAATAGTGCAGAAAAAAATAGATTATTTATATATATATATATATATATATATAAAAGGCAAGATGTTTTGTGTGTGTGTCTGTTTATCTGCCTGTATGTCTGTATTTTTTCAGCCCCTTTATTTTAGTTTTTGCTTCAGGTTTGACTCTAAGTAGGTATAATTGTAGTTCTTAGTCTCAGCCATGATATCATTTACTAAGAGGACTTATTTAGCCTTCAAAATTTAGTTTACGATGAAAAAACTTATATCGATATCAGGAAATGAAAATTTGACTTACATTCATTCATTTTTCTTTCAGTCTACAGTTTCGCTTTAACTAGGAACAACTATTGCTTTTTAGTCTTTCATGCGAATGTCCAAAGAGTCTGAGCTCCAGGAACATGGATTAGTTTTAAAGCTTTCATTACACCTGAGCAACACCAGGCTATACTGCTAGTAAATTATAAGTAGAGAGCTGAGAAGCCTACAGATACTACACTCTGATTTGAGGTTGAATTTGAGGAGTGATACTTTGTACCTAAGCAGTCTGCACAGATACTCTGATTCAAAGCAGAAGTGTTGATCCATATATAAATGATCTTCCCATTTTTTATGGGTGCTACACTAGTAGTAGTAATAATATATTAGTGTATACATGTATAATAATAGTAAAAGAAGAGAATCTATATGATAATAGTTAAAGAATATATAATTAGGGTTATAATAATAATAGCTGCTTGTTTCCAACTATGCTCATATGCTAGAGGGGCTAGCTAATCCCTTTTGCAGACGCCTGCTCAGGCATATTTGTGTTTCTTCAGCCTCTACATAACTAACATAAACAAATGATTATTTACATTGACTAATGTCCTCATCTTTGTTATAATTATTCATCTGTTGTGCCCTCCAGCAGCCTTTTTCAGGTGTTCATCGATCCTTCAGGGAATTTTGACATCCAGGTCAACAGACACCTGAAGAAGGGCAAACAGCATAATGACCAAAATTTTGAGACAATAACAACAAAGATGAGGACACTAGTCCAAAAATAAGAAAGTCCTCACTTCAGAAATTTGACAGAATCACTATGGAGTTATCAGCAAAAATACTCAGGAAAGGAAACTGACAAAGTTTTCAAGACACAATAAGAAAAGGAAGAAAAAGAACAGGACAAAATAATACTAAACAAAAAATATATATGCAAGACAAAAATATGCAAAGCAACAGTAATAAAGAAAAAACTTTACAACATAAGAAGGATGTTTGTAGTGAGTACAAAATACAAAACTTTCTTTTCTTCACTTTTTGCAAAATTTTGTGAGCCAGTGAGAAAATATTTATTAACCAACAAAAGGAGAGCAATTTGCAGAAAACAGCAAAGTGAAGTTTTGATGGCACATGTCATGTTTCTTCCCGCCCAAAAATGAGTTTGAGTTGGGAGCTGACCATGTGATCTGAGTTAGCTATTTGTACATGTTTCCTGGCCCATACGAGCAGATAGACAAGAGAGAGAAGAGAACAGTCAACCCAGTATAATGTGACAGAAATTGTCAACTGGTGGTCAGATACAACTATCCACTGTGACATGTATTCACACCCTCTAAAATGTTTCCTCAAGCTGTTTTCTTTATCTCTCCTTCTTTCTCTTCACTTACCCACCGTACACAAAAAGAAAGAGAGGAACAAAACATTACTATTACTTTGTTGATACACTCAGTGTACTTGCATGGCCTTACCTTTTTATATAAAAATCAAATTTTGCTGAAACAAATGAACTCTTAATTCTGTAAACTCCTTAGTACACTTTCTGGCAAACCTGAAGGAGACTACCACCACCTTTAAATTTGTTTTTTTTTCATTTTTTTTTTTTTACTTTCTTCAGTACAGTCTTATCAGTTATTACATAAAACTTCTGATTATCCAAAAAATTTCAATATTTAAACAATTTTAGGTGGTGGGGAGGTTCAGTTTCTCATACAACGTTATAGTAAATTGACCCTCCATTTTGGAACCACTCACATTGGGGTCGCTTTGTATTTTTTTTTTTTTTTTTTTTTTTTTTTTTTTTTTTGGACGAGTTGTTGCTTTTCAAGTTTTCTTCAGTTCTTATGATGACATCTTCCTTGGAAACTCCAAGAATAGTTTTATTCAAAAATTTTGCAGAGGATTCAGTTGTTGAATATGTGCAAACAAAAAAGTTAATTGCACAGGATCAATTTACTATAAAATTGTATGAAAAACTGAGCCCCCCTCCCTAAAATTGTTTAAATATTGAAATTTTTCCAAATTTTTTGTCAATCGGAAAGTTTAAGGTGTAATCAATAAGATTGCACTGAAAAAAGTAAAAAAAAAAGAATGAAAAACAACAAATTTAAAGGTGGTGGTAGTCTCCTTCAGGTCTACCCATTTTCTCTTAAAACATTTTCACAATTAATAATTTCATACAGACAAATTGATGTTATGCTGTTTGATAAATAAATTTTCATTTATTGATACATACAAATTATTTATATTTTTTCAACCTTCTGATCATAGGGATTTTGGTAATGTTTGGTACAAGGCCAATTTAATAAACACTGCTCAAGCTCCCTACTTCATGCTTACATGCAATAAGAGATACAATCAAATGATTGTAGCAATCTGACTCCAACAAAAATATAAACAGCAAATAAAATATAAAATATAGCAAATGAGACCAAGTGGTTTTATTTTTATTGAAGAAAATCCCAGCATGCATATGTAGGACATGTCTATAAATATGATGTTTTTAGCAGCCATTTCTATACAGATCAGAACCAACAATAACAAAGATAAAAACATTAGCCCAAATGTAAATAGTGGAAATAATGATAACTTCTCATCCCAGAAATTCAGATAGAAATTAGAAAAATAACATTCTACTAGCAGTATAGCCCAGTGTTGCTTGGGTTTAATGAAAGCTTTAAAACTAATCCATGGTCCTGGAGCTCACTCTTTGTATGTTGGCACAAAAGATTAAAAAGCAATAGTTGTTTCCAGTTAAAGCGAAACCGTAGATTGAAAGAAAAATGAATGGATGTAAAAGTCAAATTTTGATTTCCGGTATCAATGTCAAGTAAGTTCTCTGTCGCAAACTGAATTTTGAAGGCTAAATAAGTACTCTGAGTAAATGGTAACATGGCTGAGAATAAGAATTATAAATATATTTACCTGAAGCAAAACCAAAATAAAAGGGCTGAAGACCTGATTTTGATCAGACCAGATAGGCTATCGGGGTATCGATTTCCAATAACGGAGTTAAATAAGTCATCCAAGGATAAACTAACCTAAGTAAGTCCATGAAAACTTGTTGTATCCATCAGGAGTAAAGTTGGAGAAAATGAGGCTGAATATCGGTTTTTGATAAGAGTTGATAGAATATCGGGGGTATCAATTTCTGCTATCAGGGAAAATGAGTTGTCTGAGAAGATCTATTAATGTTTGAGACTAAAAACTATAATTTTACCAAGTTAGAGCAAATTCTGCAGCAAGAACCACGATAAAAGGGCTGAAATACTGATCCTGATCAGATATCGGGGTATCAATTTCCAATTAGTAACCTGACCAGAAGCCTAAAGAATATTTGTGAAGTTTGGTGAGAATTGGATAAAAATTGTGGATTTGTATAAAGGGCATACAGACACACACACAAATATCTTGCATTATATATATATAGATTAACCACTGAATGATATTGGAATTTTATTTACCAAGTTTAACAAAATGCAAAATTCTATTCCTGCTAAATCAGCATAAAATTTAATCAAAATGGGCAATTATGTTAATAGAATGATCCACTGTATAGAATATTGAACTCTTATATATATATATATATATATATATATATATATATATATATGCACTAGCATCATAGCCTGGCGTTGCCTGTGAAACTCAGAACATTGTAGTAGTAGAAGATGCCAATGAGAGGAGTAGAGGAAAATCATCTATTGAAAGTTGGAAACGAGAGCTGAGGCTGTTAGTAACCATTTTCAGCATTAAGAAGAAGGCATTGAATGCATGTTGCTGTAGTATTCAAACAGAGTATAACGTGGTTTTGGTGCTGGTCATACTTTTGTTTAAGTGAGTGTGGGGGTTCTTTGATCTGGAAATGAATAGAAAATATTTGCAGGAAGTGGAGTTAGTAATAAATAAGATAGAAGTTTACCTGTTTTAAATGTAGAAAGTCAAACTGAACCCAGTTTAGCAATCTCAGTGCCACGGCAGTAACAGATGTATAAGGACTTTGGCCAGTAGAGTTTTGGTTACAATATTGTGCATTCTGTTCCTTTCGGCACCACTCCCCTACGCCTAACTGGTCTTGGCTCTAACACACAAACTATCATCAAAAGGAGATTTCATGTTGTAAGGCACAGTCAGTTATGTTCTGACCACAAATAGACTTCAGCTATGGAAAATTATGTTAACCTATGGAAAGGGACTTGGGAGCCGAAGTAGGCAGAATATAATCCCAGTCTACAAAACTTTCCTGTATACTACGTTATACGTTATTCCTTCACATGCAAATGCAAAAAGGGAAGCCTTGCTTCCAACACAAAAACAGGCCACGTACAGTTGGCCATTGGCGAAGCATGGCTCGCTTAAAAGAATGCCCGTGGTGGTAAACGTCTGTCCTTGAGATTTGTTGATGGACATTGTGAAACACAATTTTACTGGAAATTGAGAACGCTTTAGCGATCATACGCCCTAACTGAGCTTTTTTTTTTTTAGGAGGCATGTGAAAAAATCTACAAAAAACTGAGCACGTCTAGTGTGAGTGGCTGTTATTTTAATCGAAGATGACTGCTAAATTACTTAGAATGCAATGTTTACAATACTCACACAAACATCAAATCTTGTGATGCAATAATGTTTATAATATTAAATGGATAAATTCCTTTAAAACTCGGTTATATAAAAAAATAATTATATAAAAAATTGTTGTTTCAAAATTGTTAAATTCCACTAAAAAATCTGTTTTGTGTGACATTGTAAACAACATTGTGTTTGTTTTTGTTTCAAATGGGGAAAATATTTACATTTTTTGTTGACTAAATGAATTTAACATAAAAATAAAAATTATTTTGTTTTACTGAAATTAGAAATATAAAAACTATTACGCTCTCAGTTCAGAAATTTTCGAAGAATATTTAAAGATGTAGACATTTAATTTTAGAGGAAAAAGTTACATTAATGCCACACGAATTACAGACAGTTGATTTCCAGTATAAAATATTTAGCAAAAAAAAACTTAAATAATTAAATTAACCATTGGCACTTTTTTTTTACATATTTTGTTTTTGTTTGAAAAAAAAAACTTTTTTTTAAATATTTCTTTTGTTTCAAAATTCCGGGGAAAAATATTCACATTTTTTGTTGACCAAATGAATTTTTAAAGCATCAGATTAAAAATTAAATATAAAGGCTCATTCTTTTTTTTTTTTTTTCTTAATAAAAGAAATATTTTAGTGGCATTTGACACATGTGATTTGATTTCTGTGATGTAATTCAGCAACTATCTTAGATGTTTTACGGAGCAAATGTAAACAATTGGCTCCATTGGCCAAAAAGTACGAAAGGGAAAATTGCTGAACTTAAACTCAAAAAGTATGTCGACCTGGCTTCCTTGTAGATATGTCTCCCTAGAAAGTTTGAATGGCGTAGCTTAAAAAATGTAGGCGTGCATAGGGTGCAGTCACACACAGACTCACAGATTGCCTTTTATATATATAGATATAGAAAAATGTTGATCACATATAGATACATACTGCATTATATATTTCTGGATTTTAAATAGTTCATAATTGTGATAAAAACAAATATATAACTGATGTGAAACAAGGTTTTCCTTCCAATTTTCTACTTTTCTCTTTGTTTTTGTAGTATTATCAAGAGTTTGCTTACAAGTCTCACATGAAGTTTTTTTCATGTTTTGTCCTAAAGAGTTCTCAAACAAGGGGAATAACTTGTACAATTCTCTTCACCATCTTCTCCTGGTTTCTATCACTCTTTTTTTTTTTTTTCTTTAGCTGTTTCTCTTAATCTTATCTTGAACTGGCCTTTGTTCTACACATAGCCACATGTACAGATTAGGAAGATACTAACATATAATAGATTATTCATGAAATATTTACAGTATTCAGTAATCACTTATACTAATGTAAATATACACTTAACATATGTCAGAGAATATGTATCTGTATCTAACCCATGGCAAAACTGAGGGGAATTGACAGACAGACAAACCTTTTCATATTTTATCAGCTAACTCTACCAAACCTGCTGTAAACATCTCTACTATTAATTTGTTCAGGATGAAAAGACGAAAAAAAAAAAAAAGACTAAATGCTGCTTCAAGTTTCTTCATTTTGTTGTCATTTCTCTTTTTTTTTCTTTTTCTTGCCCACATGTTATTTACATAAAAGCAATTTGCACAACTTGGTTTGTCTGTTTAATTGCAAGTAGGAAGAAAAATTGCATAGATTAATTCTTGTAAGCTTTGTGAAAATGACGCACAAAATGTGGCTTACAGCCATTTTGTGTTGAAACATCAGTTCTTGTATGATTACCAAAGTTAAGCAACAACACTACGTTGATTGTTGATCCCTTGGGAATACCAGATGATGTAAGCTTTGATGTGCTGGTGATGTAATGGCTGACAACTCAGAATTGGAAATTGAAAAGTCAAGTTCCAAATCCAGCTGGGTTAATTATATTTACTTACACACAAATACCCTTAGGAAGATATATACCCGCCTCTTCTCCAACCAGCTATGGGTTAATTAGTTGATTTTCCAAGTGCCGCTTAGATGTAGCACAAGGCTGAAAGTATAGGGTACTTAGTGAAGATCGAACTCACTACTTGGTTGTAACAGGTTCTAGCAAGACAAGCTTGCTAACCATTACACCATACCAAGGTGCCCAACTATGGGTGAATTAGTGGGATTAATATTTTTAATACTTAAAATCTAAAAATATTTCTAGCTTTAAACAGCCTGCAGGAGGTTGATAAACCATAAAAGTAAATTGATGACACAAAAAATGTTAGAATTTTTTCTTCTTTCAGTCAGTATAAAAATTTAATTTTGCACATATTTTGCATTCTATTTTTTAAGTTCAATAATTTTAACAAAACAATAATGTCTTTGATGCCATTCATTAGGTCATATTTTGACAAAAAGAAAACCTTTCCATTTAATCAAAACTCACTTTTAGTTACTCAATATTCATTTTGTTGTATGGCTTTCTTCCAACAGTTTATCCCATGTTTTAAAAAATTTCTTAATCTAAACCTCTTAAAATGCTTCAACTATTTCTTCACTATAACAGAATATTCTATAGCATATGGAAGGTATTTAAATAATTGATAATCTGTAAGAGAAATGTCTATGAAATTAGGTAGATGCTCCCAAATCTCAGAATCAAGGCTGTACAACTGCGTAGACATGCGCATTGCCACGGATCAAAATTGGGCCATCTCACTTACCTAGTCTAGGCTGTTTTATTTTTAATTTTCCAAGCATGAAATCAGTTTCATTACAGTATTGTCTGTTTTCAGATTTTGTTTACATAATGCATTCAATTGACCAGTTTTTATGGCTAAATTGATTTTTGCTTTTTAGTTCATTTTCAAGTCTCTTATCTTCTAGACAAAAGTTTTGAAATCGTCTCCACATATTTCCAATATTAACAACACTACTACCAAATGCCAAACTGATATTTTGCCAAAATTTTGTGGTATTATGGCCTAATTTGAACTTGTGTAGTATAATTAGCCATCACTGATTGTCATCATTTTCTAGAGACTACAAAAATATTTTTACGAAAAATAAAACACCAGAAAACAAAATGACAAAAAGATTTGTATGAAATAAATGCTAAAATAATGACTTGTACCAATAAGCTTTCATGAAAACATTGTAAACAAAAAATGCATTTCAGATTGGGCAACCAATAGTTAATATTTTTTGGGTGCATTTAAAATAAAAAGAACAAATTAATGTATGCAAGATTATTGGAGATTTTAAATAGATGTTCTTTTGAATCAATTCTGGCACAAGGCCGCACTTACAGAACAATTAGTGAAAAGCAAATTCATTATCAACAGTTTTCAATATTAGTATACTAACCATCATCAAATGACAAACATTCCTGCTAAAATATATATACAAGATATGTCTGGAAATAATCCAGCTCTTTAGTTAACATTCTTTCTTTTCTGAATTAGTATACAACATTCTTGTCTAATCATGGGACCCTTTAACAGCCCAACAGTTATGCCCTAGTCTAGACAGTGGACAGTCTTTAAAGTAGACACCATTAAGTGATACTTCCCTGCCACATGGGGAAAGCAGTTTCTTGCAACATGATAAGCTGGATTTATGAGTAAAGACAGATTATAATATTTGATAGCTTTCTTTTTCAGGGTCAGGGAGAAGGCAGGTAACACATCTCTGCAGTTTGTTAGCATGTTCCCTTTTCTATAAAATAAAACCTTTGTTTATATTCCAACTTCTTCATAGCTGTTTGTATATTTTATCTATATTTTTAATGTTTAGGTAAATATCTGTATCTATGGCTACATATATTTGGTATTCTCAAACAGCTATTTAATATTAACCCATATCTTCCTGGCATCAATTTAAACTGACACATTATTTTTCACTTATTGAAACTGTAGTTATAAGCTATAATTTTGGAAAGTGAAAATTTCAATGAAATATTTTGGAAAATTTTCAAGTTTTCATTTGAAATTAAGAAATGATGAACTTTAAGTAAATTGGTTACAATATTTTGGAAAAGACAATGTCATTTTAAACTGATGTAAAGAGGATATAGTTTCATGAAAAACTATTCTGCTTTGTGTACTAGTGCCTTAGTTTTCTTCAAAGTTCTTCTCCTGGGACCTCACACACTTATCTTAGCACATCTTCTACATTTCATAACAGTCTACATGGTCTCCTGACTAAATTACTATCATCTGTTTTATCACATTCTGAAATTGAGTTACAAGGAGCCAAATCTAAACTGGGGAGAGTGGTGAGAGTTGCTGATGTGTGATGTGATGTTTTGTCAAAAATCCTTGCACAAAATATGAATCAACTCACAATAGATAAACTTGCTCTATGCTATCTCACTGCCAATTGAGTACCCCCCATTTCCAGGAGGGTGTCTGTTCATGCATGTTCAGTGTGATTATAAGCAAAATTATATCACAATTAATTATATCAAAATTATACATGTAAAACTGTATACTCGCTGACTAGATCTTGTAAAAAGAATATATGGTGATTCCAAGAGCTTCTGATAGTATTAAAAAAAATGTTACATGAAGATAAAATCCAAACTTATTTATAAATGGAACTTTGTCTGTGTGTCTGTTACCTATAGACTTCAAAACAGCTGAACCAATTTTCTTGAAAATTTACACAGCTGTACTATAAGCGTCTGTGAGTGTTCTTAGGTAGGTTTTGTGTCGAGATACCTCCAATAAATATCAATAATCAAAAAAATCTGGTTATAGAAGGAGTGCTTTGATTTTAATCAAATTTGATACACTCATAGACAAAGACATAAGAAATGATATTCAGAAGTTTCAAGGTTGCAGTTCTATCCTTGGATGACTCATTTGACTCCGATATTAGAAATCGGTACCCCGATATCCTACCAGGTCTGATCAAAATCAGTTTTTCAGCACTTTTATTTTAGTTTTTGCTTCGGGTTTGGCTCTAAGTAGATATAATTGTAGTTCTTAGTCTCAGCCATGATACCATTTACTCAGAGGACTTATTTAGCCTTCAAAATTCAGTTTACAACGAAAAAACTTATTTGATATTGATACCAGGAAATCAAAATTTGATTTAATCCATTCATTTTTCTTTCAGTCTATGGTTTCACTTTAACTGGAAACAACTATTGCTTTTTAGCTTTTCATGCCAACGTCCAAAGAGTCTGAGCTCCAGGATCATGGATCAGTTTTAAAGCTTTCATTACACCCAAGCAACGCCGGGCTATACTGCTAGTTAATGTATATTTAGCAATTGATTTTGTGTAGAAATTTTTTTTCAGTCATGCATGTTTGTGCTCAGTAGTGAGAGTGGAATAAAGAAAACTCAGAGCTTGAAATAACTGTTCAATAGCTTTTATTTCTGATTAAAAGAGAGTCAAAATAGTCATAGAGAAAAGTGTGGTTTCCCTGTTAACAAAGTTCTTGGGTAGTTATTTTTGTTAAGAGAGATTTCTGTACCAGTTTTCACAAGAGGTACAAGAAATCTGAGTATGAAACTGCTAGGACAGGCCTCTTTTTCTGCAACAAGAGTTGTGTAGTTTTCTTTTGGTAGGTGTCTCGAAGGTAGATTTCTCTGCCGGTTCCATGAGAGGAATGAAAAATCCGAATTAAGCTGACAGGACAAGCCTCATCTTCTGCAGCAAGTGTTGTGTGTAGCCCTTTGAGTTGGACTTGAAGGTAGAGGCCACTGAAAATAAAAAGTGAAAAATGGCTGTCAAGGCTTTTATGACCTTGGGGATTTCTGGTTGTACTCTGCTGATTATTTCTGTTGCTGCTGAATCAGGCAAAGTAAGGAAGCCCCCACATGCCACAATAGCCAACACTTGAGATAGTTTCTATATCGGGGCTTAAATATTTTAGCCCATCAAAGCAAACAAAATCCTAAATTCCCCTTGTTCCCTGTTTAGGATGTGGTTTCCAGCTTTCTCTTTTCCAATCTTTTCACTCTTTTCTTTTTTTTTTTTTTCAACTGGAGTAGATAGACTAAATTATCGCCTGGTTCACACTCCACCCATGTCTATTGAACTGGTGAAGAGGCTCATCCCTTGTTCCCTGTTTAGGATGTGGTTTCTGGCTTTCTCTTTTCCAATCTTTTCACTCTTACGTAGCCCCCTGCGCATCAGTGGTGTTACCGCCTTGCTTGGAGTGATATGATTAAAAAAACAAAAATTCCTTTTCGCTGAAAATTTGTTTTTAATTTACCATCATTACATTTTCCTCTTAAGATTATAATCAACACAAAAAACCATGTTTACAATCAAGATTTTAAGCTATGTACTTGAAAAGAAAACTAAATTCTTTGAAAAGTAGGGAATTAAAATCATTTCACATTTTTTGCGTTGATTATAATCTTATGAGGAAAATGTAATAAGTCAGGCTCAAATAAATCTCACCAAAGATATTAATCAAGAAATAACATGAAATATATTTGTGCATTCTTGATAGGTGGGGGTGGGAGATCTGTTGTAGACTATTTGTTTAGAATATATTGATGACTCTAAACTTTAAGAATGGGCTTTTTAATTTTTTTTTCTTTTTTAACATTACTCTTAACAATGAGAAAAAAAAGGTTTTTGTGATTTCTCCATTATTAGTGATATTACAAAGAAGACTTAAAAAACAATTTTTTTTCATAAACCAGAATGCATTATAAATCATTTTTTCTTTGGATTATTATCTTTAAAGAAGCTGATATCTAGGTTATCCAATAATCATGAAAACTTAAGTTTATAAATATTAAAATTATTTAAATTAAATTTGAAATATATTAAAATATTTAAATTAAAATTTGAAATATATATTCATTGTAATTGAACCTGACTTCTAGTCCAGTCTTTGATTTTTTTTTTTTCAAGTTCATTTTTAAAATTCCTACAACAAAAGTCAAACACTGGAATGAAATTCAGGGTCCATTTTAGTATATATTGTTAATTGGTCCATCCTGATAAGAATTTATAATTTTCTGAGAATTTTTTTTTCATAGCAAGGGTGTATCAAAAAATAAAAATCCAAAGAAATTTAAAAAAAAAAATGAATAAAAATTTAGATAGTATTTTAAAAAAACAGATTTTAGTTAGATTCTAAAATTCTTCTTATACCCCAAATTATCTAAAAATTTGTATAATACAAAAAAAAATGTAAAATTTCATAAAAATTAATTAAAAGGTAAATATAAGAAAGCCAGATGGTTTGTAAAAATTGCTTGAATAAAATTTGATGTGTAAAACTTTGTATATGTGAGGCTTGTAGGGTTTGATACATCCACACACACACACACACACATGGTCATTGTGTTCATGTGATAACCTTAGTTTCCTGCGTTCCCGCATGCCAAATAAAAGTTGGGAGCGTTACGTTTTAGGCAGTTAGGATTCTGTCCCGGGCAAGAGCAGACATGTTTATTCCCTAACTCACATATACACACGCGCACTAATTGCAGGTAGCAATTAGTGACGCAAATTTTTATTTCTCACCAGCATGCACACACAACACCAAAAAAACTCCCATTGTAAACAGACATTAGCAGTATGTACATTAACTTTATTCAAACTGAACTTTATTCAATTTAATCTTCTATCGAACATTTACGTTTCTCTCCAGACAAAGGGAAATAACTTTTCTTTCCTTATTTGATTTGCATGCTTTCAACTCTATGTAACCTTTGTTAATATATTGTTGTTCTGGTTACTTTCGCCTTTTCGTGTTTCCTTATTTCCTGTGTTATTCCATGACGCAAGTTACGCCGAGTCGACTCGTAAATATAAATTAGTAATGAACCCATCGTCCTCTACAGGCTCAAACTTGGTTTTGTAAAAATATGCACCTAAATGAAGCCTGACAATTAAATAATTAGTAGTAGGCCTCTGGTGGTCAGGGTTGACCATGGGTAGCATCCTAGTTGTCTGCTTGGCTGGAGCATCAACGTCTGTGACTGTAGAAATTAATGCAGGATTAACAGTCTTTGTTGCAGAGGCTGCATTTATGTTTTGTTTCTGGTTTGTCGGAGATGTCATTTTGCTTCTTGCAAACCTGCCTCTCCATAGCGACTTATGTTAGTTGCTCCTCCCTTGATTTAAGTTGTTGGACCAGGGTTCCTCTCCATTTGAGCTGGTTGACTACTACACTTTCCCATGACTCCGTGTTGATGCTCACATCTTTCATATCATGTTTTATGATGTCACAATACCACAATTGTGGCCACCCAGTGGGTCTTATTCCAGAGGCCAGCTCTCCATACCGGAGGTCTTTTGAAGTGCAACCATCTGGCATGTGGTGGACATGACCTAGCCCGCGGAGTCTACATTGTTTAAGGAGCGTGAACATGGTAGGCAGACTGGTTCAAGAGAGGACCTCAGTGTTGGGCACCTTGTCTTGCCATGAGATTCCCAATATATGTCAGATACTTCTTATGTGGAAGGTGTTCAGATGCCTCTCTTGCCTGGCGTATGTGGTACATGTCTCACTGCCATATGGCAGTGTACTGATGACACAGGCATTGTACACTACCATCTTTGTCTTCACTGTCAGCTTGGAATTCATCCAAACACATGTTGTGAGGCGCACAAGGGTTGTGGCTACCATCCCAATTCTCTTGTTGAGCTCTATGTCCAGGGAGAGGTTGCCAGTGATGGTAGAGCCAAAGTAGGTAAACTGATGGACCACATCCAGCTCATAGTCATTGATAGAGATGACTGGTGGTACTGCGGTACCTTGACCAAATATGCTTGTTTTTTTTTCAAGCTAATGGTCAGCCCGAAGTTTCTGCATGCCTGAGAGAAATGATCTATCAGTGTTTGAAGTTCACACTGGGTGTGGGATGCTAATGCCATATCATCTGTAAACAACGTCTCTGATAAGGACTTTTCATACCTTAGTCTTGGCTCTTAGACAGACGAGATTGAAAAGCCTGCCATCTGATCTCATATACAGCTTGGTATTGTAAAAGAAAATTCACCTAAATGAAGCCTGGCAATTTATTAGAAAAATAAATTAGTAACAAATACATGAGTAAAATTTGTTTTTCAAAAAAATTGAGGCTCAAATCTGATGGTTTCAGAATCCACTAAAATAAAGTTTACAAACAGGCATGGTTTCAAGAGATTTTTTTTTTTAATCAATTGGGATAGAAAAAGTTATGCCCCTAAAGAAATTTGATTCAATTTGGAGCCTATGTCATGAGTATGAAAAAACTGTTTAGCCTCAGGATGAGGAAAGTCTAAAAAAAAAAAAATGAAGTAAAGTGAAGTTTTTCGTTTTCACAGGCAATAAACACTGAAGGTTTATAGTGTGGACACTGTCTACCTGAATTTTTGGTGAAAAAATAAAATCTGAGTCTTGTGCCTACAAATATAACAGAAAATTATAAACAATCTAAAGAAAATGATCTTTACAGAAAAAGAAGAAAACTAAGCTAAATATAATAACATTTATACAGTCACATACAAGTGTTTACATATTTCACTTTTCTTTGTAGTGGCCATGAAGAGATCAGTGGTTCTATTCTTTGAAATGATTTGTTGCAAGTAAGTCTGCAAAATTCAAAATGATTTTGTCATAACTGAAGAAAACAAATGGTTTGTGTGTGTAACACTTGCTATTGAAATGTGTGACTGCTGACTGATTGCGTGTGGTAGCAGTAATTTTAAACAGAGTGAACACAAAGAGAGAAGACAAGACTTACTTTCATGATAGCTTTAATTGATTTTCAGTGTAGAAAAATCATGGTTGACTGATGCATTGTCATTCATGGTAATGTGTTTCTATGCTGTTGATCAAAGCAGGGCCTTGTTTTTAAAGATCTAGTCACTGGTTGACTGCATTTTCTGCTAGCAAGCTGTTTTTATAGCTTATGGTCAGCTAGTGCTTGACTCCAAATTTTATATGAGTTTTGTCCGTTCAATACTACCTTCATTGTGCGATTAGAGAGGAATGACTGGATTAGGTCAAACAATTGTCGAGTTATACCATAGTCTCGCAGCTTGCATAGAAGGCCAGCATGCCAGACTCTTTCAAACACTTTGGAGATATCTAGAGCAACAGTTCAAGCTTTGCCGTTCTTGTCAAGAGCCTGGTGTATATATTCAGTGATGGCCGTGACTATATCAGCAGTAGACCTGGTGAAGCAAAAAACCATACTGTTTGTCAGAAAAGAGTCTGTGGGCTGTGAAATGTTCAACCACCTCTGCATTGATGATGGCTTCGAACACTTTGCCAAAAATTGGTAGGAAGCTGATAAGGACGATAATTCGAGGGGTCAGAGGGTTCACCAGTGTTTTTATATATAGGAACCACTGAGGAGGACTTCCAGCAGGCAGGAAAGTAAGAAGCAGAGAGGCAGTATTTACAGAGTTTTGAGAAAACAGAGGAGAGTTCAGGGGAACATTTCTTGTTTTTTTTTCTGAGCCCAACAGAAGTAGAATTGCCTAAGTATTTGTTAATCAAAGAAAAATTTTGTATTTTGCAATATTATTTTTTGTCATTTAATAAATTTATGCATCTTTTAAATTTCACACAAGCGTAAGTCTTGCATTTTTTTTTTTTTTCTGATGTAGCAATACAATTTCTTACACACATGCTTATGAGATAAATATTCTTTTTCCTTTTAAATTAATTTTATCACCAGAGATTCTTAGGAATCTTGTCTTCAGCCCATCTTTGAGCCAAATTAATGACCAGGATTTTTCAGGAATCCTGTCTCCAACTAGCCTTTGAGTCATCAAAAATAAAATTTTATCAGTGATTTTTAGATAATCATAAAAGTAGTCATTTGAAAAATTAAACCACCTAAAAGCTGAATGGTTGGTAGAACACAAGTGGATGGATAGGCATGGTGGGTCCTCCGCCCAGTATCCATATATTAAGTGGTCAGTAAGGGAAACAGCCAGCTGTCAGACAGTGAGTGTATTGGGGTCCTTTTTCCATGGTTGAAGTTAGTGGAATATCAAGAGCTCACTTTCTCAAAGCCAAAGGAAGACAGTGCCAGTTAAATGAGAAATTATACTTTTTTTTAAAAATTTCCCAACCAGAGTCTTGAAAAGTATTTATTACTCTTTGTTGAATTTGATCATGGCCTTAATATTAAGACAAACCTATGAACATAGCAATCTGGGTGTATATACTTACAGCCAGCTTTGGATGTTATCACAGCTTGTGCAGTAACATGCAGAAATGTATCATCATACACCACTAAATACTTGTAAAAGAAAGGACGTGAGATTTGACGTTCTCGGTTCTCCTTCTCTACCTTATAATTCTTTTTAGTATTTAAAGTTTTGTTAAAAAAAAGTCCAAGTAGCATTGATGACCAACACTGATATAAATGATGAAGAGTTATCACATAAAGAGAAATGCAATCATTTTTAACCAAACAACTTTTATGTTTTGTATTGTAAAAGATTTGGCTTAACATTTTTCATCAGAATTTTAAAGTTCTAGAAAATAAGTTTGAAAAACATAATACACAAAAGTTTATTTGTTGAATTAAGGTAGTTTATAATTTTTATCTTGTGTCTAAAAAAAATTTTGTGTTTATTTATCATTTTCATATAATGGAAGTATTTACTAGTATGATGTCCCAAGTAAAATCTATTAACTATAATACAAATTACCAACTTTCCTCGGACATTTAATTCTTTTCCTTTAGCTTTGATTTGTTGTGCAATGGTTTTTGTTTTAAAGAGAAATATGCATTTTAAGTTAATTTTTTAAAAATATAAATCAATGTTCTTAAATTACTCCTATATCTTGTATTTTTTTTATTATTTCACCCCAAGCAAGGCAGTTTTACTGCCACTGTTGTGCAGGGGGTTACATAGGGGAAAGTGATAACATGATAAGAATAACAGAAAATCAGTGCAAATTTATCTTTACATTTCTGAGACAATGGTTTATTATTTACAATTTGAAGGCATAATGACTGAAAAATTATAATAAAAAACAAAATCGAAGAAATTTGTTTGAGTGTAAATAATGTGAATAGCAATTTGAATATTTAACTGACATCAATTGCTCCAATTATGACATTCAATTATGACATTCAATGCTAATATTTAAATAATGAGGAGTAAAATGCTTTACACTATAATATGCATCCCCAAAAGACATTTTCCAAGACCTGTTAAACCAAAACTCTTAAACCTTGAGATTTAGATCTCTAACGTCAGAAAACAAAGATTTTTACTAAAAATAGGGGTAGATGAATGAAAGAAATTATTGATGACTACATA
The DNA here is from genome assembly GCA_037127315.1 of Ascarosepion bandense. Lineage (NCBI taxonomy): Eukaryota > Metazoa > Mollusca > Cephalopoda > Sepiida > Sepiidae > Ascarosepion > Ascarosepion bandense. The sequence goes on from JBBBDQ010000436.1 coordinate 3,795,812, forward strand.
TAAATAAATAACCTGAGTGTACCCCCCCCCCACACACACACACACTTTTTTTTTTTTATCTCTGAGATGCTTGGGTGAATGGAAATTGCACACACCACCATGTTCTATGATAGGGCTCCAAGAAAGGTGAAGAGCAAGAATAATGCAAGAAAAAATATAATACAAAAACAACAAAAACTGAAAAGACTCCTATCAGAATTAAGTTCTGATAACAAATCAGGTTGCATAGTGACTTCCCTCAATATATAGTAATGGAGTCACTTGAAAAAAAAAATATATTACAAAACTATCACCATTTATTATTGAAAAAGTAATATTCTCAAATAACTCTTATATCTTTTTTTTTATTATTTCACCCCAAGCAAGGCAGTTTCACTGCCACTGTTGCGCAGGGGGTTACATAGGAGGAAAGTTATGAGAAAGAGGGTTAGTTGTAGGGAATGTCAGAAAGAGGGTAATAGACGAAGGAGAATACTGGTGTAATTGGAGTGGGTGGAGAAAAGAGCTTGAGAGAAAGGATGCGAGTTAGTGAGATAGGAGATGTCTATTGACCTTACATTTAAATTCCTGGAGATTGTAGCTGTCAAGGAAGCAAGTATATGGAAGGGAATTTCACAGGTGGAAAGTGCGAGAAAAGCTGTTAGTAGAAATTGCAGTTACATTTTATCGGTTTCACTGTAAAAGGGTGGGACCTAGTTGCTAGTCTAGTAGCTTATGTAAATCCAGACCTAGGCACCAGTGAGCTAAGTTCATTGATCAGAAGCTGTGAAAGCATTTGTAGAAGAGACACGGGGAAGCCATATCATGCCGGTGAGAAAGCGACTGCAGCCAAGTCAGTATTGATCACATAAAAAAAAAAATTAAACAGTGCAATAATAATTCAAGTAGAAAAAAAATGTATGCAGAAAAACTTCTCAAATGGTCAACATTTAATAACTTAAAAATCAAAATCTATCCACACCAAAGTCTAAACACATTTAGTGGTGTAAACAAAAGTAGCTTGTTCCCTAAAAGAAATCAGTTAATCTAAAAGACCAAAATGTAATGTAACCAGAATAACAAAAGAAATGGCCAAACTATAAACACCAATACATATATTAAAATTCAACACGCCCAAACCACCAATTGAAATAAAAATAGATTTATCATCACAAAAGTGGAAGCTTACATTCCCAGACCTTTACTATGTCAAAACTGCCAAAGATTTGGCCATCATAAAGACAGATGTACTAGAATTCTGGTATGTCTAGAATGCAGCAGTACAGATCAAGAAACTAAGTGCAAAGGTACCATAAAATGCATAAATTGTATCAAGATCCACCCTGCATACTCACATCTATGTAAAGCTTGGTAAAAGAAAAAAATAATTGAGATCAAATATGCGAGAAATATAACTTTTTCCTTAAACCAGAAAAATTGCTGAAAACATGAGACAAAATATTACAATAGATTATGCAACCAAAATCCAACAACACAATGGTGAGAAATGATTTCTGTGAATTAACAACATTAATCCAAGAGCTAAAGAAATTAATTGAAATACTGAAAACTGATATCAACAGAGAAAAGCAAAGATTTACACCACATCCCATAAAAACATGATATGCATGATCAAAATATAGAAAATTCTAACTAGTTAAATCTTCTTGTCATGCACTTCAATCTAGATTCCTCACTTGTAACCAAAGAAAAAATTTCCAACAAAAAAAAAAGCAAATAAGCATACAAACTAGTCAAAAACAAAATCTCTAAGGAAGAAATCACCTAAAATCAACCCAAGTAAGAAAACACACAATTTAGTCAAAAAAGAAACCTTGCAAGGAAAAAATCACCTAAAAATAAACTAGAAAAAAAAGTAATTTAAGAAAACCCAACAAAAACCAAAACTTCAACATAACAATCATGGTTAATAAAATTATTCAGTGGAATGTAAGAGGAGTAAAAAATCAAAATGAATTGCTTTTGCTCATAGCAGACTAGTGTCCTGCAATTGTTTACCTTCAGAAAGCATTTTTAAAGGACAATGAAAATAAGGCTATTAAAAACCATGCATATATAGTGGAAACAGAGCTTCAGGTAGTACTTCTTTTTTAGTAAAAAAAAAATTTTTTCAGAGCCAAATCAACTAGAATATAGCACTATAGACAGTGGTGATAAGAGTCTCCTTACAAAAAAAAACATCACTTGGTTTACATCCCTCCTAAACATCTATAGATGGAACTGAATTAGACTACTGAAGCAGCTCCCAAAACCACTTATTTTAATGTGAGATTTTAATAGCCATAACATCATATGCTATTGCAAAAATAATGACCCTTCTGGAAGGAAGATTAATGGAAGATTTTATCAATAGAAAAAAATGTTTATACAAGGACAAGTCATATACATATCTCTACCCATCAAGTGGTACATCTACAGCAATAGATTTAATCTTAAAAGATCCTGCAACATACCTAGACTATAGCTGGAAAGTACATTATGATACATGTGCTAGAGATCAGTTTCCAGTTGTGTTGGAAATTGGAAAGTTAAGAAAGCCATCTGGAAGGAATTTAAAAACACATGTGCCCTAAAACTTACACCAGAAGCCAATGTAGACAATACAGAGCACATCATTTATTTTACTAAAACATTTCTTAGTATTGCAGAACAATACATATCAAAATCTAAACATGATAGACGTCACTTTAATCACAAGTGTAAAAAAGTAATCCAATTGTGTCATGCAGTTCAAGTTCAAATTATATCCAACCTAAGAAAATCTGAATATCTACAAAATAAATAGAGCTAATACATGCAGAATAATTAAAGAATCCAAGTGATCCTCATGGAAGAATCTTTGTATCCAATATTAATTCTAATACCAAAACTGTATGGAATAGGATTTATAAAAGCACTCTCTTGAAACATTTATGAAAGCAACTAACAAAGAGGATATTGCAAATTTATTAGCACAAAATTTCTCTCTCAACTCTTCCTGAAATAATGCTATTAAAATATTTCAGAATAAATCAAAAGAAAAAGTTAAATTTTTACTCTAAGAATAAATAAAATAACAAACTAGCTCTTAATTTACTAGAATTATTAGATTCTATACAAAAAATCGCACAATTCAGCAGTTGACCCAGAAGAAACTTGCTATGAATTTCTAAAAAACCTACTCAATATTTCTTTTAATTATCAAATCAAAATTTTCAACAATATTTGAGTCAGTGGTAATATTTCTCAGTTTCTGGAAACAAGCTACTATAATTCCAATCTAAAAACCTTGAAAGGACTGAGAAAAACCCTCAAATTATTGTCTAATTGCACTTAGAAGTTTGTTCATGCAAAACTTTTGAAAGAATTCTTAATAATAGACTTATTTGGTTTCTTGAAGTTAATGATAAAATTACAAATTTCCAATTTGACTTCAGAAAGAACAAAACACAAAAGATCACTTGCTTTGACTTGAGTCTTTAATCAGAAATTCTTTCATTAAAGAGGAACATTTAACGACAACTTTTTCTTTGACTTAGAAAAAGCTTATGATACCTTGTGGAGATATGGTATCATGAAAGACTTAAACGAAATGGGTCTTAAAGAAAGATTATCAATTCTTATTAATAACTTCCTGACAGAATGAATCTTTAATGTTTGTGTTGGTACCACACTCTCAGGCTGGAGTTGACTGTTTAATGTATGTAGATGACTTTCTAATATGTTACAGATCAAAAAATATCCATACAATTGACTGGCAACTCCAATAGCATCTCAACAAAGTAAACAAGTGGGCCGCAGAAAATGGATTCAGATTCTCCAAAGAACTCAATGTATACACTTTTGCCAACTTGAAAAGCTACACCATGACCCTGACTTAAGACTCGATAGTACACGACTGCCTGTAGTAGATCATTACAAATACCTAGGAATAATTTTTGGCAAAAAAACTATTCTTCATCTCACATATAAAATATCTTTTTGAGAAATGCAATACAACTAATCAGTCATCTCTTACAAAGACTAGGGAGCTGACAGACAGATGCTACTTGAAACTCTATCAGGCATTAGTTAAATACAAATTGGATTAAGGATGCTTTGTCTATGGTGCGGCAAGAAAATCATATGTGAAAGAACTTAATACCATCCATCACCAGGGCCTGCGACTCCTTCTAGGAGCCTACAGTATATACCAAATTGAAAGCTTATCTGCCAAAGCACACAGATCACCTTTGGCATTACAACAACATAAGTTAGCATTATAATATTACATGTAACTTTGTTTATGTCTAAGTAATTTAGCATACAACTGTTTTCTTCAATCTCAATATAAAGAATTATATAATTTAAAGGAAAATGCCATTAAACCTCTTGGTATCTGCATAGAAAACGTAATAAAATATTCTACACTCACTTTTCGCTATAAGGACTCACTAATATGGAGACCTATATATAGTAAGCACTACGTTCACCAGTGTCTTGCTTTGAGGATTAGTTATGTCTTACTTATCTCTGTCTATCCACTTACTATACTCTCTTTTGCATAAAACCCTTTCTTCTTTCCATCTAAAATTGTGTTGGTTGTTATTTCCCCTTGAGTAACAATCTTGTATATTGTAACTCTTTTTCAAGGATACCAAAAAAAAAACAATTTGAAATAAGCACTTCTCTCATACACAAATCTATTCTTTCAAAACTCTTCCCTAGACAATAAAACAGCCCACTATAATGATAACCTGTGAAACTGACACATCTGTATTCATGGAAGATGTTCATATCATCTTAGAAAAATATACAAATTGTAATACACTGATGGTTCCAAAAACGTTGATAGTTGGATGTTCAGCTATACTGAAAAAAAAAACGAACATAATTCCAAAGCACCTACTTTCCTTGATATTTAGTGCAGAAGCTATGACAGTAGACTATTTGTGATAATATCCAATATATTATCACAAATAGTGTATCAGAGAGATTTATTATATTCTCAGACTCCCTATCTGTTCTTAAATCATTGAAGTATATAAACCTGACCAATCCTATAATAAGCAAACTTTTAAACAAAATCAATATACTTTGTAACCAAAAGCACATTATATTCTGCTGGATTCCTAGCCATATAAGCATCCAGGGAAATGGAAAAGCAGATAAAGAATCACTAAAATGAATATATCAAAAACAAAAGTCCCTCACACAGATTTCAAAACAGCTAGTAATACATATGTCTTAAATAAGTATTAAGAGTTATAGAATACTCACCCAAATAACAAATTGAATAAAATCAAACCTACACTTGAAATAAGACATTATAGCACCAGACTTTCCCAAAGAGAATTGAAGTACTCTTAGCAAAAGTCTGAATTGGTCATACCAATATTGTACATTCATTTCTTCTAAAAAATGAGTATCCACCTAAATGTATAGTATGCAAGGAGACTTAGACAGTAAAACATTTTATGATGGACTGTGCCAAATTTGCCTCTATAAGGTGAATATTCTTAAAGAACTTTTCAAAAACATTAATGAAAAACCATTTTAACCTACTTGAGGAAATGTAAATTATCCACCAAATCCTGACAACTTCAACGATAAATAAACTATACAACCAGTCTTCAATTATGTTTTACAAATTTTAAAGCTTAAAACTTACTAAGATATCATTGAATAAAAATATGATTTTCAGCATGAAAAGAACCCAAGAGGATTGATAAACAAACCAACCAACCAACCCAAGCCCTCCTTCCTCATTAGGTGCCCAGAAATTTCAAGTGCTTCTTCCTGATGTTAAGTATAAGTTTCCTTTTTTGATTCCATTCTCTCTAATATTTTGTTGTTGCTCACATGTTTAGCCCATGGTTTTCTCAGTATCTTTCTGTAGAACCACATTTTTGTTGCTTCAGGTCACTTCCTCATCTTTGAGGAGATTGTCCAGCATGCACTGACATATAAAAGAACAGATATCACGTAATAGTTCAGTACTATCTTTTATTTTTTTCAAATTAAATTGTTCTCTACTTAGCTTTTGGAATGCATCTTTAGCCATCCCAATAAGCCTTCGGATTTCAGTGTTACACTTCCCAGATATTTAAATTTTTGTATCGCCTTTATTTTAGTATCTCCAACTTGTAACTTGCGTTTCGGGCTCATCCTTTTGCTGATAGCCATGCATTCTGTCTCGTCATTTCTTCTTGCTTTTCTTTGCTACCATCTGTAGGCAGTTTTGTAGTTTCTTACCAAACCGTGTAGAATGAAGTCAGAATAATAATAAGGCATCAAACTTAATACTCAGGTGTAATGATCAACCAGATTATACTCACTAATCATTAGTCAGTGTCAACTGTTGGGGGGGGGGTGATTTTATGGGATGTCAGCTTTTGTTAGGTTATGTAATGTGAAATTTTCAAAATGATCACCCAGTGAGGAACGGATTTACTATCCAGTAGGAATGGTCAACCAGACTAAACTCATTAACCCCATGCTGAGTTAAGTTAGTTTATATTTATTCTTGTTGACTTAATGTTGTATTTTCATAGTGAGCACCCAGTGAGAATCAAACTCACTACACAGTAGTAATGGTCATTCAGACTAGCAGCACTAACCATCGTCCCAAGCTGAGGCACCTCAGAATAAATAGTAAAATATAAACAAATTACAAGGTGTTATTAAAAGGTTACCAAACTTGGCCTAAAAACAATACACCATTAACCTAGAATATATATATATATATATATATATATATATATTAAATCATATTACCCTGAGCAAGTCGGTAACGCCACTGATGTGCAGGGGGCTACGTAAGAGTAAGATTGGAAAAGAGAAAACTGGAAACCACATCCTAAAGAGGGAACAAGGGATGAGCCTCTACACCTGTTCAATAGACATGGGTGGAGTGTGTTGAGCCACAATCCTCTTCCAATTCTCTTGGAAATATACTGAACCATCCTAGTAACTTTTACTCAACTAAAATTACTGCAGAATTCCTGTTTGCCATTTAATTTCACCAGTGATTCTATTTGAATTTCATCTTGTCTTGAAACAACTAAAAAAACTTTTCCAATACCTGAAGAATGCTTGCCAAAAACTTCATGAAGCATTTCAAGTGTCTTAGTAGCAGATTTACCATATTTTTTTCAAAATTTGATGTGAGCACATTACTCATCTTCATCAAGCATTGTAAAGATTGCATAGCCATTCCAACACAGAATTACAAAACTTCATATAATTGAACACAAGTAGATAGTACAAAGCCTATTAGTAGACTGACTCTGTAGGCTGAATACCAGTGAGCTTTAGCTGTATGTGCACTTCCATTGAAGAGTACAGTTCTAATCTGGGAACTTTCTGATATCATAAATAAAATAGGTTAATAGTTCGTTTAGTGGATAGGTTTGTTAGAGTAAAATCTGAAATGGTTGACTAACTGCAAGCATTTAAACAAGAGTAAAGATAGCTTCACACCTATAGTGTGTGTGTGTGTGTGTGTGTGATTCTTACAGACATATCACATTGAAATAGTGGATCACCAATTGTTGAAGTTAAGCAAACTTTTCCTTCCATTTATGAGTTAAATAAAAGAACAGACTTGGTTCTATAGCCTTGGTTGTCTACCAGAGAAAAAATAATGGCAGTCTACAGCAGGAATTCTTCTGCAAAGTCAGTCATGAGACACATTTACTCAAGCAGGCATCATATGTGGCATCAAAGCAAGGAATATTCTGTATTCATAAGATACTTGAGTTTTTGCAAAAAAACCTTGCAGCCGAGATTGAAAAAGACCTCCAATCCATATTGGACTGGGGTAAGAAATGGCTAGTAAATTTTAATGCTTCTAAAACGAGGCTACTCTCAATTAACCATCATCGACAATCTCACCTACCTCCCATTAGCATGGACCAGGCTTGCCTCCCAGAGAGTAAAACACTACGCCTCCTTGGTCTCACACTTTCAGCGGACCTCAAATGGAATGGCTATATCGAATCCATTGCTAAATCCGCTGCTATGAAAGTCGGTTTGCTGTGTAGGGCCCGGAAGTTTTTTCCGTCTAAATCTATCCTGCACATTTATAAATCTACCATCCGCCCGTGCATTGAATACTGCTGCCATATCTGGTCGGGTGCCCCTGCTGTTCTCCTCAGGCTTCTCAATAAGGTTCAGAGGAGGGTCTGTAATGTGATAGATACCGACTTGGCAGACCGCCTGCAGTCTCTCTCCCACCGGCGCAATGTGGCTTCCCTGTGTCTCTTCTATAAATACTTCCACGGCTTCTGCTCCAATGAACTTAGATCACTAGTGCCCCCTAAATACGAATTTGAACGAGATACTAGATTAGCAACTAGATCCCACCCTTTTACAGTGAAACCGATAAAATGCAGCCGTAACTTCTACTCCAACAGTTTCTTTCCTCGCACTTCCCGACTGTGGAATTCTCTTCCAAATGATTGCTTCCCCGACAGCTACAATCTCCAGGAGTTTAAATGTAAGGTCAATAGACACCTCCTAACACACTAACCTGCTCCCATTCTATCAAGCACTCTTCCCATCTGCCCAACCCTCATCCTCGCTATCCTTACTCATCTGTCACCTTTCTCCTGACATTCCCTATGTCTAACCACTCCTTCTCTTTACCTTCCCCTATGTAGCCCCATGCGCAATAGTGGCAGTGGAATGCCTTGCTTGGGGTGAGATGATTAAAAAAAAAACAAAAAAAAACATTCTTCTTCAAACCTTGTAGACTGGCACTATAGAATCACAAAGAACTGTACTAAATAACAGAAACCGCATCACTTGAAGACATTCAACAGCAGTAACAACTAAAATGGATATCAAATGTAACTTGCAGAGAAAATAATGACATCTTCAAAATGTTGACCTCCCTCCACTACTTCAAACAAAAGGTTAGAAAGGAAACCTATATCAATACTTGAAAAAACAATAACAGCTACTGGACTTGAGAAAGCTAGGCTTACAGCATATATCATGTTAAAACACCAGTTCTTGTATTATCACTGAAGTTAAGCAATGTTGAGCCTGGTCAGCACCTAGATGGATGACAACTTGAGAATACCAGGTACTGTAAGCTTGGATGTATGGGTGATGTAATTAATAAAAGCCATGAAGTGGAATTCAGAGAGCCAAGTTTCAATTCCAGTCAGGTTCATCTATGTCTAAATACCTTTGGGGAAGTTATAAACTCATGTCTTTTTACCCCAGCTTAATTATTAGAGTTAATTAGTATGACTTATACCAGTAAATCATTATCTCACACTGAAAATTCTTACAATCTAGAAATATTTTCTGGCTTTAAATAAACTATAAATGGTTAAGTCATAAAAATATAAATCAAGTGAGAAACCTATTTTCCTGAAAAATTGTTTTAAAAGAAAGATTTTATAAATTTCAACTGACAGTAGATGTGACCTGCTGAATCAATGAATGCCAAATGTTTTCTTGTTTTATCTGGGCTACATTTTCAGAAGGAAAATTTGCTTGCACATCACCCAAATTTTATGTGATAAAAAGTACATTTAAAAATAAAAAAACAACTAATAGAGAATTAACTATAATAAATAACACAAACGACTTATGATATGAGTGAAGTGCACAAATTTAATGAAACGTATGAGCTTGTTTTTGTGAGTAATCTCCTTCATATTAAACTTAATTAGAGATAAAAAAAACTCTCAGAAACGAAGACACTAGCTCAAGTGAAAGGAACTCCTGATGAAAAGGCACAAGCAGCCATATGGCAAAGAAGAGCCAGTGAGTGGGTTAAAGGGAGATAATTGCAGATTTTCAGTCATAACATTATCATTGATAACTCTCTCCTTCAATTTGCAGACCCTAGTTATTCTTAATACTTGATATAATGTAAAAATATCACAATCATAAAACTGGTCAATAATTATTTATACCTATTTATACTGGGACTCATGCATGCAATTACAAGAAATCCATAATATTTTAAATTTTGAAATCAAATTTATTTTTGACATATGAATTTTTAAAAAAACTGTTCCTAAATCTTTTGTCTTTCAATCATTCCACCTCACCTGCCAACCTCTTTTGCCACACTGATGAGACATATTGTGTGGGAAGCACTGTTGTAAAGAAACTGCTAATATTACCATTATTATTATTGCAATTTACACAGATCTTTGATCATTTTTTTTGGTTGGCTGCTTCAAAATTAAATAAAAAATATATTCAAAACATTTATTACATCTGTTAATGAGCAGGAATAATGAATCCCAACATTTTATAGGCATTTTTAAAGCCTTGCTAAATTAATGACTTTGATAGACCAGTTGAAATCTAGTAAATGTTAATTCATCCCATACAATGTAATTTTATTCTGTTCAGTACTTACTATCCTATATAATAGGATGGCAACCTTTTGCTAACTGTGTGCTGACTTAAGGTTTTAAAATCATTCCATGTGCCAACAGCATACATATTTTTATATCAGTCAAGGTCAATATATCTGTTCTACAATATATTTTATATAGTAATATATACAATAATATTTTAACCATATTAATAAAAATAAATTGTTTTTAAAAGTTTTTTTAAAAAGTTTCTATTATTAATGAGAGCCTTGCCCTTGTGTGGTTTTAGCGAATTGCAACATACTTGTTACTTTGAGTTTTACACAATTTTCTAAATATTCAGGCGTGAGGCAACTTTGTGGACTTGACACTGCTTTCATGTGAGAGAAAATTTTCTCACAGGAATAAGTTGAACCAAAAGCTGAAAGAAGAGTAAAAGCAATTTTCTTCAAACATATGAAAGATCTTGGGAGACCTGTTCAGTCCTAAACAGTTCTTCAAGCGAGTAGTTATAGAATTAATAAAAGATTCACATTCATAAAAAGGTTTCCTTGTCTATTATTATTTTTTTTTTTATAATCATATCACCCAAAGCAAGGCATTTTACTGCCACTATTTTGCAGGGGATTACATAGAGGAAAGTTATGAGAAAAAGTGACAGGTCATGGGGGGTGTCAGGAAGTGGATAAGAGAAGGATGAGAATACTGATGAGAGTGGAGTGGGCGAAGAAAGAAGCACGAGAGAGAGGATGCAAGTTAGTGAGGTAGAAGATGACTATTGCCTTTACATTTAAATTCTTGGAGATTGTAGCTGTCGGAGAAGTAAGTAAATAGAAGAGAATTCCACAGGCGGAAAATGTGAGAAAAGAAGCTGTTAGAGTAGAATTTGCATTTATATTTTATTGGTTTCACAGTAAAAGGGTGGGACCTAGTTGCTAATCTCAAGTAAATTCATATATAGGGGGCACCAGTGATCTAAGTTCATCAGAGCAGAAGCTGTGAAGTATTTGTAGAAGAGACACAAGGAAGCCACATTGCACAAGTGAGAAAGTGACTTTATCTGAGCTGCCAAGTCAGGATTGATCACATTACAGATTCTCTGTTGGATTTTGTCTAGTACACCTAGGTGGATAGCAGGAGCATCTGACCAAATATGGAAGCAATATTCAATGCACGGACTGATGGCAGATGTATATATGTGCAGGATTATTTCAGACGGAAAACTTCATGGCCCTACACAGAGAACCGACTTTCTTAGGAGCAGATTTAGCTATGGATTCTATATAATCATTCCCCTTGAGGTCTGTTGCGAAAATTAACCCAAGGAGTCACAGCGTTTTGCTTTCAGGGAGACTAGCCTGATCCATGCTAATTGGAGGTAGGAGCGATTATCTGTGATGGTAAATAGATAGCAGCTTTGTTTTGAAAGCATCAGAATTCACAAGCCATTTCTTACCCCAGTTCACCACGGATTGGAGGTCCTTTTTAAAGTTCAGCAGCTAGGTTTGCTTTGTCAGCCTTGGCAGATTTTTGATCAATGTGAGAGTGAGCTGTAGTGTCGTCAATGTATATGCTTACTTGGGACCTTATTACATCTGGGAGATCATTAGATATAGATGAGGAAAAGAAAAGTGAAGTACTGCCCTTATTAGTGATGAGCAGTTTTTTTTTGTTTTTTTTTTTAATCATATCACCCCGAGGAAGGCGGTAACGCCACTGAGGTGCAGGGGGCTACATAGGAGTGAAAAGATTGAAAAAGAGAAAATCGGAAACCGCATTCTAAACAGGAAACAAGAGATGAGCCTCTTCACCTGTTCAATAGACGTGGGTGGAGTGTGAACCGGGCGATAGTTTAGTCTATCTACTCCAATTGTTTAGTCTATCTACTCCATTTTTTTGAAACTGCTAAATATCTCTGCATTGTAGTAGTTATTGGTTTGGACCTTGTGATGGCATTTGTGGTTGTGTACCTTTGGAAATTGCTTGACATGGCATGTGTGCTGCTATATGATATTGTGTTGTTGAGCCACAGTGTCAAATACTGCTTTTAAGCCTTCTAAGGGCAATCTTTGTATAGTCAAAATATGTCTTAGCATAAACAAAATGCTTATATAGCTGAGATAAAGATGGTCCACAGATAAAAACAGGCATAAAATGAATAATGAATTGAAAAATATCCCCCATTTATTATTCTTATCAGTGAAGTGAGATACTTTTGTTAATTGATGTGAACAATAAGATAATATGTGAATGATGAGCTTAGCTAAGGTCTTTGTTGTTTTCTGTCCTTTCTCAAGGTTGGGCTGTCTATAAATAACTTTCTCTTTTCTTTGTCTTGTGAACCTTAAGTTGTATACCTGCTATGTTGCCCCTTGCTGCAGCATATGATCATATCACCAGAGACTCCCTCTTCTCATCATTGAAAAATGACCTCTTTAGCTCCATATCAAAATGCATTGATCTAATAAAGAAACTAATCAGTTTACAAAATCTTACATGTCAAAGACCCCAATATGGAAAAATTTCAAAGCTCATCAGGAGTTCAACAAGAATTAAATGAAAGTCTCAGTCTATTTCATATTTTCCTAGATTACTCCTGTGCATTTACAAGCATAGATGTGGAGAAATGGGCACTGATCATTTACACAATCCATGCCATACCCAAAAACAAATCTACCAATAGAAGATAGCAATCTTGCCTTCCTTCCTGAAGCCAAGGTACTAACGAATGGGGATTGGGGGTATGCTGACAGCATAGATATTCATAGTTGGGATATCTTGAGCAGAAAATCAACATCCTCAACTTAGTGCTTCAAGAAATAGAACTCAAACCTTACCAAAACAGACATTACAATCTGGAAACAGAATGAATATAGTAGGATTAATTGGTATGACATATCAGTAATCATTATCTCACTCTGAAAATTCTTACAATCTAGAAATATTTTCTGGCTTTAAATAAACTACAAATGGTTCAGTCATAAAAATATAAATCAAGTGAGAAACCCATTTTCCTGAAAAATTATTTTAAGAGAAAGATTTTATAAATTTCAATTGACAGTAGAAGTGACTGCTGAATCAATGAATGCCAAATGTTTACCTGTAAGGCAGTGGTTCCCAAGCTTTTTTCTCTGGGCTACATTTTCGGAATGAAAATTTGCTCGCACCTCACCTATCCAAAAGCTAAAGACTCTTATCCAGCCTAAGTAGTTTGTCATACTTTAGACACTTTGTTTTTAGTATGCTTGGGTAATTGTGTCTCATGACAGACTTTGCAGAAGAATTCTTGCAATAAGCTGCCATTATTTTCTCTTGTAAATTGGTTCCCAACCAAGGCTATAGGACCAAGTTTGTCTTATTTAACTCATAACTGGAAGGAGAAAATTGCTTAACTTCATAAACATTCAGGAGATAAAATTAGTAGATATTAAATACTTCAAATTCCTAATGGTCAAATTAGTTGATACTAAACACTTTAAATGCCTCAATGGTCAATTTAGTAGATACTTAACGCTTCAAATGCCTCAGTATACTCCCCTGATATTGCAAATTGCAACAAAACTAAAACATTAACCTGAAAACTTAAGCCAAATTCTTAAATAGCCTCAACAGATCAAGACTTTTATATGGATACCATGCATGTAACCAAATCTGTTCAGAAATACCTAAATTGTCAGTTGAATACAACTACTTCCTCAGATCAATGATTTAAAATGGCTTTGAGTGAATGAAGCCTGTAGGTCTTAACAAGGCCCATCCTTCAAATCTCACAGACAGAATCACAAAGAACTGTACCAAACAATAGAAATTATTTGAAAATATCTAAACTGTCAAATGTATATAACCACTTTCTCAAATCAATGATTAAAAATGACTTTGAGTGAATAAATTCTGTAGGTTTTGGCAAAAATGATCCCATCTCCAAATTTGTGGACTGGTACTGTGGAATCATAATCTATCTAAATCTAAACATATTTATAAATGGAACATTGTCTGCGTGTGTTCATTACCTATAGACTCTGAAACGGCTGAACTGATTTTCTTGAAAATTTACACAGTTGTACTATAAGCGACTGTGAGTGTTCTTAGCTAGGTTTTGTGTCAAGGTACCCCCAATAAATATCGAAAATCGATAATCGAAAAAATCGGGTTATAGAAGGAGTGGTCCGATTTCAATCAAATTTGATACACTCATAGACAAAGACATAAGAAACGATATTCAGAAGTTTCAAGGTTACAGTTCTTACAATAGTGCAGAAAATCGATTATATATATAACAGGCAAGATGTTTGTGTGTGTGTGTCTGTTTATCTGTCTGTATGTCTGTATTTTTTTTTTCAGCCCTTTTATTTTAATTTTTGCTTTGGGTTTGGCTCTAAGTAGGTATAATTGTAGTTCTTAGTCTCAGCTATGATACCATTTACTCAGAGGACTTATTTAGCCTTCAAAATTCAGTTTACAATGAAAAAAAACTTATTTGATATCGATACCAGGAAATCAAAATTTGACTTACATCCATTCATTTTTCTTTCAGTCTACGGTTTCGCTTTAACTGGAAACAACTATTGCTTTTTAGTCTTTCGTGCTAATGTCCAAAGAGTCTGAGCTCCAAGACCATGGATTAGTTTTAAAGCTTTCATTATACCCGAGCAATGCTGGGCTATACTGCTAGTAATCAAATAAGAGACACAACATCTCTTAAGGATTTTCAACAGTGGCAATAACTAAAATGGATAGCATATATAACTTGAAGATAAAATGACATAATTAAGATATTGACTTTCCACACTACTTCAAATAAATGGTTAAGAAGGGAATCTGCCACTTTTAATAGAAAGATCAATAACAGCTACTTGACTTGAGAAACCAATTTTCCTGAAAAATTCTTTTAAGAGAAAAAGATTTCATAAATTTCAACCAAAAGTAGTACAGCCTACTTGGAAATGGCTAATATTATTGTTACCATTAACTAATTCTACTTTGATCTCTCACTTAGCTACAAAGAGAGTTCTAGCCACATTTTTCCATCTAACACTTTATCTCATAAAAGAAGTGCTTTTTTTTATTCTTAAAGTGACTATTTATTCAGGCTTTCAATAGTTTGTGTTTCTTTCTATCAGGAAAAAAAAGCTAAATACAGAGGTGTATGTAAACTATCAGGTAATATTAAATTGGCGAACAGTTCAAATTCCAGTTGAAATAGTTTGTTCATTTCACACTAATGCTGTAAGGAAAGGCATGAACCCATATCTTCTTTCTTCAGCTATGAGTTAAATAGCAAGATAGACTAGGCTCTGGAGCTTTTGGTTATTGATTAATCTTAACAAACATGGAGAAAGAAGCAAGAAACTATTTCATTATCTTTCTTAATCACAGTCGTGACACAAAGTTAGCGATAGAGAACCACAGTTCCCAACATTCTGAAGGGACTCGGCATTAAAAAAAAATTGTCACAAGGTTGTATTTTAAAAGTGTTTAAAAAAAAAAGAATAATTTCATGCTCAGTTGCCTTCAAGATAAGCAAATCAGCCAATATATGACACAAAAAAATTCTTGATGACTTGTTTAGTGACTACTTTGACTATTCAGTCAACCCCCTTAACTTTCAATCTAACTATGAAGATTTAAATAAAAGTACAAATACTACACTGTGTAATTAGCCATGTACTCTTAAAATAGTCAGTCAGTTAAGTGCCATATGTGAAACACACTTGGAAGATCATGTCTCAAAAGAGACATGACTGACTGGGCAGAAGATTATCCCCAGTAGGTTGCCATTGCTTTCTGTGGTAGACTGGTTGCCAGACAAGGCTATAGAACCCAACCTGTCCTGTTATTTAACCCATAACTGGAAGGAAAAGACAGATTAATACCTTTTCCAAGGGTATTTGCATGTAAGTGAATACAATGAATTCAAATGGAATTCAAACTCTTGTCCCCGATTTCTCATTCCGAGCCGATATCCATGCACCACAATGCACATCTGCGCATAAAATAGACTTTATTTAAAATGTCCATTATTTATGCCTTGCAGATGTCTAATTTTTTAACAGTTCATTTTTTTTCAATTGGTTGGGATTAATGTTTAGAGGCTAAAAAGTACCATTTATTAGCCGTTTCTTGTTTAATATATATTTTACCAAAATATAAATCTCCAATCTGGATTTTTTCAAATATCTCCATTCCTGAAAGAATTACTTTTTTTCCCCAAATTAACATAAATGACTATACAAATATTTTAAATGAAAGGAAAATGCTTAAATTCATAACCTTCTATTATTTAAAATATATCATCGTTTAACGTCTGTTTCCATACTAGTAGGGATTGGACAGGGTTTTCTTGATGTCTCTTTTTCCGGGCCGTTTGATTCCGTGTAAGGTCTGGCTGTAATCTCAATTTTCTTGTATCATCTTTGATAAGCTGGGTTCATGTTTTACATGGTCTACCTATCATATGTAATCAAACCATCATGAAATATTGGAGTGAGTTTTACAACTGTATGCCCTTACTGACACCAACCAGTTCAGGAGGCTGGAAACTGTGTTATTATTGAGACACCATCTCTAGGAAGATTGCCTCCTGGGGTCAGAGAGTTCAGCCTACCCCCTACCCCCCCTTTTTTTTTTACACAGAATAGTTAAAGAGGGTTTTTATTTCAGAGATTTCCTTCTCTTAGACAAGTTGCTATCAAAAGTTAAGCAGTTTACAGCCTAAGCAGTTTAACGTCGTACTTAGGACAGTCAGTTTTTTTTTTTGGGGGGGGGGGCAATATTTACCCATAGCTGGGACCCTATCAGGTGCTACCACCCTGGGAACAACAGCAATTAAGAAGTGGTTCCACGCTCCTCAAAATGTACCAATCAGAGGCTTTGCTGCCAGATATAGTTTGTCATACCCAGAACATAAATTTATCTCAAACTAAATAAATATAAATAATAAAAACAAATTAAACAACATTTATTCACTTTCATTTATTAGATATTAAATTATATCACTTAGCAGCTTCCATAATTTACCTTGACTTTCAGTTAGCCTGATTTATCTGGAAAATTAGCATCATTATATATATATGGTGCGATGGATAAATTGGTGTCTATATTATGCAAAACTGAAAATAACACTGATATCTTATTTTAACAAATATATTTACCAAAAGTGCATAAAAATAATTTGAAATACTAAAGAGTAAACTTATCCGATAAAATCTCCATTGGCTTCAACCAGAATTTCTAGATGATTTCGGAATCTTCTGCAACACTTTCCTTATTTAAGTTGGTGAATGCTGCCATAATCCTTGCTTTCAGTTCATGTTGGTTTCTTGCTCAAATGTGCCCCCCACACAAAATCATCAAGGGAATTGCAGTCTGGATGTTTAGGCAGCCAGATGTAAGGGATGATGTGGCTGCAGAAATTGTATGACTGCTATGACTGGGGTCTTCTGCTTGTTTGGCATGGTGCAGAGTCCTGTTGCCAAACAGGGTTTTCCAGCAGCCATTCTCTTGACTCAAGGCAGCACTACATCCCTGGCTATAGACCTGATTTACATGAAGAGATTGTTTTTGTTGTGACGTAGCTCAAACACATGACATACAGTTCACAATATATAAAGGACTAATATTGAGTAGTGATGGGGGAGTCGGTAGCTAACAGCTAGCACAGTCGTTGTCTACTCTGCTCATTAGCTGTTGCCACCCTACACGAACGTGTATTACTGTATCTACCAAGAATAAATGTATTAATATCTGTGTATTGTCATTCCTCCATGATACAACAGTTTTCAGTCATGGCCTGAATCTCACACACACATTTGGAAGTTCTTTTCTTATCAGAACAATCAGAGTGAGTTTACCAGCTGCCATACTTTCATAATAATCATTAGACTCATTCAATTCTTTTTCAACTCTCTGCACTGTCCTCAGATTGACACCCAAACCCTCCGAAATGTTTGTATTAAAGTTTCCAGCATGAATGCTAAGCAGTACATTATACTGTTTTCAAATTTTATTCAGGGTAAATTGCATCAAGGTGGTTTTTTTTTTTTTTTTTTGGACAGTGTCCAACTGACCCTACTATACCATGCAACACACATATGAAATTAAAGATATAAAATGGCGACAATTTACCCATCGCATTGTATGTATATAATTGAATATTTCCATTTAAGAACAGAACAACCACTAAACACTCAAAAAAATTTATTACAAATGTAACTGTAATGTATTAAAGTGTATATAACAAACATTTAATGCCATTTTGCATTTCTACCAATTTCCAGTCAGCTCCCTTATATTGAAATGCTTGTCTTGCAAAGAATTACATACCTACAAAGAACAAATTAAAAATAATTACAGATCATGTTCGCTCATGTTTTTCAAAGCCACCTTCATAATGGAATGCAGATTTTATTGCTGTTATAAGTTTGTCTTTGTAATTTACCCCTGAAAATGATCTTGGAAAAGATTGAAAGTACTTGGGTTAAGAAAAACTATGATGTCTTAATAAATTTCATCTTAACATCAAGAAACTGATTAGAAAACTAGAAAGGATCAGTGTAAAAATAGAAACAGTATGTCTATATTATTCAATGAAATATTTTTATATATATAAATATATATATGCACACACACACAGACAATATGTGTAGTTTTAGGGCATGCTATATTTATAAGTAAAAGTGCTCAATATCACAAATAGAGCATATCAAAATTTAAAATTTCAAGCTTGAAGCAGGTTATCACTGCTTGATGTTGACCTCAGTGTCCAATTTCATATATACTATAATGCCTGTTGGGAACAGGGCTGTACAAAAAGAAAGAATGTCATTTAAATACTTTGCAACACACAATGTATGGAAAGACTCAAAATTCCAGAAGCTATTATCATACAAAATAAACAGCCCACATTAAATAAAATATCATTCATATAAAATGAAATAAATTGCATTCTTTTTGTATGGCTTCATTCTCAGCAGCTGTTGCACATGATGTCACACGAGACCATTTCAAACATTCAGCTTCCCAAAGAATACTAAGATGCAGACAAAGGAATTCTAACTACCATACAGATGCCAAATCAGTTCTTAATAATAACTGTGAAAGGCGAAAGTACTTGAACAAATATAGCAAAATATGAATTTTGGGCACTTTATCTACAACTTGAAGCACAATATTCTACAACTTATTTGAAAATTGAAAAGAAATATAATAAAAAATTAAACACACAGACCAGGTCAGTTCTTTTTAATCAGACTTACTTGGATGAAAACTTGCTGCCTAAATATATCTTAATTATTTATTTATTCCTTCCTTATATATATGAGGTGAACATAATAGTGGAAACACCTAGTACCATAATAGCACAATTTGGAAAATTTAATTAAACTGTCAAGTTTGTCTATTTTTATGTTTCTTGATTTAATATTAGTAGTACTTGATTTTTTTTTTTTTTTTACATACATTATTTAAATAAGTTTATTAAAACCAACAGAACTATTTAACAATTTTAAGTAATCAACTTCTTTCTATGGTTCAGGAACTGTTTCCAGGGGGAAATGCCATCTTTCTGGATGATAATGTACCCATTCATTCTGCTAAAGTTGTACCTAAATGGCACGAGAAACATTCTAGTGAAGTAGGACATCTTGCCACCACAATCTCTAGATCTCAACATCATTGAACATTTATGGTTCATTTTAGAAAAACAAGTGATAAATCAATATTCTCTACCATCATAATTAAAAGAATAGGAGACTGATTTAGCTGAAGAATGGATAAAAATTCCTCTGGAAACAATTCAAACTTTGTATAAGTCAATACCATGTGGAATTCAACCTGTAATTACTGCCAAAGGTGATCCTACTCTTTACTGAAATAAATTTGCTTGAAATTTCAAGATGTTTCCATTATTTTGTTCACCACCTCTGTATATATATATATATATATATGTATATATATATAAACCTAATAGAGAAGCTGCTATTGAATCTACAACCAAACCTTTGGAAAAGTTCTTCAGATACTATACACTGGTTTAACAACATCAAAAACAAATCTAAATCCACCTTCCTTAAATTTGATATTGTTGATTTCTATTCCTCTATATCAAGAGACCTTGAAAGTTGTTTAAATTTTGCTAAAAATTACATGAACATTTCAGATAGGGACTACAAAATTATCTTTGCGGCCATAAAATCAATTCTCACCTTTGATGATTCCACATGGACAAAGGGGCTGGGGGAGGGTTTTGACATCTCTATGGGAGCATATGATTCAGCCTGGATTGGCAGATTTTGTGGGAATTTACATTTTAGATATTCTAAGCAGATTTTTAGACCCAAAACAATTAGGCCTATATCGGGACGATGGATTAATAATTATCCCTAATTCCAATAGGCCCTACACAAATAGGATACACAAATAAATAATTAGAGCCCTAAAGTACCTCGGTTTTAAAGTCGAAGTCACCTCTAATCTTAAAATTGTAAACTATCTAGACATCACCCTTAACTTAAATGATGGATCCTACCAACCATTTCTCAAAGAAAATAGTTCCCCCACTTATATTAATATTTCATCCAACCACCCCAAAAATATTATAAAATAGATACCCAATATAGTGAATAATAGAATCAACCAATTATCATCCAACATTAAAACTTTCAACGCAAGTAAAAATATTTACAATAAGGCCCTTCAAAAAAGCGGATATAAGAACAAGTTAACATATAATAAACCTACAATAGACTCCGAATCATCCAAAAATAAAAATAAAGGAAACTGTAGAAAAAGAAAGATAATTTGGTTTAACCTCCCTTATTGTAAACTAACTAACATCAATATTGGTAAATATTTTCTCAAGTTAATAGACAAACATTTTAATAACAGTAACCCTCTACAGAAGATTTTTAATAGGTACACCCTTAAAATTAGTTATTCTTGCACCCCGAATATGGACAGCCTTATTGGTTCCCATAATAGGAGTATTCTGGTGAACTTGCGCAATGCTGAATCTAGGTCCGGAATTCTAAACGAATGCAACTGTAATTCTGTGGACGCCTGCCCGGTGGAGGGAAAAGTGATTTATGAAGCCAGCATTTCTCCATCAAACAATAAAAACGACTTCCGGACCTATGCCCGCCGGTCCTTTCAAACAAATACTGTATAACCACAGGTACTCTTTTTCGAACCCCGGTCAGAGGTACCAGACAGCCCTTTCACGAGCATTCTGGAAAATGAAAGAGGAAGGGCTGAATCCTGAAATTAGCTGGAAACTAGTAGGTTCAGCCCGTATTCCGAGGAATGTTCGTGATAGGTGCTGTCTATGTTTACTGGAAAAATTTTCAATATTAAAATACCTCCCACCAACACCGGCTACTGAATCTTAAAAGGGAATTTATCAGTAAGTGCCGCCACAAGGCAAATTTTTTGAATACTTAAATTTAGAATTTAAATCCCCGTTTGCTAGATGTTAGAATATAAATTAAATGGATTCAATTTAAATTTTAATCTTAATCTTACTTTAACGTTAACCTTAAAAAAGTATTGTAACCCTCCTACCTTCCTATCCCAATCTCCTTTAATTGCCTATCTTTATAAAATATGGATTATTTTACTAAACCCTTTTTTTCCTTGGTTAACACATATTTTTTTTTCTCTAATAATTTTTAAACATAACTTCCTGTAATTGGCATTTAGCTCGCATCTACCTAAAAAGTTTAATTAAATAAACTTAATTAAATTTTTTTTGAAGATCTTATATTTAAACCCATTCCTTCCCCCCTAAATACACCTCTTCAAACAGCTCAAAATCTTAACCTTAAAAAAGGTAATTTAACCCCTTTAGTTGTCTATCTTTATAAAATATGGATCCCTTTACTAAACCCCCTTTTTTCCTTTGTTAACACCCACACATATATGTATGTATATGTGTGTATATATATATATATTTTTTTTTTTTCTTTAACAACTTTAAATTAATGACTTCCTGTAATGGATAAACTTAATTAAAAAATTTTAAGATCTTACATTTAAATCTATTCCTTCCCCTCCTAAATATACCGTTTCAAACCCCTGTAAACATTCACTAGCCTCTACTATTTGATACCCCGTCTTTCTCTTATCTCTATACACCCTGTAATCTCCGCCCCTCCCAGCTCTATCCCGTTCTGTTTTGTTTAACCTAATTCCCCAACTTAAAAAAATCCCACTTCCCTGACCTTAAGGGAACTCTCAATTCTTGACCGTTGTTAACCTTGCCCCCCCTTTACCCCAAGGCCTTCTCCATTTAGAACAGAACAATGTCGCTGAGGTGACGTGGAATCTCTGTTAGAGATCCCATGTCGAAATGTGCATTCGACACCTTTGAATTTTGAAAATTTTCTCTAATATATATATATATATATATATATATATTAGTTTATCAAGGCAGCAGATAATTTTCCAAACATATATTGTTAAATATAATAGACAATATCTATTATGTTTAATCATGAGCCATTCTAAACATCGTATTCTTGGCTTTAATTTCAGGTGAAAATTTAGACAAACATTATTAAAAATGATTAAACATAAGACATTCATTGTCTGTTATATTTAACATATGAACGTTTTTTTTTTAAATATATATTTATTGTTTGGTATTCATACAAGTTATGGAGTTTTAATTTGTCATGGTTTGCGCTACACGTGTTTTGAGTCTAAAATTGGCTCTCTTCAGGTGAACAAATTCGTTGTTTTACGTTTGGGTTTCTCTGAGTATATATATATATATATATATAAGTAAGTAATTCATCAAGTTTTATTCGACCTCAACAAAATGCAGAAAGCATTGGACGACCGTTTCGTCCTATATCTGGGACTCATCAGCAGTGCGCATCCACTACCAGAAATTGAAACCCAGATAGTTGCGTTATTAAGCAAACGTTATACCAACTGTACGGGCCCCGATGACGAAGAGGTAACGAATTTAAACTCATATATAAATTTTTTGTCTGATGATGCCTAGAAAGGCAAAACACATAATCAAATCTAGTTCCAACGAAGTAGTTTTTCATTTGTCATATTTTTTCAAAATATATAAATCTTATTGAATCTTTTCACTTTTTCTTATATTATTAGTATTTGTTATTAATTACCTGAATCTATACAACACACACTGGATGATGCTCAAGAATGACTAGATATATACCTGAAGAAAATCGATGAACTTATTGTCTAACTTATTGTGATAAAAACAACTAAAATTAGGATACTAGTTTCATAGAATAACGTTTCCATTTTGATTTAGCCTTGTTTCTTAGTTGTTCTCACTAAATATTTATATTCGCCCCTCCACCTCCGCCATCTTAACAATCATTAATGAATCTGAGGGTAGCAAGGTATAAGAGCTAATATAGTTACGGAGAGATTTAGAGATACTGAAAATATTAAATACTTGCGCAGTAGCCTAATTATCTAGATTGCTATAATCTATTAATAATTCTCAAATCTCCCTATTACAATAAAGGCCGAAGTGTGCGTCATATATATGAAAACGGTAAAATCAGTTATTGTAAATTGCCTGAACGTACCGAAATTTAGAAATGAGTTATTTCCAAAAACCAAAATGACCAAAAACTAATATATATATATATATATATATATATATATATAAAATCTTCTATTACGCCCATGGGGAGAGAGACAATCGTGAGGCAGCATCAGCTCAATTTATTCTCTTTACTTTGAGTTATTAGAGCTCTTGCCACGTGTTTGCTTTTTAACAATGCCTTATTAATATTATTATTATTGCTGTAATTATCATTGAGTAGTGACGAATAAAAATAGCACTGTTTTATTAACACCTGAATAATAATAATAATAATAATAATAATAATAATACTATACATATGTACACTGTACACCCTCCTCATATGTATATTTATTCATTTACATCACTATAGTAACTACTCACGCATCTACACACCGTTAATTCAGTAATGAGTTTGAAAACTTTCGACTACTGACGTGTGTTTACATTGTATATAACACGCTAAAATCCGCCTTCCTCTACCGAGCGCCCATAGAATCGCCGACTGATATCAATTCAGTCGGGTTTCAATCCTGGCTAGAAGCAATCGGATGTCTAACCGTACTGATGAGCGAAACAGATGTTTCTGCGGATGACTATGTATATACTCTCTATTATAGTAAAGATCATTGTGTATTTATTTGCATATATATATATATATATATATATATATATATATATAATTTATAACATAAATATGTTGTAATATCACTACAAAATAGCTACTTCTGCAGTGATATTATAACATTTATGTTATAAATTCTAAATAAATATCATTCGCTCTACTTTGTATTGAGCACTTTTTCAAGAATAGTGTTTCTTTGGACACGGAATTTTATTCAATCCATGCCTACCTCATACTTGTGTGTAATACCCTGTCTGTTGGGGCTTCAGAATACGCCGACTGCACCTCTGCAGAGGGGGGAAACAACCCGCAATGGGGCCACATGTTTGCCGTTGGTGGCAACCTGTGATATCCAAGAACGAGTTTCTGGTGGTTGATGGTTTCAGCGGTCAGGGTTATTCCTAAAACATCCCTTTTGCCCGATCCAATCAATCGGCTCGTCGGGTTTAGCCTTAACGCCTATAACGATAACAAATTGAATATTTTAAGGAAAATGTATCCAAATGAATTAGTGGATAACAACTCAATGTAAAGTATAGGCGTTAGAAGACGCTGTTGAGTGTCAATCTGTTGGTAGAGAAATTTAGACTAGGATATGGCTGTTAATCATTCAGGTTGTTTACTCAAAGTTTGGGTAGTGCAACAAATGTGGCGACAGGTAATCCGGGTCTCTCACGAGTGTGAGTATACTGGTCTGTGTAGCCCTGACCTTGTCCTAAAAATGAGCTCCGAGGAGAGTTGGGAGCACAAGCAGTGAAATTTTATTCATATAAATTATGAATCAAAACAAAAAAATCCAAGTGATAGTTTCTTTTTCGGAATCCGAGTTTGAAAGATATCTCCAACTTTCCAAGATTTTTTATGCTCGTGTCTTTGGGGGGGGGGGGGGGGGCTTCTTTGTCGAGACTGTCCCCTTTCTTGATTGAAAAAGTGTTATCCAGTTGGATTAATCTAAAATCGGTTAGGAAGATGAGAGACGTCAGTTTGATGATGGAGTTTGAAACCAGAAAACGAGGAGGAACTTTAATGAAAATGAAGACCTTTCAAAATTGCCAATATAAAAACTTCCCTCACACAAGACTGAATACACCGAGGGTCTGTCTGGCGATGCTTTCTGTATTGGCTTTTTATTTCGACTTTTTGGATCGCAGCAGATCATTTGGGAATTCACATCCGTATTTAATTCTGGGCTTCCCATTGGCCGATAAATAAAATTCGCGTAGGCTCGCGAACTGGAATTTAATATTTAATTTTTTAGTTTTCAACCGGAACTCTACGTCGATCCGGCTGCACACCGACTAGTTTTGGTCATTTGCTTTTTGGTCGTGAGAGTGCAAACATCCGGTCCCTCGCCTTTGCTCGGTCGGTATCACCACAGTAAAGATACAAACTGGAAAAAAAAAGAGCATGGAATTTGCTATAGATAACAACGATGTCTATAACAATAAATCTTCAACTTATAAATGTGTCCATTCTCTGGCAGTTACTCTACGATCCATCCATATTGTCAAACTTTTCCTGGAAGGTACTGATAGTTGAATTCCTTGAATTCACTTATGCACAAATACCCTTGAGAAAGGTATTAATCCGTCTCTTCCCTCCAGTAATGGGTTAAATAACAGGACAGATTGGGTTCTGTAGTCTTGGCTGGCAAGCAGTCTACCACAGAAAGCAAGGGCAACCTACTGCGGAATAACCATCTGCCCAATCAGTCATGTCTCTCTCGAGACATGATCGCCCAAAGTGTGTATCACGTATGGCACTGAACTGACTGACTGATAGACACGGGTGGTAGCGAGCATTTTCTAATTAGTCTGCAAAATTTGCAGCAAAGAGTCATAAGCCCCACAATGTTGAAAATTTAGTAAAGTAAACTGGGAGAAATTTCAAAAGCTATTCTCTAAAAAAAGATGGGGGATTTTTTTTTTTCGATAACATAACACAGTTTATAGTAATCCTGGTCTTTGTGGCAAAGAAATGCATCCCTAAGTGTAAAATCAAAACAGAAAGCGTAATAGACCTTGTTTTTATGATGAGTGAGAAAAGGCTATTAGGCTAACAAGAAGGGAATTAAGTTTTTTTGTTTTTTTTTAATAAAGATCCCGCAACAGATAAGTTGCTGAAATTTAAGCAACTTCAAGCTTAAGTTCGGAAAATAATCAAAGATAGCAAACTTAGTTCAGTGACAAAAACAAAATCTGTTAGGGATATGATAAAGAAGATAGCTCGTAAATTTCACACTAATGCAATAAAACACGTTTCTATAAATAATAATATTAAGCAAAAAGAATATCACTGATGAATTAGCAATAACCATCTCTAAAAACTCATCAGCCAAGAATGGCAGTCCACTATTTGTTCAAACAAAAAGCTGAAAAACAAAAAATTAACTTTACATCCAATAATACTGGGAGTTAAAACCTTCCATTTATGGTGGAAGAATTGAATTCATCTTTAAAGAAAGCCCATGATACTGCTCTGGAATCGGACGATATTTATTCTCAATTCCTCTAAGCAGCTGCCAAATAAATCTTT
This sequence comes from Ascarosepion bandense, assembly GCA_037127315.1. Taxonomy (NCBI): domain Eukaryota; kingdom Metazoa; phylum Mollusca; class Cephalopoda; order Sepiida; family Sepiidae; genus Ascarosepion; species Ascarosepion bandense. Next base: position 3,822,846 of record JBBBDQ010000436.1, read on the forward strand.
GTAGCTGCTGCTGAAATTATTTAACAACATATAGACAACTGGCCACTTCTCAAATTTGTGGAGACAGTCTTTCATCACCCCTATTCCGAAACCTGGGAAGGATGACTCAGGACATGGAAATTACCAGTTGTCTGTGTAAAACCATGGAAAGAATGATCAACAATATATTGACTCGGTGTTTGGAAAGAAACTACCTAATCAGTGATTACAAATATGCATTCAGGAAAAAAAAAAGAACCATGGATCACTTAGTGCGGCTGGAGAACTTTGTCAGGGAAGCATTTCTTTGAAAGCTACATCTCACGGTAGTGTTTTTTTTTTTGTTTTTTTTTGTTTTTTTTTTTGTGTTTTTTTTGTTTTTTTTACACTTAGAAAAAGCCTATGATACCACATGAAAGTTCGGCATATTAAAAGATTTGCTTGAATTGGGCCTAAGAGGTAGACTATAATTCATAGGGAACTTCCAAAAAAAAATTGAAATTTTCATGTCCGAGTATGAAGTACACTATCGGAAGTACAATAACAAGAGGAAGGAGTTCCACAAGGAAGCATTCTATCAGTGACGCTTTTTTGCGTTAAAATCAACTCTTTAGTGAAATTCTTAAGCCCAGGAGTTAGATGTTCCCTTTACGTTGAGGATTTCTTAATAATGTGAAAATCTTGACATATGAACACAACAGAAACGCAACTTCAACAATGCTTAAATAAAATATAGAAATGGGCCATGGAACATGGGTTTACTTTTTTTTAAAACGAAAATCAAATGTATTCATTTTTGCAAACTAAGAAAACATCATAATGATCCATATTTGAAATTAGATGAAGCAGAAATTCCAGTTGTGGAAAAGCACATGTTTCTAGGTTTCATTTTTTGGCAGGACACTAACTTTCATCCCTCATCCAAAATATTTGAAAATGGAATGTAGCAAAGTCTTACATCTTTTGCGTGTAGTGGCTCATATTGAATGGGGAGCAGATCGATATACTCTGATCAAGCTATATAGATCGCTTCTCCGCTTCAAATTAGACTATGCTAGTTTTATATATGAGTCAGCCAGAAATTTGTACTTAAAAATCTTCAACGCAACTCACCATCAAGAGCTGAAATTAGTACTCGAGGCTTTTAGAACATCCCAGGTGGAGAGCTTATATATAGAAGCAGGTGAAACCTCTCCACATTTACGGCGTATTGAACTGGCATCGCAGTTTTATGTTGTGGTGAATAGGAAATTAAGAATTAAAAGCAGCTTTCTTCACTTTTTACAAAAATTCACAATGACGTGTGAAATCCTGGTTTGCCAAACAGAAAAAGGATTGACCACATGCTTAACGAAAAAGTCGAAACCGGATTTCGCGAATAGATGTTAAATTGATTTTCTGACCAATGGAAGCGATTTGCAACACTAAAAAGAATTAGTGATCTAGTGCGAAAAAAACTAAATGGCTATAAAGGCTTCGGTCAGTGTCAGTCAGACAGTCAGATGGGAGCAGTGAGACGATACACTAAAATGTCACGGGAGAAACTTCAAGTCGACACGGGCGTAAGGTCACGTTCCACATTCGTCCTCTTTCTCTTTTTTCTCGTGTGCTGATTTCTTTTACTTCTTCTCCATTCAAAGACATTCCTACCAAACAAACGCTCATACATACGCACGTATAAACACTTTCTAACAAATTACTACTATGAACATTTCTACAACTCTTGATAACCTTAACTCATTACTTGTTTTTCATTGAACATTAACTTCTACAATTCATGTTATCCTTCTATCAATAAATTTCTATTTTAACATGCAAAATGTATATTTTTGTTTTTCCACTATTCCACACAAATCCAACAACCAACCAGTTTCAACCTTCTGATGATAACGAAAAATCCTAAGCTGTAGGGAATTCGTTTCTGTGTGACAACCATCTTTCTATAGCTTCAATGTAAACATTAAACTGTGCCCAACTAATCCAGCTTATAGAAGTACATTTGGCTCAAATTATTGTGATCAATTCCGGCATGCAAAAAATGTCATACGACCATATGGACTTAGAATGAAACCCATTGCCGAAGAAGTAGGTAATTTACTATCAAATATTAAAAAAAACCAGTATCCAGTATTCTACCATGGCTGATTAAACATCCTGAAGTCATCCTTGAAATGCATAATTTCCTAAAGAAAAAACCCCCACCCTCTTGCATTTCTGAACACATTCCAGAAAATACTGGAAAACTTCCACAATTATACAAAAATATATATAGACGGGTGAAAAAATGGAAACAAAATACTACCCATCCTATTTTATAAACCAAAAATTACCAAAAAAGAAACGCCTCCCAAATGGAAGTTCGATATTCACTGCAGAGGCTTATGTCATTGAATTGTCTCTGGGCATAATCTCTGAAAACAAACTAAAGAACTTAATTTTTTTCACACTCACTCTTCGTCCTATCAGCTATGGAGGGGAACAAACCCGACTATATAGTGACCATTAAAGTATTACTGAGGATCAATGTATTGAACAGAAAGAGAAATATAATATGTTGGATCTTTAGCCACATTAAAATAAAAAGTAACTGTAAAGAAAACTTGGCAGCCAAATCAGCTTTGAATATGAACGTAGATACAGGGATCAAGGTCTCATATACAAACTTTGAGGAGATAGATAAATATATTTAAAAAAATGACAAGAATCTTGAGACGATTATCCACATAATAAAATCCATGCAATCCATCCCAAGTTGGGAGTAAGTAATTCAGCCTTCAGGAAGTCTCCAAAAGAAAAGGTCGTAATGACCTGCTTGTACATCGGACATACTAGAATGACACATTCTTATTAACTAAGGAAATTCAACCGTTGTGCCAAGCATGTAAAACAGTATCATCCATTAAACATCTTTTGATAGTGGGTCCAGAACTAGCTATCTCTAGACAGCAATTTTATAATACTGATGCTTGAGCTGTTCCGAATGTAAATATGGAAGATATACTATCATAACTAAAAGTGGTCAGCCTCTCTACAAGTAAATATAAAACACGATAAAAGAAAGTTAACTGATAGGCAGTATATATATATATATATATATATATATATATATTCTTCATTTGTAAACGAGTTATTACGAGACCTAGGTTTCTACTATGAGGTATCTTCAGGCGATTTGCAACTTGCCTGAAGACACCACATAGTAGAAACCTACGTCACGTAATAACTCATTTACAAATGAAGAATATTCAAAAGTTCTACAATATAAACACTTTTTAATACAACTGTGTACTGGTCTAAGTTTATTGTGACCAAAAACTAAATAATATATATATATATATATATATATATAATCGTGTTGCCCCATGCAAGGCATTTTACTGCCTCTGTTGTGCGGGGGATTACATAAAAGGAAAGTTATGAGAAAGAGTGACAGGTTACAGGGGTGTCAGGAAGAGAGTAAGAGAAGGATGAGAATACTGATGAGTGAAGTGGACGAAAAAATGAGCATGAGAGAGAGAGGATGCAAGTTAGTGAGATAGAAGATGACTATTGGCTTTACAATTGAATTCTTGAAGATTGTATCTGTCGGGAAAGCAAGTAAACGGAAGGGAATTCCACAGACGGGAGGTGCGAGAAAGGAAGCAGCTGGAGTAGAATTTGCATTTACAATATATTGGTTTCACAGTAAAAGGGTGGGACCTAATTGCTAATCTTGTGGCTCGAGTAAATTCATATATAAGAGGTACCAGTAAGCTAAGTTCATTGGAACAGAAGTCATGAAAGTATTTGTAGAAGAGACACAGGGAAGTCACATTGCGCCGGTGAGAAAATAACTGTATCCGAGCTGCTAAGTCAGGATCGATCACATTACAGATTCTCCGTTTGATTTTGTCAAGGACCCCGAGGTGGATAGCAGGAGCACCCGACCAGATATGGCAGCAGTATTCAATGCATGGGCATATGGTAGATTTATATATGTGCAGGATTGTTTCAAACGGGAAAAACTTCCTGGCTCTGTACAGAGAACCGACCTTCTTAGTAGCGGATTTGGCTATGGATTCTATATAGTCATTCCACTTGAGGTCTGTTGTGAGAGGAGGCGCAGTGTTTTACTTTCAGAGAGACTAGCCTGATCCATGCTAATGGGGGAGGAGGTTGGAGCGATTGTCTGTGGTGGTTAATAGATAGCAGCTTCGATTTGGAAGCATTAAAATTCACGAGCCATTTTTTTACCCCAGTCCACCACGGATTGGTGGTCCTTTTCAAGCTCGGCAGCGAGGTATAAGAATATACATATTTTATTCATGCAAATCTATCCTAAAAATTTTGTCGGCATTAAATAACCCATTGAGGTTGATATGCCTTAAAACAAAATAAACATATATATTCCCTCCGGTCTAATAATCCTGTCAAATATTTTGTACTCATATACCAATAAATCGAGTACTAAAATTTTACCAAGAGAGATTCTTATTTTGTTATTGTTATTGTTTTCCCTGACCTTTTACACTTTAAACTTCCTAAATATAGTTTGGAAACCTCAGTAAGCAATTGCCAGCAATTGGGTGTGTAACGAGATTAAATTTAAGAATAATGTTAAAAGAATAACAATCACACTAATAATAATACTTTATTCGAAAGGTCATAGTAAATTGATAAAGTGTAAGTTTTAGCTGAGGCAAAAAGCGTTGTTCTTTTTTCTTTTTTTTTCTTTTATTTTTGTTTGTTTGTTTGTTTTTTGCTTTGTTTCGCCTATAGTTTTGATTATTAAAGATTTAAAAACCATTTTTTTAGTATACTTATATAAAAAAAGCGGATGTGCGTTGTGGTACAGTGGATATCGGCTCGGAACGAGAAATCGGGGAGCCGAGTTCGAATTCCAGTTGAATTCATTGCATTCACTTACGCGCAAATACCCTTGGGAAACGTATTGATCCGTTTCTTCCTTCCAGTTATGGGTTAAATAACAGGACAGATTGGGTTCTATAGCCTTGGCTGGCAACCAGACTACCGCAGAAAGCAATGGCAACCTACTGCGGGATAATCTTCTGCCCAGTCAGTCATGTCTCTTTCGAGACATGATCGCCCAAGTGTGTTTCACGTATGGCACTTTAACTGATATAAAAAAATATCATACAAAGAGAAGGAAGAACAAGGGTAAGAAAAAGTATTAATCATTGTAAACAAAAACTAAATAAAAAAATTTAACATGAAGAGAATTTTAGAATAGATATTTTAATTATTCTGACAGATTTTTGAGTCGATGTTCCCTCTGTTTATTGTACACTGTAGAGTATATTTAATGAAACGCCTATTCAAATATGAGTATCCACTACAAAGAAAGTTTAAAATTATAAAAATAAAATAAAAACAAAATGTTATTGAGACTATATTAAGTCCAAGCAGCCTTTCCTCTGTAAGCAAAAGGAACAACTAATGGGTCTCTAAACGTAATCTGTTTGTAATTTATGCTGCCTATTCACTAGTAGTAATTTTAAGTGTTTTGTCCTCAATTGATTCTGATGATCGGGGATTGATAACTGATTAGCCCTTTTTTCATTGTTATACTTTTTCAATCCACTTCTTTACAATCACGTCTATTGAACAGGTGAAGAGGCTCATCTCTTGTTTCCTGTTTAGGATGCGGTTTCCGGTTTTCTCTTTTCCAATCTCTCCACTCTTATGTAGCCCCCTGCACATCAGTGGCGTTACCGCCTTGCTCGGGGTGATATGATTAAAAAAAAAAGTAATTATTTTTTTTTGGTTTTTGCTCTTCTTCCACTCTTGGTTATATTTTTGAAGATATTCTTTTAAAAGTGTCCATTAAAAAAAAATTAATGGTTTAGTATAATTTTGTGCTCCAACCCAAGGTTATTTACATTTTTATTACAAGTTAACGGTTTCTTTTGGTAAGAAGTAGGAGTGAAGGACGGAGTTTTGGTGGGGAGATTTGAAAAGAGGAAGACGCGGTCAGTGTATCACGTATGGCACTTAACTGATTGACTAGATTGGTGGCGAGGTCTCATCATTTTATAGTTGAAATGGGTAGATGTATCCGTAAGTTCTATGCTGACAGTTTCTTCTATCGTACTTCTTGCTTGTGGAACTCACTTCTGGTTTCTTGGTTCCCAATCAACTTTGATTTTCAAAAATTAAAATGCAATGTCAATTGTTATCTTTTGTCTTAGTTCTTGTTCTTTTATAGTCTTTCTTCTTCTATAGTTTGTAACTTGTTAATGATAGTATTGTATTGAGACATTTATGATGGATCCATGCAAGTACTTCACAGACTAAAAATTGTATTGAACTGTTCATAACTTCATCTCTGTTCCTTTTTTTATCCTTCCGTAACATGTCTCGTTAATACATTTATTAATTTCTGTTTGTTTGAATTTCATATTTTGTGTCCATTTTCTTTTTACTCGGATTCACACGAGTCCGCCAAATATTGTTTGCGGAACAAATGTACCAAGAGGTGAAAATAATATTTTCCATTCCCGGAATAGGGGATAGAATTATGAAGTTTCTTTGAAGGTAGTGGAACAAAATAGCATTTATGGTTGAATAAATCTAGTGCACAAATATTGTTTTAGAAATTCTCTTAACAATTCTCTTAACTTTCGTTCCGACCCACTATAATACAAAGTAAAAAAATAAAACGTTACTCTTTCAACACAACGTCACATATATTCTGACATTTTCGTTCGACAATCACCAAAAAGTCGCATTCTTTCAATGGAAACCCCGTTTAATGACTATATTCAGAGTTTTTATGTGAACAAGGTTATAAAACAAAAGATTTATGTTTTTATTTAACAGCTTAATTCACGCGAAATAATTTTTACAAATTTTATTTTAACAAAATAGGATGCGTTAGTTTCACTTGTTTTGTTGACTGAATATGGTCTTTTATTTCTTTGGGAACGCTCACGTTTTCGGGAGCGAGTGAGTTATTTTTAATTTAATGAATCTCTTTCACTGAATTCTCTGTTCCTGCCTATCTGAGGTGGGGTATATAAAAAGGATATTAATCAAGCAAGTACAAAATTGAACACTGACGTTGTGCTCATCTTCATAACAGCGAAAATTCAATTTATATAATAATGTAAATAATTTTCAAATAGGCAAAAAACTTTAAATTATATTTTGTGAATATTTTTGACAAAAGTTTTGTTTTATGTGCTATAGTCCGTATTACTTCTGCAGTTCTTTGTCCCAGGCAAACGTCGGTAACTTCTCTAGCAATAATTAGAAAACAGACAAGCAATTATTTCTTTTATCTTTTTTGTTGTTGTTACATTGTTTCTGCTGCATGTGAGGATGTGCCTTTTTTGACAACATATAAAACGCAATTAAAAAAGAAAATGGCTAAAAGCTAAAAAAATTAAAAAAAACAATCATGCACCAATGGTTTTTACAACGCTCACTACTCCAGGCTATTGACATCAAACGGTCACTCCCACTCAATCCAATTCCATACAAAATTTACTCAAACGATATTATTATTAGTAGTAGTAGAACGGTGAGAAAAAAAAACTATCATAAAAAAAATACCACAGACGTCCAGAAAAATAAATCAGAATGAGTAAAGTCCGTAGTTTTAAAGTATTGTCATGAAGAGGAAAGGTTCACAGAACAGATTACAATACATAATCTAACATAAAATAATATTTAAAAATGTTTACGACAAAGTTAAGTGTTGAAATTTTATTTGTCCGTTCGTTTGGTCGTTTTTTTCCTTCTCTCCTTTTCTCGCTAAGGCCGTTGGGAAATTGAAATGTCTTTGTGGTACCACGTGTCGCGTATCCCGCCTCTGATTGGTTAGCTCCTTCTGATAGAATCTCAAGGAGCGGGAATCCTCAGTTTTTTGATTTTCGTCGACTTGAGCAGTCCTGAAAATTTTAGCTCCGTCAGACCAAAGACGTAAAAAGAAGTTTGAATTTATTTGTGGGCTAGAGAAGCTCGCAAAAGAAGAAAAGAAAGAATTTCCTCCTGATGAACAGAGAAGAAACAAAATTCAAGATACTACTTCCAGAGGAAGAAAGAGTTCATTTCTCTAAAAAAGATCGTTTCCCCTGTTTGTCATTAACCCACGTGGCGTAAAAAAAAGTTTAAACGTCACTTCTTCCAGAGGAAGAAAGAAAATTTATTTTAAGAAACGTCACTTCTTCCAGAGGAAGAAAGAAAATTTATTTTAAGAAACGTCACTTCTTCCAGAGGAAGAAAGAAATTTTACTTTTCAGAAAAGGGATACAGTTTCCCAGGTCGGCCCACAACTAACAAGGGTTGAAGAGACTTAACAACAACAAAAAAAAAAGAAAAAAAAGAAAAAGCAAACTCTTTTTTTCTAGGCTCTAGACAAGAAACGAACTACGAACAATGTACCTAACAAGGTAAACTGAGAAAGACTTTAATTTTTTTTCTTCTTCTTGTGGTACCAAGGCTATAAACCTAGCCTTTGCTAACGGACCTGTTTTGCAGTCAGCGCACAACTCCTCTCTGTTTTTAATAAAGCTGTAAATTTTCTTTAATTTGAACCGTTGTGTTGTATTGAATTTTTTATTTTTTTTTTTATTACCTTTCCCCCTTTGTTCACGGCAGAATTTTTTCTTACTACATAAAAAATTTCTGCATAAGAGAGGTTAGTTTTTGTTTACTGTTTTTGTATACGTTCAAAAGTGGACAAAGTGGGTTTGAAATACTTTTAGCTTTCTTAGATTGAGAGAAAATTCATTGAAGTTCCTTGGATTAGTTACAGGCCGATAATATAATTGGTGATTAATTTTTACACTGGCGAGAATTTCAACGATGGTTGCGAGGAAATGAAATGAAAGTTTTCACATGACTTCAGATTAATTGGTTTTAATTGATTAATTTAATTTTTCTCCTCGTTTTATATATAAAAAAAGAATTTCATATATGCTCACTATCTCGGCTGAGTGACTAATTTCTCTGGTGGCAAGGCTTTCATTGGTCCGAAAACAATTTCGTATAGGCTCGCGAATTCTTTCTTTTTGCTTCCTCTGTCCTGTCAATTTAAAGAGAGTGAGGGAAGAAAGTTATTTCGCACTTACTACAACATCATTATCTACGGATGCTAGTTTTTTGTTGTTTTGTGTTTTGTTTTTCCTTTCATATTGTTGTGAATATTTTTTATCGTCTATGGTCATTCTTTGTTAAATGTTTTTAATTATTTCGTTTATACAGAAATTTGAAATAAGGTCCATTAAATATTTCTCGTTAAATCCTGAGACATCAAACATCGTCGCTATTCAGTCAGTCAGTTAAGTGCCATACGTGAAACACACTTGGGCGATCATGTCTCGAAAGAGACATGACTGACTGAGCAGAAGATTATTCCGCAGTAGGTTGCCATTGCTTTCTGTAGTAGACTGATTGCCAGCCAAGGCTATAGAACCCAATCTGTCCTGTTATTTAATCCATAACTGGAAGGGAGAGACGGACCTTTCCCAAGGGTATTTGCACGTAAGTGAATGCAATTCACTTGTCCGAAAACAAAGCTTACATGATATATGTAGAATATCTTTGCAATGTCCCATGTTATGTGACTTGAATTATATTTGGTCATCATTAAGACTGCAGGTCTGCCGGAACGTTCCCAGTTTTCTTGATTAAACTGTCCACTTTTGAATTTAGCAAACCGCTTACGAATTGT